>CAJNDS010002593.1:193813-303813 GCA_905221605.1 Symbiodinium natans | reverse complement strand
GCCGCCTGCTGGCTCCCAGACAGCAGACGTCAGCAAGCCCCAGAAGTATCCGCGCCTTTCGGTTCCGGCAGGCTCTGAGTGAGCTTTGCTTTGGAAGTGCTACCGATTGCATGCTGGGGTGGATCGCGACCGAACATGGTACAAACACCAGACATCGCGTGTGACTTGATATGGGTCAGGCGGCGACCCGAACCACTTGGCGCTTGTGATCATGCTATGAAGACAAGAGCCGATGTTTAGATAGCTTTGGCCAGGCGCCTGAAGGACGCCAGCGAAAGGCTCAGAAGAGCCAGCTGCGGCCCCCAGAAATATCCTGCTCTGGGACCACATGCCGCGTGCAGCCACTAACCTGACCCCCAGATCCCCGAACCTCAAATCCTTTACTTCGGACATCGTCACCCTGAAACTAAGCCTAACTAAGCAATTTGATGGACACTGCAGATTTTCTGGAGCCAGCTGCACGGATCCCTCGGGGCCAAGAAACATCGCGAATTACATGCTTTTGGCTTCGCGGACTGTGTCGAATCGCGCTCTCGCCTAGGCCCCGTGCAGTTGCTCTGGTGTTTACGGGTGGAAACCGTGCTCTCCGCCTAGGTTCCGTGCACTTTTTGAGGCTTGAGTCGCGAAGTGTCCTGGAGATGTGGCAGGGGCGTGGATTCCTGCGTTTTTTGGTTTGCTGCATGCGGCCAGACTATGGGGATCTGCAAATTGTGATGTTGGAAATCGCCCTCTCGCCTAGGCGCCGTGCGCATCGGCTCGTAACTCTCGTCGCTTTTGGATGTCTGGGTTCGCGAAAGGCGAAACTGTCGTTGTGCCAACCAAGTCTAACTTGCAGGCTGAGTTTCCAGCCGCATTGAGGAGCAGCGGCACAGCTGTGAGTGTTCTGGTCACTGCAGGTGCATCCTTCCAAAGCCCCGCCTCAGGCTTCACAAGGTTTAAGGAAGTGTTGACGGCCCTTGCTCCGGACCGCAGTGGGCGACATGACTTTTGCAGCCTTTGTGGGCTCTGCGGATCTGGTCTGCATATTTTCCGTCAAATAAGCGTGGTGACTGTACGGTGACAAGCAACTTGAAAGCAGATTCTGTGCAGCCAAAGCACCACAAAGTCCATGGCGCAAGGGGCCTAGCCTAGATCTAAGCCGTGTACAACCTCTGAGCCCGGTGGACACAACGATGCAGAGCTTGCTGCAATTTCGAAAGGTTACAGGGCGTATAAGCTTGCACTTGACCCTCCAGCGTGAAGATCTGCTGAGACCCAGACCTGCGACCAAGCCCGCAGCGCACCAACACTTCGGCCAGCACTGGCAACTGCTGGGGGCAGAAGCGAAGGCACCTCCCCCCCCCCCTCCCGATTTTTTTCAGGGCTTTAAATCATTTTAGTCTAGGTTCCTGACATGTCCGATCAGGCTGAGCGGCAACTAGGCAGCAACTGAACCATCCGAGGTGCCTCAGAGAGAAACTCGGAGCCGAGCTCCCCGACGCTCCCCCACTGCTCAGCAGCACGCAGCAGTGGCCGGGCAGCCCCACACCAAAGCTCCGAGATCGTGTCCCGCAGAAGCTCTTCCCTTTCCCGCTGGCCAGAGGAACGGCCGGCACTGCCGGAACAGGAACTGAAGGAACGGATCAGGCCCTGGCTGCTGGCACAGCTGCTCAATGCCGAGAGCAGCTCCTCGGCTGCAAGGCCCGCAAGGCTCGGCCCGAGCTTCGGCCGACTCTGCAAGTCAGTCGTCTCAGTTTCGGTGCAGCGATACCGCTGATGCAGAGTCTGCAAAGTGGTGTCCAACACGTTCTTGACAGCCTCAGCAGCCTCGAACCAAGGCTGCGTCAGCTGAAGAAGTCGCATTAACGTTCGCGGCTTGTCTGGATCTGGAGCTGATGCTTCGAACTGTTGCAACTCCTCCACGAACTGGGAGAGAAACTCAGCGAGCATCAGGCCCATACTTTGCCAGCACATGCCGAATGCATTAACAGGCTCAGTGGCTTCGTTTCCTTCCTCTTGGCTCAGAAGGTTGGATTTCCAAAGGTCCCATGTCCGAGCCAGGCCAGTGAGTCCAGAGATTGTTCCCTCCTGCAGGCCCTGCGCCAAGGCCTCCAGGAGGGGCTCCGGCGCGAAAGGAGGAGCCACAGCTTCCAGGAGGGCTGTGGCACTTCGGAGCTCCTGCAGCAAGGAGCCCAAGTCCGCAAGCTGCTGCAACAGTGGGGCCAGGGCTTTTGGTCCAAGCACCCCCGGTAAGTGCAGGGGCCGCCACTGGAGATTTCCGTTCTGGTCAGGTGCCACCATCTCCCCATAAAACCCACACAGCATCTGAATCGCAATCTGGAGAAGGGATTCCTCCGACAATGGCAAGGCGACCAGGTATTCCTTGACAGGGGCGCCGCTGCTCCAAGAGTGCGAAACTTTGAAGAACGAAAAGACAGACGACATGGAGCTCGAACGCTTGAAAGTTTGAAACATCATTTCGAGTCGAAAGTTAGTGAGAGGCGAGAGGGAGCTTAAAGTTTGAGGACTTTAACTCAACCACACGCGCATGAAAGCAAACACGGCGGGATTGGCTTTCGAATTCGAAAGTGTCAAGGGTGTCGAGTTTGGAGTTCGAGAACTTCTCGAAATCGAAAGATGCAAAGTCTCAAAGTTTGAAAAATTGAGAGGTCGAGAGATTGAGGCTTGGAGAAAGTTGGGACTTTTAAAATACTTTGTAGTTTGAGGACACTCGAGCACTAAAGTTTTGACACTTTGACCGTTTTGGAGATTCGCAGTTTGAAAGTTCGAGCAGTCCATATGCGCATGCCTAAACAAAAACCCTAAACCCTGAACGATACGTACCCCGAACCCTAACTCCCATGACCTACAAGCCCTGTAACCCCGAAACCATTGCCCACACACACCAAAAACTCCTCACACTGGTAACCGCAAACCCAACTCCGGTGCCCTCCCTGTTCAGCCGATCGGTGTTTAGGGTTCCGGGCTTATGGTAGAGGGTGCTCGATTGGGCACTTCGATTGGATGCTCGCGCGAAGTGCGAAAGAGGTGTTGTTGCGCATAACCCGCTCCCCCACGACAGACGCAGCCTGCGGTAGGATCAAATTCCAGCTTCTAAAGCATGTGCTCAAAAAATGGAAAGCCATGGTCTGTCGTACCTTGGGTTAAATTCCCAAGCAGAATCTCAGAACGCGTTTGCGCGCTTGTCCTCGGATGTGTGTTTTTGTTTCGAGTGGCTTCCCCTTCATTATCTTTCGACATTCCCTGATCATATTTTGAAGCACATAGCTGGCCTAGTAAATGTTAACTTTAACTGGGGGGGCTAACATGATAAAGGCGGATATCTTTTCGTTTACAAGCCAAGGCCAATGGTTCATGTTGCTGCCATGCATTTTACTAGCCCCCGAACTAAAAATATAAACTAGCCCTTGATTGGCATCAATAATTTGAATTAAGAGCTGACGACCCTTTTATGTTTCATGATTTTGAGTTCATAGCAGCAGCTGGCCTCGTCTTACTTGACAATGATATTTCCTTTGGTTCATGCACTAACGTATACAATAATGCTCTTGATTTTGCAGCTTTCTTCAATTTCAAAGTGTAAGCCGCTTCATTACTTTGATGAATACGGTTGGAGGTCCACTAGTTCAATTTCTGATATGATTGTCTGGTCGACTTATGATAAATCAAATCATGACTCACTGGCCTCTACACACATGAAGGATATAACAGAGTCTCGCAATGCTGACTGTTTTGCTTTGGGGCAATGGGGGAAAAGCAGGGGCTAAACTTGTCAAAGCAAGAGCAGCTTGTCCGCTCCAGATAGCGGCTTTGGCTATTTCCACTAATCAGGAAGATTCTCAGAACTCGCTTGCTTTTTGTTGCTTTTCTTGTGTCGTGATTTTGTTTTTTGCTTTTGGTTCTTCTTCGAGTGTTTTTTTTTGTCTGTTTGGTTTTGGTTGAAATGATCCGGGGGCAACCCCGGACCAATAAACACAAAAAGCTTGATGAGAAATCAAGAGCCAAACACACCAAACCAGCTCTCAGATTCTACCTGGAGGCTTGGATCTTGGGTTTTTTGGTTTTCGTGCTGCTGGCACCCATGGTGTTTGGCTTGTCCTCGATGTTTTTGTTGCCTTTTGGCTTCGGGGGGTTGGGGGTTACCCTCGGGAATTTCTACCAAAACCAGACTCAAACAATTCGAGTAAAACAACACAAACTTAAAAACAAAAAGCAAAACGAGTTCTGAGATTCTCCCTGGGGGGTTTGTTTGTTTGGTTTCTGGTTTTCAGTTTTGCGCTGCTGATCCGGAGAGATCAAACACGAGTCACACATGCATGTCGCCCGCTGCTGAAGGTTCTAATTAGCGGCAGTTAGCGGTGCACTACAAACATCTGCAGTTCACGTGCTCTTGTAGTGAAGTGGATTAGCTCCTGTTCCTCGCCGCGGCCGCGGAAGTACTTCTCAAGGAGGAAGCGCTCCTCCTCTAAAGCATCTTGCCAGGGCTGGCGTGGCAGACGGCCATGCAAGTCACGACCTGACGCAGCTGAGGATTTCTGTTCACCAGCAAGCCAATGGCCCACTGCGCATGCTTGTAATCTTTCTTGCCAAGGTTCACAAGGCTGCATCTGCAGGTAGTTCAGGCTTATCCTCCTCCAACAGCTCGTCGCAGCTGGGGCCTGGGCCAAGACTCCCAGAGCGACGAGATGTCATCCGGTTTCGGCAGAGCGAGGTTGAGAGAATCGTACAAAATTGCGGGATGTTATCCGGTTTCGGCAGCCGCCATCGGTTATCCACAACGCACGCTGACTGAGGTGCATCCGGGATCCATATTATCTAAGCCCAAAGGGCCTTCGCTTGAATCAGCTGCAGTGAACGCGCCGCTGACCCCGTCACTTTGCGGCGAAGCCTGAGAGACAGGCGAGGAGGAGGCGGAGACACAGGACAACTCAAAAAGTCCTGCTCGGGGCCCTGGGCAGATGAGATGAGTCTACATTCGCAGCAAGACACCGTCTCGTCCATCACCAAGTCTGCTACAGACCAGGCTTCCTCCCAATCTTCACAAGCATGGTCGGCCACCTGGGAGGAGTGGAGACTCTGTTGGTCTGGGAAGCTTACGAAGATCTGAGGAAAGGCATACGAGTATAGACTATAGAGATATAGATACAATGTAGATGAGTAGGGTGCGTGTGACCGAGCCTGCTGCAATTCCAGCTCCATCAACATCTTTCGATCCTGTGCGTGCTCCCCAGCTTGTCGCTGCTGCAGTTTCTCACGCTTCTTCCGGCTCTCGTAGATTCCACGCAACATGCGCACGACCCGTCCAGGGACTTGTGTAGGCGAGCGGGCCAATGACAGCATCGCTCGCAGGATGGCAGCATGAGGCTCCAGAGTATACTGGGAACTAAGCGTGCACTTCATAAACGACCTGAGCTGCTCGTCTAGGTAGTCAGCGGCATCCAGCTGTGAATGCACCCGCAGCTTCTCCAGAAGACCGGCGAAGTCCCGGTTCACTTCCTGACCAAGACAGGGCTTCAGCTTTGAGAAAGGCATCTACGCAAGAAGCCTCCCAACCAGGGCATGCATACTCGAGTATGCATCCTATGCAAATGCTTCAGACATGTTACCCCGAGTCCACTTCACCCAAGGTTCCGAGGTGTTTGTGTCCATGCACTTGTGCTCCCGAACGCGTTCCAGGCACCACGCCAGTGCCGTGGCCATGTTGTCCGTCGTGCCGTTCCCTTGAAGCATGCCTCAGGGTAGCCAGAGCGGCATGGCGTGCCAGGGTTGCTCTTTGGACCCCAGTATCATGGGTCTCAAAACTTCCCACATTCCCCCTTATTTTTCAATATGGCAAAAGGCTAGCTGGTAAGCTGGTAAGGGGACTGTGCCTTGCACCAGATTGAGGAACTCCTCGCGCACCCGCTCCTTCTGGCGGCGTCCAAAGGACGAGCGAGCTGGCTCTGCCATTGCAGCATTCGCCGTCAACGCGGAACGCTAGACTCAAGGATGCACGTCTCATACCCCCCCACAGATGTTCCAACAACGCCTTCGCCCGACGATTCTGCTGTCTAATTGTTGCTATCCCGAAGCCGCAACTGGGGGTTCCCGTCTCGTCATTCTTTCGTTGTTTCCACAATGCAACTCCTCGGAGCGCAGGGTTCGTGGGAACGGCACGGTTCAAGGGAAACATGTATGGCCGAGGAAGCAAGACAGTACAAGAATCTTTGCTGTACGACACTACCCGAAACTGCCTTGATCCTACCCTGCCCTGGTCTCGAATTCAGTCTTGGTGTCTCAAAACATGTACCTAATATTGAATGGCTGTGCGGCTACCGGCAACCTTCATAGACGTCACACTGCACCAGTTTCCAGACCACATGCAGAATCACAGGCCGGAATCCACCTTTCTCTTCGTGGGAAAACCTGCCAACAAAGGCAGCGCTCCTCGTGTTGAGGCTCGCTGCCCCCTAAGCTTCCTATGGTGGCCGACCGGGGCCGCGACGCCTGGGACGTGCCCCTTATGGCCCTTATCAGGAACCTGGGCCAACCCCTCAAAATCGAAACAATTTCCAAAGCCTCCTGCCAGTCCCAAACATCTGAAGGCTGGAGCCTCGTGTCGGCCTATGTACAAGTTTCCGGAAAGCCTTTCGGTGCACTCGCTGGCCCTTGCTTTAGGGCAGCATGAGCCCGAAGACCACAGTCGTTAACATCAGCAAATCATGGGTGGGACTCTGAACGATACAGAGCCAACAAACGGGAACCGCCGAAAGAAACGATGCCCTCCTCACCCAGGGCCACGAGCAGCGGCGCCGCTACCAAAGGCCGGCCTCCACGGATTGCAACTGTGAAGCAATGCTCTTAGTTAGTCGAAGCAAATCATTGAGCAGCTTGGTGGTTCAGATCAGAGAACATCTTGAGAAAGCGCTTACAGGTCTCACAGCAGAGCCCAGAGCAGACGACTAGCACTGGATATTTGAACGACATCGGCCACCAAAGGGCCACATTCTCGTAGTGTAGTCTACATGAATTTTCAGGCTTGTCCTCTTCAAGGCAGGGTACCACGGCAACAGCTCTGCAACGCACCCGAGCCCACAGCAAAGCAGAACCCTGCAGCCGCCTCGGCGTTTTCGGACGCGTTGTAGGCCTCCAAGGAGCAGAGCTGGGCCGATTGAGCTGCCAGGAGCGCAAGCTCTCCTCACGCGGCGGTTCAGGAAGAGATAGGAAGAGCGTTCAGGCGCTTCGGAGGCGTGTAGATTTTTTGGACTGGTTCAGGGTCACTTCTGCCATCAGCTATGTTGCTTGGATGGAGGCGCAGTTTCTCTCGTCACAATAAACATTCTAAAAAAAAAACCTTTTCTCTGAGCATTCTCCTCGGCCACGACTCTTGGAGTATAATGTGCATATTGTGCATATCATATGGATTGCGCTTACTCGACTTACTGTCTGCGCTGTCGTCTTGCCAGCCTCCACGTGCTCCGGCAGAGTCCCTGTCTCCACTGCAGCACTGGGCAGATAAGTAGGCGGGCGGAAGTGCCAGCCTTGGAGCGGAGTTGCGGGTGCCCGTTCCGGCAACTTTCTCAGCCATGACACCCGGATTACGTATGCTAAGCCCAAGTCAAAAACTGCTTTGCCCACAAAGGCCGACGCTATGGCACTATGGCAGTACAGCTGCGGGTGATAGCAAGGCTCGAAGCAGGTCAAGGCACTCTCCCACTTGCGCAGCGCCGCAGCGCGGATGTTCTGGTCTGTCGCGGCAGCAGCTGGATCGGCCTAGGCTTTTCAACAAAGCACCATCACCTGCTGTGCACACGGGTGGAATGACAAAAAATGTGCGACATCCCCAACAGCAGAATGCGTTCATGCAGGCGCAGCTATTCGCGCAGCTGGATTTGTGTCATATTTCTTCATTTACCCCGTTTTTGAGGCTGGCTAAGCGGTCTTTCTCATCTGTCCTGGCTTGGGGCTGCAGCGAAAGCGGCTTCACGAAACCTCGCTGGAAATGCCGAACATTCCTTTTGAATTGAAACAGGTCTGGCCACGTCATCTGTCTGTCCCTGTTTCGGTTGCACAAAAACGTGAATGAGTCCTGGTTTTCGATCGGAGAAAATTGGGACCTGCGCAAAACAAACCCGCAAAATGCATCTGGCTAAACTCAAAAGCCTGAATCAGCTTGCCTTGGTTTTCGTGCGTCGCACAGTTGGACATGCACAAAACGGTGCCATGCGGCTTTTGGAAGCCTAGAAACTGCATCATCAACGGTTCGGCCCCGGTACCATATTCAAGCTAGGCTTGGTTTGCGAGCGTAGCCAAAACCTTTCTCAAATTGGCCTCGGTTCTCGATTGGAACGTGCGTAAACCGGTGGCGTTTATGTGGGTATGATGTAGGGGTTTTGGGTGTTGAGAGGCGTTGAGATTTTGTTGATAAGGTTGAATTGCAACAAATATTCTCCTCCAACCTTGCGACAATGTGCCTCACAAATCCCTCACACTACCTCACAGCATGCTCCATGGTCACAGGTTACCATGCTCATCCCTTGCGTCCTTTAAACAGCCGGCTTCAGAATGCTCGACACGTCCACATGTGGCAAGGGGGTCATCCGAGACGTGCACCACAAGCACTTGTGTTGCAAGACTGCAATTGCTGTTCCATGCTAAACATGCCACATCCCATGCAAAACAAATCAAAAAGCAAGCTCAGATGCTCCACCTCTGTCGTTTGCAACAAAACTTCGAAGCAAAGACGAGTGCCAACCATACACAGCAAGCTTGCTGTTACAGGATGTCTGGGACAACCACATTCCGCAGGTACATGTTCTGGCGTTCCAGCATGCTACACCAGCAATGGCAAGTGTCGTTGGCAGGAGGCTTGCACTGGTCCCTGCACAATGCAATTGAGCTTTGTTTTCCTGGTGTTCTCTAACTGCTTGCTTCATGTACACACCACATGTACAGCGGTTGCCTCTACACACACACACACACACAAGGCCCAAAAACACAAAGAGAAACTTCGTGGCCAGCGCGGCGGCTCGTGACAAGCCGACCACCACGCTTTGCTGCCCGAGCTGCTTCAGAACAGCCCGGCGGGAAGGCGCGTCCAAGTCGTGGAGCCTTCTCGGCCAGAACTTTCCGGGACCTGGCAGGTCGCTCGGGTCTTCTTTTGGCTCATGGCGTGCACTGCACAGGCTGTGCGCTGTGCACAGGATACGTAGGGCATCACGGAAGTGTTGGGGGAGCCTCCGCGGTCCGGGTTTCCGCAGTCTCTCTCTCTCTCTCTGTCTCTCTCTCTCTCTCTCTCTCTCTCTCTCTCTCTCTCTACTGGCATGAATGGAGTTGAACTGCCGCGGGCCTGGAATTCGCGGCAGCATTGGTGATGGAAGCGGCCGACTGAGATGCGTTGTTTGCAGCACACTCGGCACGTTTCCCCTCTCACACTTTCATTTCGCTGTGCTGCTTTGGGACCCTTCCTACCCTGATGTCCAAACTGCAAAGCCAAGGCTCTTGGTGCCCCTGGCTATAGGCGAGCTCATGCTCTGGGCCAAGGCTTTCCACATTCTCCAGGCTGACCTGGTGCATCTTCCCCGCGGCCCAAGCGGAGTGCAGGTTCGCGCCAGGCTCGGAGGCCTCCATCTTCTCGGGCTCTTCGCGCCGGCCGTCGTCCAGGCCATCGTCTATGAACACGTAAACACCCAGAGCATTCGGAGCATTCGGAGCACTATCTTCAAGGCCGTCGCTCTCTTCATCTGGGTCACCCTGGGTGCGCTGGGGGCTAACCGAAGGCGTCCCTACTGAGTCTGCGTCCTCGTTCGCCCTGACGTCCGCCGATGGCCGGCGCTTCTGTGAGAAGCCTCTCAAATCCCTCTCATTCTGCAAGTACTTGAGAGCAGGCTGAGCGGGCTGCGGCTTCGGAAAGGAAGGGTCCCGAAGTGGAGTCTGTCCAAGTGAAGGGCTCTTCGGGCTCTCGGATCTGGGCTTGCCAGCAGTGGGCTGCTGCTCAGCTCTGCCGCATGCTGTGCCGTGCGCTGCCAAGGTCAAGGCATCCAGATATCCCTGAACCAGGCTTGACCTGTGAACCAGGCTTGGCCTGTGCCCCGAGGAGGGCCGGCTTCGGGGATCGTCGCCAGGTGCCTCTTTGTCCTCTTTCATTGCCCGAAGGCCAGCTGCCACAGCAGCCAGCAGCGACCGCCCTGTGCACTCGAGGACGTCGTATCCGGTATGGGGTGAGGTTTCGGCATCTGAGTCGCTTGTGTCACTCAAAGCTTCCGCCCCCTCATCGCTCACAATAATTCTTCTAACTGGCTTTTGTCCCGCCACTTTCTGGCCGGCCACGGCAAAGTCTCTGCAGACTTTTGGCGCCGGCCTCGAAGGCCTCAGAGAGAGGAGCTGCGAGGAGCTGCGCACTCAAGAAACCTCAAGAAACCTCAAAGAACTCTGCAGCCGCCCTGAGGCCTCGGCGTTTTCGGACGCGCTTTAGGCCTCCAAGGAGCGGAGCTGGGCCGACTGGGGCGCAAGCTCTCCTCGCGCGGAGGTTAAGAGACAGGAAGAGACAGGAAGAGCGTTCAGGCGCTTCGGAGGGGCGTAAACTTTACAACTTTACGGCGCAAAGAGTTTTGGACTGGTTCAGGGTCGCTTCTGCCAGCAGTGTGTCTCTTGGCAACACGCGTTCTAGAAATGCCCCGGCCCCTGTGCATGCTCCTAAACGTGGTTCAAAAAAAAAGGCCGTCGCGAGGATGACGACACTGTGTATGGTACATATGGAGCGTGCTTATTGGACTCGGTCCGCGCTGTCGTCTTGCCAGCCTCCACGTGCTCCGGTAGAGTCCCCGTGGCGACGGCTGCGCTAGGCAGATCAGTAGGCGGGCGAAGGTGCCAGCCTTGGAGGGGACTTTGGCATCTAACTGACTCTCTCAGTCAGGACAGCCGGACTACTTATGTTGACCCAAACACCAAGACCGACGCTATGGCACCATGGCACTACAGCTGCGGGTGATAGCAAGGCTCGAGGCATGTCAAGGCACTCTCCCACTTGCGCAGCGCCGCAGCGCGGATGTTCTGGTCTGTCGCGGCAGCAGCTGGATCGGCCTACAGCCCCGACGAAAAGGTTCTTTTCAAGATCCAGTTGCTTTTGCGCACGTTGTTGACCATCAACGCCGAGCCCTTCTCATGGCTGCAACTCAGCTCCGAGCCGGTGGATGCTGGGCCGCTTTGGGGGCTGCCTCCCAATCAGGTCTGGCGAGCTAGATGCGTCAACATGAATTTGATCGGGCTATCTTGTTCTGTTTCAGAGACAGTGTGGTCTGTGCTTTGTGGTTTGCTGACGGTTTGCTCGGCAGTACAGTCGCCACCGCCCAGCAGATGTACAGAGTTTTGGACTGGTGTGTCCCTGGCAATACACATTCTAAAGTAGAATGCCCGGGTCTATTCGCATTCTCCTCGGCCACGACTCTTGGGGCAACATGTGCTACAGTATGTATGGTACACATGGAGCGTGCTTCTTGGACTCGCGGTCCGCGCTGTCGTCTTGCCTGCCTCCACGTGCTCCGGTAGAGTCGTGGCGACGGCTGCGCTTGGCAGGTCAGTAGGCGGGCGGAGGTGCCAGCCTTGGAGGGGACTTGCCCTTGCCCGTTCCGACATCTAACCTTCTCAATTCTCAGCCATAAGCAGTCAGCACATTATGTTGCCACGGTATTCCCACGTCGACTAGCAGTAACTAGCACTGCTGCGGACAATTCCCAGAAGCTACTACAAGAGCTAGTTGTCTTTTTGTTGCGCGCCGCTCGGCTTTTGGGACTTGAAGGGCCTGCGCTCTCCCACTGGCGCAGCGCCGCGGCGCGGATGTTCTGGTCTGTTGCGGCAGCAGCTGGATCGGCCTGCATCCCCGACGACAAGGCTTCCTTTTAACAAAACACCCTCTCGTGTACTCACAGACTGAGAAAGCCAAGTGCATCGACACGCTTCTCTGGCACAGGGTACTATTCCTGATTAAGCCATGCTTGAGTCCACAAGACGACAACGCCTGAACCCTCTAGGCAAGTATGCCACACGCTCGGCTCCCAGCCGGTGGATGAGGCGCCGCCTGCGGGGCTTCCTCCAAATCAAGTCTCTCAAGCTTGATGTCTCAACATGGATTTGACACATGTGTACACATGGCCTTGTGTTCCCAAAGTTCAAGAATTCAAGAATTCGAGAATCAGCCTTGAAGGTGTGAGAGTAGCAAAAGACCTAGGCGAAGATCCACAGCTCCTCGGAGCGCGGAACGCCGGAGCGCTTCCCGGAACCAGGCCGGCTGTGGAGCTGAAGCCGGCGCGCTGTACCCGGTGGGCCACTCAGCGACCTGTCCGCCTGAGCACAACACGTCCATGGTCATCATTGTTGTCAGTGTCGGCTGTTTCTAACATCCATCAAACATCCACTGTGACCTGGCTTCTGAAAGATAAGTGCTTCTTCTTCTTCTTCTTGTGGAGGGGCAGGGTTCTTTGCTTTGCTCTTGTTCGGCTTAGGAAACAGTACTGAGTACTGGTCATCTCGCAGCACCGCCGCAGCACCGCCAATGGTAGTATTGGTAGTCCTACAGCTAAACAGAGTGTTGATTGCACTGGTGCTAGAGCCGGTGCCTGGGTAACAGCCTACTCAACTCTTCTCACGTATATGCTGGCAGCGGTGCTACTGGTACGCAGCTTCTCTTAACTGGCGCCCTTTAGTTCGCTTAAGCCGCTTTGCAAAGGCTTGGAGCACAGTCTGTGCCCCGAATAACACAGGATTCGTTCATTACGTTGCTGATATTCTCACGATCCTCGAAACTGTCCTTGTTCAGCAAGTCTTCACATGGCAAACCTGCTGACAGTTAAAGGGATAGCGCGTGTCGGCACGTCCCGCTCAGTTGCCGAAAATCCGGTTTTGCGTGAAATGAAAAAGTGGTCGACTTTGGACGCAGGTACGTTTGCACACCTACCATCAAAGGTCTGAGTTGGCCACAGCTCGGATGACAGGCCTATGGCCCCCTGTATTGTTTTTCAGACTTTTGAATCGTTTAGCATCATGGACTGCACCACACACAAGGCCCAAAAACACAAAGAGAAACTTCGTGGCCAGCGCGGCGGCTCGTGACAAGCCGACCACCTCGCTCTGCTGCCCGAGCTGCTTCAGAACAGCCCGGCGGGAAGGCGCGTCCAAGTCGTGGAGCCTTCTCGGCCAGAACTTTCCGGGACCTGGCAGGTCGCTCGGGTCTTCTTTTGGCTCATGGCGTACACTGCACAGGCTTTGCGCTGTGCACAGGATACGTAGGGCATCACGAAAGTGTTGGGGGAGCCTCCGCGGTCCGGGTTTCCGCAGTCTCTCTCTCTCTCTGTCTCTCTCTCTCTCTCTCTCTCTCTCTCTCTCTCTCTCTCTACTGGCATGAATGGAGTTGAACTGCCGCGGGCCTGAAATTCGCGGCAGCATTGGTGATGGAAGCGGCCGACTGAGATGCGTTGTTTGCAGCACACTCGGCACGTGTCCCCTCTCACACTTTCATTTCGCTGTGCTGCTTTGGGACCCTTCCTACCCTGATGTCCGAACTGCAAAGCCAAGGCTCTTGGTGCCCCTGGCTAAAGGCGAGCTCATGCTCTGGGCCAAGGCTTTCCACATTCTCCAGGCTGACCTGGTGCATCTTCCCCGCGGCCCAAGCAGAGTGCAGGCTCGCGGCAGGCTCGGAGGCCTCCATCTCCTCGGGCTCTTCGCGCCGGCCGTCGTCCAGGCCATCGTCTGGGCCATCTACCCCGTCGTCTTTGTTCACCTCAGTGGTCTCGGGGCCAACCAAAGGTGCGGGGCCAACCAAAGGGGCATCCACTTCTTCCGCATCCTCCGCATCCTCCGCATCCTCCGCCTCCATACCGAGCTCGTCTTGCGTGGGCTGGTGCTTGTGTGAGAAGGACCTCCTTACCGTCAGCTTGTCGAATCTTGGGGTGGTCTCCTTCATCTCCTCCTTCTTGTCCTCCTCCTCCTCCTCGGACTCGGGCTGCAAGTACGTCGGCGCTGCCAGATCCTGATCTCTGCCTGCAGCATGGAGAGCAGGCTGCAGTGGCCGGAGCTTCGGAAGTGAAGGTTCCCGAAGTGGAGCCTGTCCAGGCCCAGGTGAAGGGCTTTTGGGGCTTTGGGATCTGGTCTTGCCTGCGGCGGGCTGTTGCTGAGTTCTGCCACGTGCTGTGCCGCTTGTTGCCAGCACCAATGACGATGCATCCGTAGATCCCTGAACCAACCTAGGCCTATGCCGCAAGGAAGGCATGGGGAGGTGGCGATCCTGGCGAGGAGCCTCACCCTCCTGCTCTTTGATCTCCTGAATGCCAGCTGGCTTCTCTGACTCCTCTGCCTCCTCTGCCTCCTCTGCCTCCCCTGCCTCCTCTGCCGCCTCCTCATCGTCCTCCTCGTTTGCAGCAGCCCAAAGCCGCCGCGGTGTGCCCCCGAGGCTGTCGGCAAGGCCATGCGGTGAAGTTTGGGGGTCTGAGTCGCTTGTCGCACCCGCAGCTTCGCTGGCAAACATGTTGCTTGCTGGCTGTGAGACGCTCGTGTGTGCCACCACCTGCCGGCCGGCCAAGTCTCTGTAAACCCGCGGCGACAGCTTTGAAGGCCTCGGCGAAGGCGAGGAACTGGATGCGGACTCTTTGGCAATGTCCCTGATCTTCGCCGTCTTCGCCCAGTTGGACCCGTGCCGGAGCCCTCCTCGGGCCTTGGCCTTGGGTTTCGGTGTGGCCTTGGCCGGGGCAGACCACTTGAGGAACGTGGCTTCGGAGCGCTTCTGCAAAATCTCCTCGTTCACCACCTCCTCCTGGCAAAGTCGACCCACACTCTCAGATGACATGAACTTTTTGCAATTTCGAGCAAACCAGACCTCCGAAGATGAAGCCACGCCCAAGTCTGCGTCTTCGGAGGAAGATCTGTCTTCCAACGATTGCCTGTAGCCTGGCTTGCAAAAGATTTTCGCCGTTCAGCACAGCTGCGCCAGATGCATGGAACCAACAGTGAAAACATGGTCTAGCAAGCAAGGCTTGTAGCTGTGCACGTTGGCACGGTTGACATAGCCTGCGTGTCCCGGTCTCTCTAGCAGTCTAGATTCTAGACTCAGGATTGTTCTGGATTGTCGCTGATGATCGCTCGGCGAAGGGTGCCCAACCCCACACTCCTATGAAAACCCCTTCGCCCTATTCACGCCTCTAAATTTCAAATAGCCTCTTGACCTGAAAACCAACAAGCTCAGGCCCAACGGACCTTCGACATTTGCCTCGAAGCGCTCAGAGAGCTGACGGACCATGCCTCTATTCATCCGCCTGCGTCATTGCTTTGCCGATGAGGGGGGTTAGTCCAGGAATCCAGCACACGTGGAGGGTCCTAAGGATGCACTCTCTGTTGTCTTCACTCTGAGTCCAGCCTGTCATGCAGCATGTCGGAGATGCTTCGCTGCCGCAGCAAAGTGCTCAAAGCCTCCTGGGGATCTTCGCCGCGCCCGGGCTGCGCCCGGGGTGATATGGATCCCAGGGATGCTCGACTGAGGCCGTCTTGTGTGTTGAACCTGTTGGATCTAGGGCTGAACACAGAATCTGACATCCTGGAGTCTTCACTGCTGGCCGAGGACGAACTGACCTCAGCCTCCACTGGCAGGTGACTTCGAAGGTAGGCCTGTGAAGCCTCCATGGCTTCTTGCATCGTCACAAAGTCCGAGTCGGACAGATTTGGCATCAAGGCACATCGCAGCCACTTTGTCAGGTTGAACTGTTTTTTCAGCATGGCCTGCTGGTATTTCAGCACATACGGGGTCAGAGCCGCTGCATCACGACCAGGATGGCCAGTGTTGCCATGAGGCTTTGACTGAGGCGATCTCGCCTGCGGTGCCGCTGCGAGCACCGCTGGCAGATCAGGGAAGAGGTCGATCTCAACACGCTTGCCTTCGAAGTTGGTTTCCATGCCTCGCTGCTAAGAGAGAACTGAGACAATGCCCCCACGATGCCCTTGCGGCTTCGCGCATCCGCAAGTAAGGCTGGAGCCATGAGCGTCGATTTTCTCTTGGGTGATGCCCTTGGACGACATCACGTCGATTCTTCGATTCAGCCTCGGGGGGCTACTCGTCGGTCGGCACCATGTAAGCAGCTGCAATCAGCTAAAAAGATGATGTGAACAAGATCTTCCTGTGCTTGCCAAGAATCGCCAGCTGTTGCGTGGCCTGTCACTGAGTCCCGGCACCAGAGACTCGTGCAAGGGTTGCAAAAGCACGTTGGGTGAAGGGTAGGATTGGGTTGAGAAGCTAGCTTGACGTGCTATGAATTCATCCGACGCTCGACATCGCCCAACCCTGAACATTGAACATCCCGAAACCCTGTCATGCACCTCAAGAAGCTGCTCCAGGCTGTGACCTCAGCATGTCACCAACACGAATCCAACCACTTTCTAGGTAACATACTGCCAACTGATTCAGCAATTGACAACATCTTCGGTCTTCCGACCCTGAGCTCCAGGCTATAGCTTGCCACGATGCTGCTCCCCTCCTGGGCAAGCTTCTCGGCCTGTGGGATTCCGGGAGACAGCTCTGACAGCCCTACGCCAGTTGCACAGTTTCAACGGATGGCGCCTCTGCGCTGCCACGGGAATGGGGTTGCTGTGTCAGCGAAAGGTGCTTCCAGATACAGTAAAGTACCCTTTGACGGTAGAGATTCTGCATGGGGTCCGGGGTTCTGCGAAACTCTTATCTCATTTTTGACAGACTCGCGCCTGCTCGGCCAGGATACTCACACCGCCACCCACTGCTCGTAGGGCGGCTTCGATGGCTCTGACCTGAGTGCAGATGGCAGCAATTCCTCTCTTCTCTCTCTGCGCGCCTGCGACGAAGGGTGTGGTAGCTTTGCATAGCTCTTCACGATACTATCGATACTTACATCGATACTTACATCGAATTCCATGTTCTCTATCATAAAATTACCCTAGAACCCCTGGCCCGGCCTGCTCCTGAGGAGGCCTCTCTGGCGGCCTTAGCTCCGAAGACCCAGGCGCTGACACTTTGAGCGCCCCTTAGCATTCTGCCCCTTAGCATTCTGCCCCCGAGCATTTGGGGGGGGGGGGGGCAGAATTGTCAGAATTGATTTCCAGCGACCACTCTGTCAGGTTACCTCACCCTGTTCTCTTTGCCGGTTCTCTGAAATGAAAGCAGGGGTGCACTTCCACCACCTTGCTGAGGGCTTGTTTGCGCAGCTGGAGACTGCGGAGGCTGTGAAGAGCAGCCAGTAGTTTACAACCTGAGGCAATTAACAAGAAGGAGCTGACACAAGTTCGTGTGCAGCGACAGAACTAGCTGCAGTGAGCACAGTCGAGCACACATCAACTGCAGTTTTGATCATCATGTCATATCATGGCATGCCATGTCCCAGTGAGGTGCCTCGCTGCGCGCGCACCAGGCCACCTCAACATACCGAGCAGACTAGGCGCAAGCTCAACCTTCCGACTCGACACCCGGGGCCCAACTTGTCTAACAATGGACCCTGCTTCCACCAAGAGTCCAAATTGCAGCAGGGCCATGATGAGGGATGCCTGTGAGATGCGAAGCGCGAGTATTCCTAGACTGAAGAAAACACGCTTGCAAGGCTTCGAAAATCCACTTGGCTTGCTTTGCCACTTGCATTGCACCACTGCTTGGCCCTTCTCTGGCCTCTGAGCCCACGCATCCACGGCGCAGACCTTCCCCGCGGCTGTTGGCAGCCGAAAGCACCTGCTTTAGGTTTTGGTGTGCAATCCAGCCTACTCCTACGCCTAATGAGTGCGATCCCCGAAAGACTGGCACTGACGAAGCCGGAAGGCCATGACAGAGCGCACCTGCCTTAAGCAAAGGCTCGGCCCTTTTCAGCAGCTTGGCCGTCACGGTCGTATTTTGCCCGAAAGTGCCTGAGGGCGGAAGCCAAAACCAAAGAGAAAACAATTGCTTCAAGCCTACTACTTGACACAAATATTCACATATTTTTTCGACCAAACTACGTTCCGCTGAAACTGCACGGAGCTCGCGAAGAATCTCATCCAAGCGAGTCCGATCCTTGTCAGTGTGTTGCACACACAGCAAAACCCCCCGTGTGATTGAGTGGTGCCAATGGTCCGACTTTGGTCAGTGAGCCAACAGCAGGCAGGCATCCGGGCCACGCATCAGGAGCAAACCCTTGTTTCCAACCAGAAATTGGGCCACATCCTCAGCAGCCGCTGCCTGACTCGACACAGGGACAAAGAGACCTCCTCGAATGCTTGCATGTGCTGTTTCCTGGAACACAAAAAGGACTTTTGATTGGTCATATTTAGTCATTGTGGACTCATGGTTCAGAAATCATCGAGGACAAGCAGTGCTCCAGTATGTGTATGGCTGGCTGGCCCATGCTGACCCGATGTAATTACCCTAATTCCCCAATTCCCACAAGTCGCCTCGACTTCCCAGCCTCGAGAGGCATCTAGAACAAGCAGACCTCCTCAACCCCCCCACCACCCTGTGGGACCTGCCCAAACCGCCAGGAAAAGCCGAAATTTGCCGCAGGGCACACACAGACCACACCAAAGGCCAACCCGCGAAATGGCAACCCTGAAACCTGCCTGGGACCCCTCCCCAGACCTTCCCAGAAAACCCCTGAATCTGCCCTGGGCCTCTTCTGCCAGGGACCCCTTGAGACCCCCCTTTGGACCCCTCCTTGGACCGCGTTTGCGCTTGCAAGCGTTTACCATTACCCTAAACCGAAAACTGGGCGCCTTGTGTCGTAGCTGTGCTTGGACATCATCGAAGTTCAGTACTTCATTGAGGCGCGTCCTGTCCTAGCAGGCCCGCACTCCCCGATATTCCCACATGAGGCCTCAGGACATGGTACCAATTCGTATATCCACTTCATCCCATGTTGGGGTTCGGCCGCATTCAAGTTGCATTGAGGTTTAACGACCGCTGCTCTACAGACGTAGAGGGGTATAGCTGATGCTGCCCAGTCCTCACAAAGAGGACGCTCTGGAACAAGTGCCTGCGTGGATTGCTGCAGGCGCTCTGATGGACAGCGGCTCACCAGGTCCTTGAGAGCTCTGACACTGGACTAAGGTTCCGGGTTTAGCGCGCTGTCTTGCAAATGTGTGGTAGAAGCGGCAGCATCTAAGACACAAAGCAATAACGAAGGTCCTTGACTGAGGACAAGAGCACACTGGGGACGATGGAATCTTCGCGTTCGGCAACAGTTGCCAGGATGCGAGACACCACAAGGTCTTTGGCTGGGCAGGACGTGATTTCGAACGTACTCAAGTCTACGTCCACTTGCAACTGCTTGCCGGTGTACGGGGCCAGCATCTGTTGGAGCTCGGACTGCGTGCGCTGCAGTTCCATCTTGATCTTGGCCAAGGCGTCATCTGCAACCCGCTTACGATTTTCTGCCTGGCGCTTGGCAGATTTCAACGAGCTGATGCCTTCCTGGAACTTTCTGCATGTTTTCGGATGCCAGGCTTTCAGTTTCTCAGAGAACTCACCGAGATGCATCAGGAGTTCAGCACGCAGCACCCCACGGTGCCTTACCTGGTTTTCGACCTGCCCCACCAGGTCTGCCCGAGCCTTGGCCGCCTGGACTAACAGTTGCTTCGTCTCTTTCTGGAAGTTCTTGTGGAAGTCTGCCTCAATCTGTTGGTTCAGTAGAGACTCCGCGTGCTCGCAGGCCTGTTTCAGGTTCGCCTTGTTGCTCACGGCCTCCTCGAGGCCCGCATTCAAGTTGTCCATGCGCTGCCAGCGATCTCTCAGGGCGTCGTAGTCGTGGTGCAAGCGCAGCCGGGACCTAAGGCACGCAAAGCCCTCTTTCGGAGCGTTGTGCACAAAATAGACTCATTAAATTTAGAAGGACTATGCCATATTGTACCCGGTACCCCTTGTCAGACCTCTATGATGGGGGTCGTGCATGTCATGGTTGGCCTTTATTGATGCCCAAGGAACTTCAGCTGCTCCAAGCTGTGGATGCGCTGGTGCTCACCAAACGACTCAACCTTGAAGACCTCTGGAGATGCTACCGTGGCTCGGGCACAACCATGATGTTGCAAGAGCCCAAGAAGAACTAAGGACAGAGAGACTGCACTGATGCTTACGATGCTCGGCAGGTGTGCTTCTGAAATAAACCCGGCGCACTCCGCTGCACTGGCTGGTGGCAAGAACTTTGGATGCGAACGGTTCCCTCATGCGTTGCCTCCTTTGTCAGGTATGCGAACCACTGATGGGCCATCTTGTCCGCTCGAGAACAACCAACATCTCTTGCCTCCTCACACATGGGAGCAAATTCCTCCGCGGCCCCAGGCCAAAGGCGTGTGGAGAAAAGAACAGCCCCAGCACCTTCGCGCGCCCTTGCGGCTCAGTTCTTTTTGGAAGGGGGGGGGGGTGGTGTCCCCCTGTGGACCCCTATCCACTTTTATGGACGCCTGCAGGAGAGGGAGAAAAACAGAGAGCGAGAGCGAGAGAGAGAGAAAAGAAAAATAATATGGACCTCCAATGGACCACCTTTGCGTGTCTGGACCATTTATGGCCTTCTGGACCTGCAATGTACCGACCTGACCATGACTCCCTATCTATGGACCCTGTATGGACCTCCTATGAACCCCTCTGAACCCCCTACGGACGAACCTTGTGCCGTCCGGACCTTCTTTATACTATGCACCCCCTACAGGAGTGGACTTATAGGGGCCCTCCATGGACCTTCTTGAGGAAACCTCCTGTGGATCTGGCCTCCGACGAGCCGCCTATGGACAACATGGCAAGTGTATGGACCCTCTATGAACCCCTTCTGCTTGACGGTTTTAGGGGGGGACACGTTAGCGTTCATGTTGCAGCGAAGCATACGCTACACACGTTCATGCTGCAGACTTTCATCGGCAACGGCATTTCTCTCGGCAACCCGTTCTGTTCAATACAGACCATGCCTCTCGTGTTCATAGCGTGTTCATAGGCTACACGCCTTCACATGGTCTCTATCAAGCTCCTTCAGCGACTGCGCGACGTCCCGCATGGCACCGTCCAAGTCCGGTGCCGACTCTCGCGGATCCTCGGCAATCGTTAGGCAGAAGAGCCTTGCAAGGAGTAGAACTTGCTCCTGGCTGACGAAACCAGCTTTTTGCCAGGCTTCAAGAGTCCCACCGGACTCCATGGGAGTGTTCAAGCACCGCCAGACTTGCACCAAGTGCGAGGTGACGGCGTCGATGCTGTCGCTGCCAGCCTGGAAAGTGATGCTGAAGGCCAACCCAACATGGCCAGGTTATTCTGCCGTTCCAGCATGGCCTTCTGGGCCCATCTAGTTCTACCAGGACAACAGCGAGGATGAAACAGCGCATAATCTGACTGTACATGCACTCCCGAAGCTTCCGCTGCGACAGTTGAGGAAATTCAGTTGTCACTTCTTCCCATGCGGGCATGGATTGTCCACACATGGCACAAACGAAGTCACGTCCTATGCCCTTCCGGCCTGGAAAAAGCTGGTCAAGTAGCCCCCAACTTGGTCTCGGAGCTCCTTCTGCTCCTCAGGGTTAAGAAGCAGGCAAAATCTAGGCTTGGAAGGAGAAGAAAAGCTGCAAAGAATGGCACAGGAAGTGATTTGTGTGGATGTCTGGTCAGCTTGCAGCAGAAATTGAGGTTCACACTGCAGCTCAACCGAGGGTGGTGCCGCATCGTGGACTTCAGCTTGCCACTCGGTTCCAGCTCCATAGGCATCCTCAGAGACAAGCTCACGAAACTGCACGCTGATGCAAGGTGGCCGTGGGTCGACCGACGAGCTAAGTCAGGCAGCACCAAAAAAAGTTGGGTTCCTGAGGTGTCATTCGCTCGTCCACATAGCTTCTAAGTGTAAGTGCAACATGCAGCTCTCGATGCACTTGCGGCAACCTTCTGCTATAGCATGTCATGATGCATCAGTGAATGTCGTTTGTCCCAAGCTTGCGGTTTGTCAATGTTCCTTCACCGAAATTGACATCAGCACATGCAACGCTTTGGAGCTCGCATTTAGGTTACATCGGCTGGGGGTTTGACCCTTGCCGTGATTGTTCATCTGCGTAGGGCTCGACTAGGTGCGCCACTGCCAGCCGGGACTTTCTAGAATCCCTGGACCAAACCTACGAAAACTTTGGATCCTACCTGCCCATCGGAGGTTTAGCGCACATGCACAGCTTGAGCGACACTGGAGGTGCTGCTAAGTCAGGAAGTTAATTGCAACCACAGAGCACTACATACTACAAGGACATGACATGCCTGAACAACCCTCAGCTGCTGCGATCACCCTGCTGACTCCCTTGGCGGCCATCGTCTTGATCCATGGTCCGTTTGCTGACATGGTCGAATACTTCCACACTCCAGCTTCTAAGCTTTCATCTCTCTCGGGTCAGCCCGAAAGGCAGAGCGACCGCCGTGATTGGTTTCTTCAATTTAATTTACCATAATTTAAGACGCAGCAAACACGCTGGTTCGAGTCGGGCTATCCTCGAGGCGAGCAGTCTGCGGAAGAATACTCAGCATACTCAGCATACCATTGGAATCGAGCGGCGGCCGTCTCATCCAGGAGTTCCTGCAATTTGTCGATCCAGGAGCCATCCAGGGCCTGGCACAAAAAGTCCCAGCCGTCGAGTTTGCAGCACCAGCCGCTTCAGCCTTCACCCCTGCCTTCTCGCGTCCCAGGCTGTCCGAAGTCATCCTTATAGTCTTAGAGTGAAGAGGACAAAAGCACAAGATGGCACAAGATGGCGCAAGAAGGCAAAGGTCCCACGCATTCGGGTACCAAGGCTCGCATAGAAGCGCCGCTTGGTCGGACATGTCGCATCCTTCACCCCGGTCTCCTTGTTCAACTTGTTGTTAGCAAGCAAGCGCAAAAACAGCGACAATGGCGGCACTACATGTAGCGCATGACTCGCTTTGTTGATCGCCAAGAGGTCAGTTAGTCTTCGGCGCATGTGTGACTAGGCATACGTATGCATTCTGCCTGTAACAGGTAACAGGTATCAACTTCTCGCCATCGCTCTGGAGTCCTGAGTTTTCGGCTTCGTTCGGGATCGGCGCGCCTAGGGGCCCAGGCTTGCGCAGAGCTTCTGTAATACGAGAGGGATGTGGCAGATGCCAAAAAAGAGGCTATTCTTCAGACTATAATTAAGCAGGAATACCACGAGGTACACTCTGCAAATTTAAATGCCTCGCCACACTACTACCACGATCAAGTCCAATGCATACACCCCTCCACTCAACCGCTCGCCCACCCACACGCGTGCACACACACACACACACACAAACAAGCAAACAAACAGGCAAGCGAGCGAGCGAGCAAACAAGCGAGCAAGCAAGCAAGCACGCAAGCAAACACGCACACACACACACACACACACACACACACGGAGACACACAGACACACCTGACACTGATCTTCCCATGGTGGTGGTTAAACGGTTAGCTCGTATCAGGTTACCAGGTTCAGAACACAACTTCTTTGGAGCGTGCATGCTAGGGCAATTGGCACGGCGGGAATTTTGGTTAAACTAGCACTGGTGCTTAAGAGAAGAACACAGAACACTTCCACTGAGTCGTGCTCTGCACCTGACGGTTTTACGGATGTGAGTCGTAGCTTAACATTCCTGGGGCCTTCCGCATCATCTTGCGCGTCAGCAAGCCGCGGTACTCGCGGAGGGCAGCGGCCACATCCTCCAGCACTGGTGTGCATCGAACAGCGCAATGCTCCTCGACCCTGATATCTTAGGGGTAGCGGACCTCCAGAAAAAGCCGCGTCAATATGCAAACGCGCCTAGCTGAGGCCTCATGCCCCTGGATTTTGCTACGAGATTCCTGCATTTGCAACTGCTGCTGAGAGCTAACACCAGTACTCTGGTCCCAGGATCACGAGTGCTCCTATCTCAACACTGTCAAGAAACTCTTCTGCAGTCATCTTCAATCTATTCTTGCAGACGGGCAGCGTCTTCGGTTAGGCTGGCCTTGGGTGCATGGGGCACAGAAAGTGTGTTCGCTCAGTTGTTCGCCAGCTGCCTTGAAGCTGTAGAAACCTGCATCTGAGCCACCACAGACCCAGAGTTCGCTCCATCCTCGTCGCCATCTGCTTCTTGCTCCATGGTTTCCATGGGCACCCTGCCGGGCGATACAGCAACAACAACCCAACGACCCCACCACCCCCCGAAATCATGAAACCCGCAAACACTCCTGTCAGATCTGAACCCCATGAAACTCGTAACACACCCTGCCCCGCGCTGCCTTCAATGGCCCTCTCTCTCTCGGGAGGGAGCACGGTCCATGGCTGGGTCGACGTCGGTTTCGCGACAAGGCATCCTACTTAGCAGGAGGCGGGGATCTGCTAGGGAGTGGGCATGAGTGGGCTAAGTTGATGAGGCTGGAGGGGGAGGAGGCCTGGAGGGGAGGGGGGGTGGATGCTCTTGGTTGGGACCCATGTTCTACTTCGATGAGCTGCAGGAACCAAGGGCTCGCAAGTGGCACTTCGGCACTTCGCCTGCGTCTGAGCTGCAGCTGTGCACTGTGCACTGTGCGCTGCATCACTGCCAATGGGGCTTGCAAACCGCATGGCACTATGCTGACCGAGACGTCGACTTTTCTTTGTACCATGTCTGGTCGACGCGCTGTCAATCTACAAGATCAGTGCTTCTGCCATCGCACCTTCCCCGGCATGTCCGGCATGTTCTCCAGTGCTTCGTGTGCAGCACAGCACTTGCCACGCAGCGATTGGACCGAGCAACTTGTCAAGTTGCTGAAGCGGCTTCCCTGCCGTCTTTCCACAGCAACTCTGAGAACGAGCCTCGTGGCTCTTTCGAGCCTCTCTCACCCTGTCTGACAGCTCAAACGGCAGCATGGACATCGCCGAGCCGCAGTCAAACTTTTAGAAACGGACTCCCCCGATTCCTGCAGCTTCTCGGTCAGTCACGTGCCAGCATTTTCGCTGCCTCGGGGGGCAGGCGCATTCGTGCTTCCGGGTTTCGTGGCCATGGGTTGAACCGATTGGTGTTTGAAGACCCGTCAAAACCTGCGCTCTGACTACCGAGCCCACACCAATGAATACACTTCATGAACTTCATGTATGCTGTGAGTCCGGCTTGCTGCAGCGTGCGCTTCAGCAATCGGAGTGCCTTCAGAGACGGCTTCACTGTCACAGGCGTCTACATTCATTGAGGGTCGAACAAACCTCCTAGGGTGGGAACACGCCAGCTAGGAGGGCTTCATGGTGTGAGTAGGCAGGGGCAACGATGATAGAATATGTCACATGTCACTCTAGATCTACGAACCCCATGTTGAAGGTGCAAAGAAGAATGTGTTTCAAAAAAGGAGAGAAAGGTCCCAGTAGAAAGGGTTTTCCTTCCAGTCTCGCCGAAGGCCTGCGTGATAGCAACTCACGCGTGGCGACGTTTCAGCAAATCTGATCTTGGAGTCTCTGCCGCTCTGACCATCCCAACGCTTCGGGCAAGAAACTAGCTCGAGTTTAGCCAGATTTGCAAGCCTTTCTTGATCTTTGCAGGTGGGTGCTACTTACGTCCTGTAGAGGCGGAGTTTGATGGAAAGGCCCCCTTGCTGAACGTTCATGGTCTTGGGTTTCACTTGCTGCCCCTGCCACGGCCACCGCCACCAAGCTGGTAAATTTTGAAGCCACATTTTCACTAATCCATTTCGATCGCGGAATGAGAAAAGCGCTCCAAAGTTTGCTGTCTGGGCGCCTGCTCTTTCGAAGCACCATCGGCTTGGGCACTGTCCAGGGCCTGTCAGAGCTGACTGCATATGGCTCCCAAGAACATGAACCTAAGCCGAAGCAACGGAATTCTGCCCGGTTCAGGTGGGCATGACGGGGCTGGAGGCAAGCACGAATCATTATGTCATTCACAGAGCATAACATCGTACCGCTTTGTCGACCATGCATGATGTCAGGCCCAAGTCCTATCTCACCCTCGGATAAGGCCCAAGTGGCCTCAATGAGCTGGGCACAGAGGCCTTTGGCCTGGCGATCCACAGCCTGAGGTTGGGAAACGGGATTCTACAGGAGCCAGAAGAACTGAGTGGGAACCTTCTAACTTTGAGATAGCTCTTTTCTCGAAGTGCGTAACTACTGAAACTCCTGGGTAGCTCCCGACTACTGCAACCGTCTCCATTTTCCCTTGTGCTGCCTTGTCCTCCAAGTCCATTGCCAGCCACAACTCTTGTATCCAGTTAACCTCCGAAAAAACGGCATGGTCTCTTGCTTCCGTCCAAAGAGCCAGCTTGATACAGCCGATACCTTGCGGAGGAAGACCGGCTCGTCCAGCACTTTCTCTTTCAGCTGCAGCGCGAGCGCGTGCATCAGCTTCATCTTGGCCTGGCAAGAACATCCAAAGACAATGCACAGGAACCACACTGCCTTTGGCTCTGAGTGGCGTCGAGACGTATGAAACCGCATTCTGACTGCAACTGCGGCGCCTGTGCCGAGATCGGGCTTCCAGAGGAATCCTGACCATGGCATCTGCAAGATGTCCATGTGCATGGCAAAGCTGTCACGCTGGTGGCGCAGGCCTCTGTCAGCCAGGCTTCCGGGTCTGGCACCAAAGCACAAAGACACCTGGCTGAAATGCCACGAACACCCTGGCAATAGGCACGCAAGCCTGCCGATGATTGTGGGACTACTGACACCCTGCTGTCCATTTCGCCGTAACCAGCGAATAAGACAGGGCAGAGAGGCTCCAGGTAATCATAGTGTCTTGCTTGACGCTGCTTTTGAATGGCACGCAGGAAGGCATCTTCCACCTTGGGGCATCGCTCCAAGTTCATGGCGCGTGCTTGTGACTCACATGGCAGAAAACGATCAAGAATCCTTTCATCCTGAGCATCCTTTTCTGACCCTGTGCGGAAAGGCGGAAACAGGATCAACTTAGACTCAATGATGCTTAACAACCTCGCTGACTTCCCTTCCTCGGGGTGCGGCACGACCGTGCCGGAACATGCTCTCCAGCTGCTTAGCCTTTTGTGGATTTGGCGGAAGGCGCGCACCTACTGACTACCGAGCAAAGGCGGCCGGTAATGTATATTCGGGGTGAGGCCCTACCTGCACCCTCACAAGTTTCGGAACCTGCACTCCTTCCACAAGCTTCACGTGGTCGGCGCTATCCACTTCAGGAACCAAGTTAAGGGCTCAGAGTTTCGGCAATCCTGCATGGCCCCACATGCTTCCACACATCAGCACGGTATAGCCACTTTTGCACAGGAGAAATCTGGGGTTTCGCAGCTGCCTTCGCAGCTTCAGCCGCAGGGGTGTCTTGAACGTTCGCACCTGGGAACGCTTTGAGAGGCTGCGTCTGAGAGAAGGAAGTAGAGTCTATGTGTTCAACCTCAACAGCTTGCAGGTGCCGCACTGCTGCCCAGCTTTCCCCGTCTTAAGCTTTAAGCCGTTAAAGCGTTTAAGCCCTGTGGCCGGCACAAACGACTCAGCAGTAGCACTTGTACAACTGGCTTCGTGCCTTGATGCTCAGCAGCCTCTGCACAGCGCCGCTGGAGCTCCGCTGCCTCCACGCGCAGTGCCTGCCCATGACGTCACTGGGCCCCTGAAGAGGAAAGTGACCATACCAGTGCTGGACCGTGTCTGATCTTGCCTGAACCTGTGCCGTCAGCTCCTTCACACGCGCGTGCAAGGGCTGAATAACCTGACAGGCGGATCTGGGTTCGGCAGAAAGCAAGACTAGCTCGCGGCTGCTCTCCTCCTCCTACTCTGCCTATCTACTCTTCCTCCCTAGCTACGCTCTACTCAGCTACTCCCGGCATGTCTCCTCCTACATCCTCACGTACCTTCTCCCGGCACTCTACTGCATACTCCCGGTCTGCCTCCGTCTCCACTGCTCGCATGAGCTCGTCCAGCTGTGCCTCGAGGTTGCTTTCCGACCTACTTTGCCCCTTCCTAGTCGGAGCTTGCTATTGCCCCTGCGAGTGTGTAACAGTACCGCATCTATGGCCCTGTGGCCCGACATTGCGTAGCAGGTGTAGCATCGTAAGATCATTCTAAAAGCATGAAGGTGCCCAGCGGTTCCCCAACGCGTAGCGGTTCCCAGTATAAGACAAGTGTTAAGACTGTAAGAGATCGCCGAACTTCTGCGGCCTCCTGCATAGCACCGGATCCGCCTGTCAAGCCACATCATCATGGAATTTGGCAGCTACCCTGTCAGAGTCAGCGGCGTATCTGAAAGACGCAATGCCCAAGAATAATGCTTCTAGCAAGGCATGGTTTCCACGCAGAGATCATTCTGCCTGAAGAGGACTGTACCAAGTGACGCACCTGGCACAAGACTGGAAAGGAGCATAGCGGAACCAATCTGGCTACCCGGACTCGCAGTCTCACAGCTACATCTTTCCACGAGAACTTACAAGCCTTTCAAATCTCAATAGGTGCAACTCGGAAAAGGTTTCCGTAGGTCAGAGATGTTCCAGAATGGCCTGCTTCAGCTCGTCTGCAATGAGTGGGGCCAGATCTCCTCAGCGGCAGGGAGGCCGTCGGCCAGTGTTGGTGCAAGATGTCAAAAGAACGTACATCGGCCAGAACGAGACTGGAGTTTGCTGCCCGGGCACGGCCGAGTCGCTCGGCCACCTGCTCATGCTCCGTGGCGATGGCCTGGCCCAAGGGTCAAGGCATCCGGAGGGCAGCCGGAGGGGAAGGCGAAGGGAAGGCGGAAAAAAGACGCAAGCCAGCTCGTTTCGACCGTGGCCTCCAGACAATCCGTCATGGAGTCTCGGAAAGCAGTCAACATCTCACTGACCTCAAGGAACGGGATGAAGGAAGTGGCACACTGCGACACTGAATCACCAGGGACCTTGCGGCGACCAAGGGCATGTACACACTCAGTGGCGAACTCGGTGTCCGATCAGCGGACCGAGCTCATTCTCAAAGTGAGACTGGATCTCCGCCTGTCGATGCTCAGGTTCTGCCAGTATGGCAAGCAGCCCGATACACAAAATATGACGAAACACTCCGTCGAACCTTGAAGACTGGTGCAAGGGATTCTTGGAGCGCCTGGCGCCGGCGGAATTTAGAGCTTTTCTCTTGTGAGAAACCGGCAAGTTTTGTGGAGTTTGGAGTTTCGGGCTCTGGGAAGTCCATGCCCTAAACTCCGTACTCGTAGCCCTGAGCACCAGGTTACCCTCAAACACCCCAAACCCTCAGAGGCCCACTGCGCCTCGCCGAGGGCAGCGCCCACAGCCTCCTGCAGTTGCTTGGGCGGCCGGAGTGACTCCAGGGCCTGCCAGGATTCCGTGGTCTAGGGGTTTTAATTCGAAGGGGCTTGTAGGATAGCTTGGGCTTTTTGGGGTTAACGGCCTTCGGGGCTTAGGGCTTAGCAAGATTTAGGGGCTCAGGATGGTTTTGGTTTTAGGGATGTTTCGGGCCTGGGATGTCTCTCTGGCTTTCGGGGTTTCGGATAGGGTTTCGGATCCAGGGGCCAAGAGGGCTTTGGCGTTTGGAGTTTAGGCTGAGCTTTACCGGGTTTGGCGGCTTAGGAGAAACATGGCTTGTTGGGAGGAGTGTTGGGACTTGGACTTAGGGTTGGATGGCCTTTCGGACCCGGGCCCAACTCTGGCGGCGCCTGCTTTGTGGCTGCCACCCCCGACTTCTGAACGCCTCTTGCCAGTGTCTCGCAGAACCTGGGCTTCCTAAATGAGCTCAAGAGCAAGGCACAGGGCAATGCAAGGCAGTTGAAAGTCATGCTGCAGTCTTGCAGACGGTCACAGTGCAGAACATTTGCAAAAGGCCAAATCAAAAGAACAACTTGCGATTCCCCTACCCCCCCCCCCCCCACCCCACCGCCCGCAAAAATGTAGCAGGACAGACGTGCTACTGTACGTGTAGTATGTAGACTTCTGGGCAAGGGGCTTCCGAGATTGGGACAACTGCTGTGCCAGGTTAGATGCCACGCCCTGGGAAAGCTTCCCGAACTCCTCGCAGGGCATCTGCATAGGGCATAGCATCTTTCGTACTATGGAGCATCGCAACAATGGAACCATGGGGTCAAGCGGTGGCTCCGAAAAGATTGCTGTCTACTTGGATTCCCAATTTGAGTCCGGGTGCCTTTGACAGCAGAGACGACATGCTCGCCGCAGAAGTCTCTGCCCAAGCATCGGTGGCCTGGTCATCTGCAGATGCCAAATGTGCTCTTGATGACTCTAGGCTCTGCTTGTACCCCAGTCTGCCACCTCACGCACCGCATCTTGCAGCTTCTTGTCGCTGTCTGACTGGACCTTGTCAGCGTCTCTGCGACCAAGACACAAAGCGCCGACATTCACTGGGATCCACATACTACCCGAGTCACTACTGTTCACCAGCCTTCCTTGTGACCTACAGTAACAGGTCAAGAATACCGCGAGTCTTGATCTGCTCTTCCCTGGCCTCGCGAGCCTCTCGCACCTTTGCAAGAACCTGCCAGCCAGCGGTCTTCGGCTAAAGTGAGGTCTCGTTTTGCCAATGCATATTTCACTTGCTGCTTGAGAAGCAGCTACACTTTCATCCATGGCCAAACAAGGATAAAGCCAAGCAAGAGATGGGGTTTGTCAGAGATGTGTGAGGCTGTACGAAATGGCGCAGCAAGTAAGCCAACAGCGTGGTGTTTTTGCAGGTGAAAGGGTACTTAAGGACAGCCCAGCAAACAGCGACATTGGCAAAAACATTCATCGAGCAGCACAAGACAGCTGAAAGCATCCTGAACATGTGTAGAATGGACCTTAGCTATTAGCAACGTGCCGACTTGAATTGGCCAGTACCGGTGCGCAGAAAGGATGCTGAGCTCTCATAGAAAATACGCTTGGCAACCCACACAAACCTCATGTTTGCAAGAGCTTGCGCAGCCAAAGTGGGGGCTGGCACTCTTATCACAAAACAGCCGGCTCTCAGAACCTCAAAAGCAGCAGATTCTCCGGCAGCCGGATTTTCGCGCAGTGATTGATACATTTCGTTGGATTGGATGCCTGCTGGGAATCATAAAAGAATCCGCCTGATCCATCATTGCCGCATCCGACTGGCCCGCACTCCTCGGCAGCAACCAAGTTGCAGTCTGCTAGCAAACTCACAAATATGGCGATCAAACGGTGAAACTGCTTGCACTAGCATAATGTGGCTTCTGATCTGTAAGGCGCTGTAGTATGTAAAGCCTGAGTCCGAGTATGAGCAATGCCTGGGTTCACAATGCAGCCAGCCCGCCCATTGCTCTTCAAGATGCCAACCACCTACACAGGCTTCCGCAACAGATGAACACCAGTTAAACATCACATGGACAGCGCCACGGACTGATGTCACACAGCAACATGTCAGCCGCACCTCTTGCACTATCTTGTCTGCGAGGTGCTCTTTCCTCAACTCGCGACAGCTGGGCCCATCGCGCAAGAACGACAGCTTAGGCTCCCAGCGGCACCATACAGGGTCCGCCGACACTCAACGCCATGGGCACGGCTACACAATGCCACTGAGCCAGGTGCTTCTTTGAGAGTCCAAGGACGAACGAAGCTGCTATCCGCTTCCTTGGGCAAGCAAGTTCTTTGCTTCCCAACGAGAACCTCAACCGCTCACTCAGCATGTAGATATTCAGCATGTAGATATGTCTTCTTTCCACCGTAAAGTTCATCCACGACCGCTGCGGAGTACAGCCGAGCATCACGAACATATCCACCTCCTCCGGCTTCTTGGCAAAGGTGCCAGCCTCACGCGTCGGACTCACAACTCTCACCAACTCATACTCCGATAAACATTCCAGATTTCCCGACAAGTCCTACATCTTCAAACCACTCCCTGGCTTGAAAGCGAGGACCCTGAGACTATATTGCACACACACACACACACACTCGGAGGGACCAAAATTGGGAGGCCTTAAGGACCTCAAGGACTCGTAGCTCTTAAGCCCAAGTACGCTGAGGCACCCTGTGAACCAGAACCGTCACGAGGGCTCCACTTAAGCATGTGTGGCAAACGAATATCTCGTGCGGTGTCTGAATCATGAGGCAAGCGCCGAATCAGCTGGCAGTCCATCACCAGATCCATCACCACCATCACCACCCTTGTCCTGGCTGCTAAAGCTGTGATTACCCTGATTTCTAGTGCCACACTTCTACGATGTACATAGAATAGCACTAGGAAGTCTCGCTTTATCGGATCCCAAGCCCTTGGCCCTGGAAAGCATCATGAGTCCTCTGCATCCGCACCACTTTGGATACCATTCGCCTCAGCCATGTCAGAGAATGGAAAGTCAACCTCGCAGCGACTCCACTGGAGGGTTTTGGATCCTCTGATTTCTGCGCGGCAATGGGGGAAGCCCTCTGGCAGAGTTTGGTTTTATGGCCAAGTGTGGTCCTTGGCATACCCTCGCGCGCACCACAAAATTGGCTTCGAACCCAGGCTTCCGCCGGCGGCGGCTCGTCCACCTCCTCCGTCTCCTCCGCGCGATGCCACTCACGAAAGACTCCGCCAGCACAACAGCATTGCAGCACGAGAGCGCTCCTCGGGCGGCCCCTTGTCGCTGGAGCTGCTAGGAGTGGTCGGCAGCTCCGGGGCCTCCTGGGGTCCAAACACCTAGAAGACATCGGAAAATACATTGTAATACTGTTTAGTAATACTTGTACGTCTTCCTTAGAATGTTGCATCAATGTCAATGACCATGCCCTTTCTGGGAGAAAGGATGCTATGCAGCCGGTCCATTGTGAGCTTCCTCAACTGCCTATAAAAGAGCAGACGTCTGGAATTCCGTCATCACAAGCGACAAAGTTTCGTCACCTCGACCCTGGCTTCCTCCGGAGAGACCAGGTGGGCACTTGTTGGCTGGTGCACCAGCACCTCGTGCTTGCTCGCGTGGCTGGCCTGCAGGTACCAGCGGTTGAAACGGCTTCGGGATTTATGCAGCTGGTCAGAAGTGGCATTCAACGTTGAGGCGTCAGGTCAGGATGGTTGTCTTTCAACAGATGACTGCCAGACCTGTTCGAGACTGTTGTGAGCAGCATCCAGTATGCATTCTCGACATATCAAGCACATCTACTGCAAATCCCGCACTGCGAAAAGGAATGATTTCAGAGCCTCTTCCTTGCGCGTGAGGACGATCCGGTACACGAAGAGTGTGCGGACATTCTTGTTGGACAGTGCAGTCCTTCCGGCTGGTACTTCTCAAGTCTTTCAGGGATCCAACAGCCGCGGAAGGCGACAGATGTCGAGGACTGTAAGAATACACAGGCTTCACAACAAATACTCGGTTCCCCCAGAAGCGGGACCCAAGAAACATGCGATCCCCCCGTAGCAAAGACCATGGCTGCCACCAGTATGCATGACAAGCAAGACAAGCTTCAAGCAACCATGCGACCCAGTCATGAGGGCCAGGTGATCAGCGGCTACTTCGTGGTGGAAACGCTGCACATAGGGAAAGGCCATCCTGACCGAGAAAGCTGTCGAAGACATCTTCACACACCTCCAACAAATGGCAAACGACCACAGAGTGCCACCGAGATGGGGCCTGGACGAGGAGGAGGAGAAGTTGCTGGCCAGCGGCAGCACCGCGAAGCAGTTGCGGTTGCAGAAAGTCAAAGCCAAGGTTGCGTGCCTCAGCCCATGGCCAAGCAGCCGCCCAATAGCGGTTTGGTAGCACACCGAAGTGGTCTACCGTAAGCCCCGAAACCAGAACCCAGATGAACAGCAGAAAGATAAAGGCAAAAATCGCCGGTGCCAAACCCAAGGTCCGGGCATGATGCTATCGACCTCCACCACGGCCTTCGCGTCCGAGCCTCGAATCGCAGCACTCTACTCTCTGGAATCTATCAGGTTTAGGGCTTGATATGGGGTTTTGGCGGTGGGGGCGTAGGTCAAGTGGGAAATTGCTCATGGCCAAGGGTGTGAGAAAGGCGCTAGACGCAATCTTAGGACGGCCGGCCTTCGGGCGCAAAGCCGATGTACTGCAACAGAGGGCCGACCTCGGCGTGCCCAAGCGTCCTGTCACTGCTAAGTGTTGCAACATATATCAATGTATCATAAAGGTAAAGAGATATAGACATAGATATGCAAGTTTAAAGCACACACATACAGCCTCCATGCATACACATAATATCTATATATCTGTATATGTATATATATATATATATATGTATATATGTATATATGTATATATGTATATATGTATATATGTATATATGTATATATGTATATATGTATATATGTATATATGTATATATGTATATATGTATATATGTATATATGTATATATGCAGTTGTCGATCTCTTGCTGACAAGGCGATCATGCTGACCAGACGAAACAACAAACAACAGCTTGGGCCCTGAGCCATGCCCAGTTTGTGCAGCAGGGCACAACCCCAAACCCTATAGGGGTTTAGGGTTGAGGGTTTGGGGTTTAGGGTCAAGGGTTTAGGGTTTAGGGCACCTTGGACCCTGAAAGTTGTACCCTTGGGTTTTGGGGACCTTGTTCTACAAGGAACATACCATGACAGAGACCACCCCCCCAATAGATCCACCCACAGCTGATGAGAGATGAAGCTGGGCCCCAACCGGCTGGGTACTGCCCCTGGTGAAGGTGTACACCGCCAAGCTGCACCCGTTGGCAGCAGCCAAGACCAGAGCCTGGCAAACTCTCAAAAGCAACACAAGCTCAACCTGCGTACCGGGAACTTATGGCCTTGCAACCCTCCCTTCACTTGGGATGCTTCAGGGCAAGCTCTGTTACCAAAGGAATGTTAGGGGCCTGAACAGCCCCGGTTGCCTCAACATCCACATTTCGCTCCCGTAGCGCCAGGAATCGGATGGAGGCCGGGCCCTCCGGCCAGATGTCCTGCACTGGAATTGTTGTCACTAGAGTCACTAGAGGTAGTTGGATAGCGGGGTGTACAGTAAGAAGAAGTTTGCGGCTTGGGGCTGCACTCAGACTTTCGCAGTTGAAGGCTTGGCTGCGGCAACGATTTTGACGCCAGCTCGTTCACACAAAATATCAGTGCACTATAGTGTGCTATACCTGTAGTGCATTCTAAGCTGCTTCAATGTCAATGACTGTGCGGGCATTAGCGGGTGAGCACCTGATCTCTTGAATCGGTCTTCAATCCTTTGTCACCTTCTACGATTCTGCAACTACCTCTGCTTGAGAGCAACTTCTCGTGTGCTGTGGCTTCTGGCCCTTCTGCTCATGTAGATCTAGTCGGATCTTCTGCAGTTGCATGAGAATCCAGACCAGCCTGGGACGTGGCCTTGTCGATGGTCATCTGCTGGATCAGCTTGAGTCCTGTCAGATGGTGGAGATGTCTCGGGCTCCATGTTTGGGCTGTGATTCCCAGAACATCCTAGAACTGAGATCCTCTGACTCCACGCTGCGCATAACAACCTCTTATGCCCTTTGCAGCACTTACCTTCCGCGCCTTGATGTGTGCCAGGGCCATGGGAGCGCTGCCACACAAAGAGGCAGTCCTCCGGAGGGTCCAAGATCTAGTGACAGTGCCGCGCTTAGCGACACTTTGGGGTGTTTACTTTTCCTAAAGTGCTCTTCAGCCCCGATAGTTCTGCCACAGCTGCTCCTCGGTGATGGCTGCAATGCAGCTGCCGTCAGCAGTGAAGGAGAGGTCGCGAATCTGAGTCCGAGAGGCCACATTGCGGCTACATGTGGTTTTTCCTCTTAGTGCCTCCTTTTCCAGCAGCTTTCGACTCATGTAAAGCGTTGGCATATGTGTTGACAGCAGCACACGCATACCCAACACGATCCCAACACATGTGCTCATGCCACCCCTTTAGAAAACCCCCCAATAGACTTCGCCTGGCCGTCCGCGCTGCGATGTGGGGTCACCTTGCCCAGTCACCGGATTCAAGACAAGTGAACGGAAAGCCTTGCAAGCCCGACGCAACATTCCGAATGACCCAAGTAGCGAACCTTGGGCAAGTCCACCGTGTCGCAGCAAAATGCATCTTCCGGGTCTGAAGACACCCTCGAAAATGTCCCCTGGCAGCATTAGGAAACACATGCACACTTCCGGTGATCAGGACCTTTGGCAGGGAAATCGCTTGCCATTTTGGGCATGTTCCATTTTCAACAGCATGCCGCATCAGCCTCTTGGCTCACCACGTGGGTTTGGGCCCGCAGCCGCGCAGTACTCCACAATCGGAGGGAGGTCGAGTGTAACGTGACAAAGCAGGTGCTATCCTGACCAAGCTTTCCGCCATCGATTGAGGGTGATTAAGCACACGAACGCCAAGTGATGACAACTCCAATTTCTCCAGCCGCCTTGGGGTGCATGACAACACGCCGAGGACGGAGGCCGCTCAAAACCAGCTCGATCTGCTGCCTGCTGCACTCGCTTAATGGTTGCATACAGGCCCTAAAACAGGCACTCCTGCAACGCTTTGAACATGTATTCAGACGTCAGGCGGCTGACATCCTCTTGAAGCGTATGGGAAGTAAGGCGTGCACAAGCGCCCTGTCTTGTTTGCCCGGCAAGCCTGCGACAGGTGCTACACAAAGACAGTACGAGTACAAACCCTGCTGCGGAGCCACTAGAAGGTCGACAAAGGCAGCTAGAGGTGACGGATTGCGGCATGATGTCGCTTGGCACCTGCCTGGAAGCGCTACTAAACAGAGATTGCTACAGACCAAGACATTAATCGATTACCTTCCGCGACAATGCTCTGCTGCCTGTCGTCACAGCCATGTTGCTGAAACCTGTCCCATGTGCCTCGACAAAGAAAATCGTGATGCCACCAGCCTCATCCAAACCTGAGTCAACTGTTCAACAAACTTAAGTATAGTAACATAGAGAACTCTATCCAAAATCTCAAAGGTTTCCTCTTGCATTCTTCGTGATAGTAACAACAAAGTCTCTGAATCCAGAAGAGACCTTTGCTTTTGAACTTTAATCTTCTGTGTGGGTTGAGACCTCAAGATGAAGCAAGATTCGAAACAGACCAAGAGGAACCGTCAGGCTCTCCTGAAGCACTAGCAGCAAAGCTATGCACATGAGAGGGCTGGGCAAACCACACAGCAGGACATTGCTCGAATCCTCGCGACTGTCCTGACAAACGGTGGCATTATGTTTTGCTCTGCGACTTGATTAGTCGCCCTGCAACCCCAAGGAGCAACACATTGACGTTTTGCAATAGCAGATAAACCATGACGATACTTGCTCCACATCACATGGCTCCAGAAGTGAATCGTGGGCGTTCCAGAGATGAAGCGTGGGTGTGACATTTGCCTGTCCTAGATGTCAGGCGATGCTACTCCTTGCGAAAGCATTCACGCCTGCCTTCGCTTCCGACGCATCCCTGGTCAGAGCAATGTCGATGATCCGAGCCTGATGCGGTTCCAGTGTGTTTTCAGAGATTTTTCTGTCTCACAGTTCGTCCGTGTCTTTCGGACAAGCAACCTTCAGATGGATACACCATAATGCGTAGGCCATGGCAGTTTATGCTGATTTTATGCAGCATTTTCACAAACCACTACACAAGGGGCAGACCCGCGAGGACTTCGCCAGCTTGAAGTGATCCTTGCCCACTGGCTTGTTAGGCTCTCCAGCTCTCCGGCTCTCCATAAACTCTGGCTGGAGAATGGAAGAGAGAACGGGCAGACACTTGGTGCGTGGCAGCACCGCTTTGGTTGATCACCCGCAGAAACCCGTCTTTCATGACGTAGACCATGGATCCTTGCTTGATCCCACTGCATGTGCGAATCAAGTGCTGGCAACATTGCCCACCAACAAACAAAACATGCGGCTTATGACAAGACTCTTTGGTTGGCGGCCATCAGCTTCCCATTCGGAACTGTTTCAAAGACCTGCCCTTTCAGCCTGGCGCAGCCCGAGCACTTAAGCACAAGGTCGTACATCGAGTCCGGGTACGGTATCCCTGGCCACTGTATGCTTGGAGCTGGAGCACAACAAGTTCCAGCTACACCATACGAGTAGACCCTACCATCCGAGGCAGATGTGGATGGGGGGGAGGGAGGGGCGCACTCCGTCTCTAACGGTCAGCAGTCAGTAGTTTTTGGCTCCTGGTTCTGATGCACAGAGAATCATGCCGAAGTCTCTTGCTGATTTCGATCGCATCGCTCAGAGAACGCTCCTCAAGCAATCCACAGAACACACTCGACCATGATTATGAACCACTGTGTTGTTGCCTTCCGACTGTCAAGAGGAGGGCAAGTCATGCAAGCCACGGTCATCTCCTTGAGCTCCATGTAGTGATCGGGCAGGTTGCACTCTGAACTTCGGGAAACAAACCTGGCCGAGAATGCTACTCTGCTAGCCATAAAGCTTTTCAAGTGAGGTGAGGTTTGCTTTGCATGGCCTCCATCGCCCAGCGCCTTCACTGATGGCCGATGTTCGGGTTGGCAAACCTCGTGACAGAGGAACACTATGGAACACTCCGCGGGACCGATCCAAAAGCCCCAAAGGGCTTGGTCTTCGAATTAAAGAGTCTGTTGTTGGCCAAGCCACTCGTAGGCAGGGCTCGAATCTCCTCCACCAGGGGAAGGACCATGGCGGAATGTGGCGACTACGAATACAGTTTCAAGATCGGATCCCGATGTTCGTTCTTGATCTCCGAGTGCTAGCGATCGGGCACTCATCGTCTGCTACTCACGTCATGAGCTTGTCACCCTCGGTGCTTCTGTAGTTTGCCCGCATTGCGTCGTACTGGCCAAGCTTCTCGCGAGCTGACACAGATGCGGGGGATTGCAGATGAAATTCACCCAAGCAAGCACGCGCATGTGCGATGCACAGGTGCATTGGAGCATAGCGAAGATGGATCACAATCACGGATCCTTGTGGGCAATCTGTTTGAACCGATGATTGAGCTGTGACTCGTACTAACTAGTCGAGTCACACAGCTGAGCATGTGTGGACTGCACGTTGCCTTTCTCTGAGTGTAGAGGATTGCTCTGCTCATACAAAACTCGTTGAGGATACTTTGAAATTAAGGCTCAATCGGCATCCGCATGCTCAGCTGCCAGGCATTATCACCGCCACTGCTTTGGGCGGTCAGCTCAGCACCCATACGCCCAGCTCGTAGCCTGTGACGATTGCACAACATCACTGTGACCCACCAGCCTGTCCGACACCGACAAGTCAGAATTGCGAGTCTGGGAATGCCACCAGCAGTGACCAGAAGCAGAGCGAATGCGAGGGTAGTTGGGATCCCCGCCTGCACCAGTTTTGAGGGCAACATGAGTTTCCTGCGACCCGTAAGAGGAGTCAATGTATGCACATTCCAAAGCGTCCAGCAAGCCCATGAACCCTTCACTATACAGATTCAACCACAGACCAACTGCAGGTGCGTCGGCTTGGCGTCCGAAGCCGCCACAGGAAAACAGAAAGACGCATACAGACCGAGACACAAACATCGACACACACACACACACATACGCATACACATCCACATGCACAGACACTAACGCACACGCAAACAGAGACACACACACACACACACAGACATTCTCAAAGCCGGGCCATGAGGAAATGCTTCACAGAGAGCCACGGCTTTCCACGGTCATCGACTGCGATGAGGGAATTCACCTGCATCAGCTAATAGCTCATAACAGTCCCGCATGTTGCATGTACCGATGGAGCTAGCAAATGGGCTCGTACTTGCTTGCTCCTGCCGTGCGAGCTGTGTTGACTTGTGCTTGTCTGCTTCGCCGGAAGGAAGCGAAAACTGAAGTCACACATATGCCTAAGGTTTATACATGTCTATAAGTCGTCCGAGGACATTGCAGACGAACCAACCTGTTGAAGGCAACCCGAGTGCAGATGACTGAGGACTTGGCGTTTGGGAAGCTTGTCATTGGCAGTGCACAGGCTGCCGAGCAAGCAAACGCCTGAGCTGTCTTGGTATTTGGCAATGAAGTGTTTGGGGATGAATCCCGATGCAGGGCCAAGCACGCCACCCCAAGCAGCACTGCCAGTCGTTCAACACCAGCTTCCTGGCCCAACTCCACCACCTCCAACTCGAAACGGAGAAACTGCGGGTCGCCATGGCTGGTAAGTATGCTGTGCTTCTCAGCCATGGGCCAAAGGCATGAGGACGAGTGCAGCAACCTCGGCGGCTCAAGAAAGTACCCTGGATGACGTGCTCTAGGAGTCTAGACGGCTTCCAATACGGCGACCAGGTCCGCGACGGTGTGTGAAACAAACGTTGTGGCTCCCACCAGCACCTGAGAGGATCATTCGCCCTGTGTGCCAAGCTGGAAAGTGCTGGAAATCTCTTAAGTTATCTCAACTTCTTGCCTTAGGTTCTGGCTAGCGTCAACTCTGCCACCAGCTGCCGTGGAGAGGACGACAAACCACTTAGCAGGCAAGATGATGGAGTTCACACGTCAGCTGTCTCACAAACAGACTGCATGTAACGAAGATGACCTAGCGGTACAGTCGTGAAATGCCATGAGGCAGTGTCAACACATGTCAACAAGTGTCAACAAAAGTCGCGACAGCTCACAACAGAGTGGCTATGTCACAGATCGGCCGGCCATGCCTCCTCACCACCTCTGTGACCAGTTTCAGCAAGCCGCTCTGCCGCACCGCCAAACCTCATTAAAGACATTTAAGGGCGATAAAACCGGATAGAGACCCCTCAATAAGGTGGCAATCGGACTCGGCGTGGCGCCAAGAGCACTACCACCTCCGATGAGAAACATCAGGTGCCAGCTGTAGGAGTTGAATGTCTGCCTCGGTTTTCAGAGCCCAAAAGCATCTTCCGCCACTAGGGCGACTTGGATGAACTTGGATGCCGGGGTGCCGAGAGATTCCGCCTGTTCCCATGCAAATCGCCTTTGGGACACAAGGGCATGCGAGACTCCCTGCGAACCGCCACGCAGACAATCCTGGACTACAGGCTCTGACCACGAAGAGCAGTGCGATGGAAGATGTGCCCCCGAAGGCAGCAGCTGCCTTCAACAGCAGCAAGAACAATGGCTTCAGCCACTCTGGCCACAATGAAAGAAGGCTTCTCCCGCAGGTTCCCACCTCAGCGCTGGCCTTGGCACAGCGTGTCTCTGTACGTCTGTACGGCTGTCACTCGCCGGCACAGTAGCCGCATTTATCTACCATTCTCGCGATGCCATTCGAGCGCCGCACAAACGCACCAAGGGTGACGACTGCACCTGCAAAGAGGATCAGCTTCTCGTAAGACATCTCCTCATCCAGGCAATGTGCCCGAAGAGATCTTCACAGCAAAACATCACGGCCTCACTACAGACGGGCCTCCCGATCGAAAACCACAGGTGGTATGCCGCCTGGCCGGGTTTGAAAGCACCTTTCCACCAAGACTACCTTGCTGGGGTCGTGGCGGGACGACATATCACCGTTGCGGGCTAGGCGGTCGGCCTCCGGGCGCTCTGATTCTGTTTCGGGGCAACATGAACTGAAGGGAAGTTGACCTACAAGCATGGCACTTGCCATCTCCCAGCTGCCTCGTCCGCGGATATGTCCCAGCGATACACGAGCAAAAGCCTGGCGCTGAGCTACAGCACAAGCTTCGTAAACACAGGTGCTAGGGTAAAGGCGGATGTGCATATAGACAGTGCAAAGACTCTTAGACGACGGGACTCCAAGCCATGAAGCCACATTAAACGGACAATGCCAGTGCCGCGTCAGTACTGCATCTTCATTCCTTCCTGCCTCCGTCCCTCTTCTTTGTCTGGGTTCAACTACCTTTCTTTCGGGTCATCTTGACCAAAACAGGCCAAGCAGCAGGAGCCAGGCTATCACCACAGCCAAGAAGCAGAATGGAGTGCTCAAGCACAACCTTGGGCATCGTTCCGGCGCGCACATGGGGGATTCCGAAAAGGGGGGGGGTACCTTTTTGGGGGTCCCTTTCAGGGGATTCTATTCTATTTGGGGTATAAAAAGGGGCGCCCCAATTTTCGGAAAGACCCACATGCAGGAACCAGATGACTCGTGCAGCCTGTTTCCAGCTTGGAGGGGAACCATTCCCCCCAGGTGATGTTCTTGCCATGCTGCCGCAAGGCCTGGCGCAGGCCGACGCTTGATCCAGAGCGACACCAACACACGGCACTATCCTCTTGTTGTCTGCTGTGCTGCCAGATTAGGCCTAGCAACTCTGGTACCCCATTTAGCTCACATTCTGACCATTGCAGGGCGCCGTCCGACTCCCACGACACCAGGCCTCCAGCGACGCGACGTTCTGAGGAGATGAGATGGGCGTCATCATGCCACCCACCTGGGCTCAGACTTTTCTTACGGTATGCGAGAAAGCCGGGAGGTGTAGGCTTCATCTGAGGACTCGGCATTGCAGGAGAAAGCGAGCCCCAACAGCAGAGCTCGAGAGTAGCGGCCTCGGAAGGCCAGTCATTTGGGCACTCGACGGACATTTTAAACTAGAAATCCTTTGCAATGACTCTACAAATCAATGATGCCGTACGGAACAGGTCTCGCAGATCATGTCATACCATGTTCAAACGAGACGTAAACCCACACGTTGAAACAATAAAGAGCTGGTGCAGGCCACTGTGGATCCGGCTGTCTGTTGGCAAGTCCCTTATGAGTGGCTTCAGCACTTCCACCATAAGAAGCGGGGCTGTGACCTCACGAAGCGGATCCGACTTGGAGGCTTCCGTGTAGGATGTGCGGAGGACATGTGGAGGACACGAAAATACTCCGTCGGGAGGGCATGATTGGTTGCACGCGGCCGCGTGATTATTTCATTCATCTCATTCCACCGTTCGTCTGTTGCTCCTGAGAGTACAAAAAGGTGTTTGTACGGTCTTAAATGTAAGGCGAGTGAGAATACACAGTGCAAGAACGAAGCTGATGAACAAACAGTTCAAAAGCACCCTGACTCACGGGCTTTACACGGTCAATGCTCGTCACCTAGTTGGGCTGTTCGCCTGTACCAACATCAGGATTCTCCAGCTGTAGCTCCTTTGCACCTTGAGTAAGGGCCAAATGAATGTTTGAGTTCACATGCGCCGCGTGCTTCTGCACGAAGCCACTACAAGCCAGGCGATGGCTCCTTGTGAAATTGTTGACGCCTGGAGAATCACTCTCATCTCGTTGTGAGCCTTGATGCTGGAACTGGTCCTGCCTACCTGCATGAGCCTTCTCGCCAACTTCTCTCTGCAAGCTCTGCCCGTCCAAGAGTTTTCTAGGATTGTTCATCGTCCGTGTACTGTTTGTCCTCAGCTAAGGGACTGTCCCGTGTTGACATTTAGGGGTTAGGGATGGTTGGGTCTTCTTCTGCTCTCTGTCAAGCGGGCCAAGCCCTGCACATTCGAGAGCAGTGCTGATAGAAACACGCCTCGGAAGCGTATCGCGTCTCATGTACTGCACCTTGTCATGGCAACATATCGAAAGAGCGACAATCATGACAACAACCAGGCGAGGTGCCCAGGATCATGATGGCCAGCATGAAGAACTTTGGCCTCGCAAGTAGCGAGATCGACGCTGCACTGTCTTGTGCTCTCACTTGCGAAGGCCATTGCTTTGTCCTAGAGCCGTGCGTTCATGAGGTCACAAGAGTCAACGCAAACCGATGCAAACCTTGGAGCCAAGAGGATACAGAAGGCCACGAAAAGCTGGACAAACAGATTCGAACGACGTGAATCGCCAAGAGCACAGTTCAAGCCAAACAGCATGTATTTCGCCAAAACTCTGAGAACTACTGGGACGGATGTGACGGAGGGGGCGGGTTCAACGAGCAGACGTTCGACTTGGTCTTCGCTCACAAAACAAATGCGAACGACACCAAACCCCGATATAGACTGAGCTTGAGCCCACGGTAGCTGTAGCCCAAGAGTAGCACAAACAAACCCGTCATCTAAATGCCATCTGTGCTGTTTCGCTCCAGATCTCTTGCCCAGTTGTGAAGCAACTTTCCCAGGTCATGGCAAACCCCAAGAGTTCGCACGGCGCACCTGCGCCCCAGCAAACTCTGCAGAAGTGCTGCGGCACCTCTTGTCAGCATTGCAAGAAACAAGGGTCAGAGCCCCTTTTCATGGGGGTCGACTCCCGAAACTGGTCTTTGTTCATGCACCCCCGAACGAAGCCCACGCCTCGAACCGCCCTCCCAAACTTGTGGGTTGTCGGCGTTGAGGAAAGTCATCTTGAAACTATGGGAGCAAAAGCACGGGATCTCGAGAATCGCCAGCGGGATGTTGTGGGCCGGAGATAGGATAGGACACAAGGTGAAAGTGACGAGCCAACTCGAATGCTCGGCTCTAAACACCGGCATTTAGCATTTTTCCACAGAGCTAATACATGAAGAAACCTGATCACGAGCTCCAGTCATCAATCACCTGTTGCATGGATGTAGCTACTTGCTGCCACAAAGCGGTGGCGATTGGGGGTTGAAGCAAGACTGGGAGCCCTGCGAAGCTCGAGCTGACATTTGGAAAAAATCGAGCTCATCACAAAGCCCGAGAGGACCAGGTATAAGGAGTCCTGGCAGATGAACTGCCTTCAAACTGTTCCAAGCACTATGTCCTGGGGGGGGGGGGGGTTCCAACTTGGCAGTCACTGACTCCGGAAACACCATCCCCTACAACGGCCAGTAGCAGCCTCTCACTCGGTGACCCTTTTCACAAGCTGGTGGAGCTCTCTTTCGAGTCAGGCGAGAAAGGGCTTCTGAAATAAAAGGCAAGCGGTGTGTCATCATGAGACATGCCAGCAGCTCGTTGAAGACGGCGGCCAACAACATCTTGGCCTAGCAACATCAACGTGACAAGGCTTCTTGACATGGGCGATCCAGAACCCAGAAAAAGAAATCGTGACACTGATGCACCCAGCCGTGCTGGCACTCGCAGGCCTGCTCGTGCTTGTCGCCTTCCATGACATCGAGGCACACTGCGAGTGGAGCCACGAGCCTGCAAGAAAGGTACATGTGGCTCCGGTGATACTATTTGAGGCTTTGAGTGGCCATATATGGCCATACTGACCAGATGGCCTATTTGATAAACAAGAAGCCCACCGCACCCATGATCCGATTATGTGATGAAGCGCGGGTGCGATAACTGCACAGTTGCCCCGAGTGTCCCGACTCCCAAGGCTCTATCTGAGGTCCAAGAGCGAGCCTACTTACTCCAAGCGTCTAAAGGTTCGAGCCTACTTGCTCCAAGCGTCTAAAGGTTTGAAGCGATATCAGCGTCGGATCCGGAGGTCGAGGATGTTTCCTACTACCAACAATTCGACCCTTCACAGATGCCGCGTGAACTGTACCCACAGCCCCCACCAACTCAGACTCAGAGTCTCACGACCGACACTCTCAGCTCTGGCTTTCATTTGGGGAGACACAAAACTGAAAACACCCATGTCTTGCTGATTCCTCAAATCGCGAAATCGAGTGGCATGGCCGTCGCTTCGAAGGGGGCGGCCTCAAGAACCTAAGTGACAAGTGCAATACTTTGGATCCCAAAGTGAGGAGAGATCCAAGATGCAAGGAAGCAGAGAGGGGCAAAGGCATAGCTGGCACCTTTCTGAGCGTTTGGCCCACATCAGCATCGTGAAGATCAGCAGCCCAAGGCACCGCTGACACTTGGGTTCGCCAGGCAGCCGAAATGCTGACCTTGCACGCAGATACTGACTATGGCAGCTCAGAACTAAAGCTGTGCAAAGATACACTTTGGACCATTTGGTGTCCTTCAACGTCCTCAACCAGGGACAGCCTCAGAACGCTCGGGATGCCGACCACTTCAGCGCGGCGCCCGCTAGCGCAACAGCCACGAGTGTCCGCTTCCTTGCAACGCAAGAGCCATGTGAAGCCACAGACGATCATAGACATGATCGAGGGTCCCACGCCCCCTATGAGGTCACGCGAAGTTCGAAGCTGTGTGTCGGAACTCAGTCCGGGCTTCGCGCCAAGACCATGGCATCTTCGAAAGCCCAACGCCTCCCGATTCCATGGCCTAAGTGCTACATGCTGACCGACTGACAGAGATGGAGTGGGAGTGTTGTGCTCAGGGTCCCGACTCTGCTCCGCATTTCCTGAAGCCTCTGAGAGTTCTCTAAGGAAGTAAACGAGAAACACGCAAGAGTAGGAGAGCAGCTGAGGAGGAGCATCTCCCACAAAAGGAAGAAAGTATATAGACTCAGACTAAGTGTCTAAGTAGTATGACTCTCAGAGTATTCTTTTGACGGGATATCTTTCTTCTCTTCGCTTTACTACAAAAGCGAGTTCGCCTTTCCGGACTCACGAGTTGCTCCAGCGCTCTTCGGCACGCGCGGGCGCGCTCCTGGCACGCTTGGAGATAGCAACAGACAAAGAGGGAGAGAAAGGAAGAGAGAGAGAAGAGAGAGAGAGAGAGGAGAGAAGAGAGAGAGAGAGAGGCGCAAAGAGAGAAAGAGCGAGCAAGCGAGAAGGAAGAAACGGAGAAAAGCACAGAGCGAGCCATCTCGTGTCGACTGCTCAAGCCCGTTCACGTCAAAGTCGACAAACATGTGAGGCAGACTCCATTGAATGGTTGCGCGGAGCTGGTGGCAAGCGGGCTCTTTTTCAGGTCTCTCTCCACGAAGACCTCGCCACTTCAGCTACAGGGTCCGTCAGCGATACTGGAACCGGCCCTGCCTTTTGCCAGCTGGTTCCACACTGCCTCGGTGTTGGCTGGTCTCTGCAGCTCAAGCACGCACACGGCTGAGGTCACATTGCACGCACGCTTCTCAGGCTCCATCTTGTCCATCTTTTTGACGATCTTGCGCAGGGCTTCAACGTTCAGAATCACGAACTCCGTCAGGCGAACAGCCTTCGACGCTGAATGAATGCAGGGTCTCCGCTGGCTTTGTTATCATAACTATTAGGTGTACAGAAAAAGAACAAGGCCCATGCTCTAGATCAACCAGCCTCCCCTTGCCCCACCCCCGATTTCACACGCACCTTCAAGTGAAGCTTCTCGATGTCGGCCGGACCTTTGCTGCATGTCTGACTCTGAAACAGATCTGAAGCCATCCTTCCCCCCATTGACAACACCCTAAAACAGACATTAGAAACCCTGAACACCCCTAAGCCTAAGCCACTTAATCATACTTAAGCACATACTGAACCCCTGAACCCCCCGCCTCGATTCGCCAGGTTGGTGAGCGCCGCATCGCCGACGTCGGGTCCTCGACTTCTTGGGGCGACTTAGGGAGGTTTCGGCAGGGCTCAGGGATAAGGATTGTTGTATACGTGTCAACTCCTGAAGGGGCTCCTTCTCCCCATGGGTTTAGGGTGCCCCATAGCGCAGCGACCCGCGCAATGAAGCTATGAATGCCATAAACTTCCTCTGTCAATGGGGCTAGCTTCGTTAAGTTCTTCTCAGACTGAAGCTCCAGATTTCCATGCTGGGTGGCCCTGGGACTCGCGCCATCTTCGCCAGAAAGTTGTCGCACCTCTGCCTCCCATGAAGCTTTAGTCACGCAAGAAACCCCCTGAGCCCTCACCGTTGGCACCAAGTTGACATGAGCCGGGTTCTGTTTGATTGGTACATGAGGACTGCTACAAGATTCGTCTGCGGGTCACATTTTGTCATAACAAGTATCCATGCCATGTTGAAGTACAAATTACAAAGTCATGTGTACCTCTCTGCCCAGCAACCATGCGGGCCGTCCCTCGCATACTTCAACTTTGCCCAGCATGAGATGCTTGGGGCTTCCGCTGCAAGAAATCTGGAAAGGTCAGCGCATTTCTACATCGCTTCGAATCAGCAGGATCCGGTGCCTTGCAAGGTACAGATGGTAGAATGGTACACCCACTCTTGGATCAGTGTTCCTAACCTATGAATCTGGATTCTTGCTCGAACTGCACCGGCCTGCCTCAAGAGCTGTCACTTGGTCTTTGTACCACTGCCCAACTCCTTAGCAGCACTGATGGGCTTTCTACGCTCCTCGACAACCCAAGACTACATGTTAGCTCCTTTTGAGCTCATCGCGGACGAGCTCCTCTTTCACCGCATGCAAGAACTCCTCTTGCCTGAGGCTGACGGGTGGCACTGATACGTTCGCTTGAAAATCACCTCTCAATTTCATCACACCCACAAGCCCTATACATACATATACATACATGTATACTATATTATATGTGTATATATATATATATATACATGTATCCATAGACCCTGAAACCCAAGTGATCGCAGCTTCAGGTCCCGACTTTCGACGAACCGCCTCCTTCAGACCGCACCGGGTTGAGGAGAGTTGTGCAGGGCCCGAGTTACAGCATCGAGTGTTTCAGCGTTTCGGTTTCACCTGCAAACCCTTCAAGAGCCCTAATTCCAAGAAGCCAGACGGTGGGGCTCGTGTTAAGGCCCAGATAAGGAAGTCGCCCTTGCCAATCACAAACCCTCATCGTTGAAAATTAAGGCCAGGACAGTGTGAAAGAAAAGATGCCTTAGCGTAGTACTTTTTGCGGCTCTTCAGCAACGCTCTGCCCTTCTTCGCTTGAATAGGCGCGTCAGAAGCCAGGACTTCACATCTCCTGTATCAGGAGGCCTGGAGAAGTGCCCTTGGTCTTGATGTTGAGTGTCCAGTGCTTGCACTTGGTAACTTGAGGTGTCGCATTGGCCGTGGCATTGACGACTTCCAACCTCTTCAGAAATCCTGCATCTTCCAAGAGCTCGCCTTGCGCGTCAACTACGATGTGGTCTGTGGCTGCTCCGGCAAGCAACAAGTTCTTCACACAGACCTTGCCCTCGTCTGTGTTGGCGCTGTAGGCCAAGGCAAGATCTAAGGGACGGATAAAGCACGCATCTGCTCCCATGAAGCTTGCTGTGGCCACGTGACTGCGGTCTTCATTGCTCTTGTTGTAATAGTTGTGCTCGTAGGCAAGAACCATCGCATCGTCGACATCGGCATGATGCATGATAAGCAGCTCTATGCAGTCGCAGCACCCGTGTTTAGCTGCCAAGTGGATTGGGCGCACTTGCACAAGAGAAGGGTACGTTCGAGTCTCTCCCTTCTTCTGGACATCATTCATGGCCTTGTACATCCACAGGTCAAACTCAGTATCGAACATTTTCGGGAATCCCTTAAGGGACATACGAGCCTCCTTGTTGGCACCATGGCTCAGGAGCAGTTTGGCACAATCGAGACAGCCCGTCTCACTTGCCGTGTGCAGCGCGGTCATTTTTGTGACAAGTACCATGAGAGCACTCGCCGGGCGAACCATCGTGGACTCCGCATTGATGTCAGGCCTGCTGTTGCCCCGCTTTTCCAAGACCTCAGCTAGGTTCGCGCTTATTGAAGTGAGAACAGAAATATATGCATACGTACGTACGTACATGCATACATACATGCATACATGCATACATAACAATACATAGATGTACACGTTGTCCCAAAAGAGCTCCAACAGCAAATGAAAAAGCATTCCTGCGCTTTTGACAACCAAAACCATCTGGCTTTGACCACAAATCAAACTGGTAAAGTTCAGTACACCTGTCGCAGTGCTGCAGCATAGCTCTTCGCCGAGGCCAGGTGCAAGAGAGTCTGGCCGTGCTCAAGTACTCCAGACACATTGCACACCTCATGGGAGTTGCCCCAGTCGGGAGGAACGAACAAACCAGGATCAAGGGGAGTTGCTGTCACATGGTACGTTTCGCCAGATCACCTTACCTGTGTGCTGCCGGGGAACAGTGATCATGCTTTTGAGCACGCCTTCAGAGGGAGCCAACTCGTAGAGAGATGGTCTGGAGCCGTCCTGATTACATGGATTGTGGTGCAGCCCGCCCATAGCACGGAACAGCATTGCAGTTCTAACCGCGTGGCATTTCCGAGCATGGCTTAGATTTAGTTGGGAAGAACTTTTTGGATTTCTGAAGTAGTCTAGGAGTGCGAAGCAAGATGCTGCAAAATTCTTTCTCGTATCGCTGAAAGCGTGTCCCGTCGTTGATTAATTACCAGACTGGGGACCCCTGGCCTTCCCCGCTCCCGGAAAGTTTTCCAGGCAGTCCTCTTTCCCCCTACCATGCACCAGAATAAGGATTGCCCGCTCCCGGAAGGTGTTCCAGATTGCTTTCGCTTTATTACAGGGACCTTGACCCTGTGGGGACCCTCTGGGACCTGGACCCTTATGGGGAGAGGTTGGAATGCCTGAAAGGAATCATTGCGTAGTGATCTTCACGGGAGTGCCGTCCCGATGAGTGACCTGGTTGCGCGCCTCCTGTGAGCATAGCAGATACGACTTCTCGGTGACTTCTCGGTGTTTAGCCGTAAGTTGCTGTGAGCCGCGACAGTCTTTATGGCGTGCAGGACAGTGGGCCTGTGAGACTGGCCGTGTCATTTGAATAGGCCGGGAGGCCGAGTCGTAGAACCGTGAGCAGCGTGTCGACGTCGGCCATCATCATGCTATGCACAATCAAGAAAATGGATGCGCTTTCCACACAAAAAAAAGGCTGGACTCTGCGCAGCGCAAAAATTGCCAACGCGAACTATGCGAAGCGGAGACTGAATCCGTAAACGGGAGCTACAAGAATGACTTCCTACTTCAAAGTGTGTAGTGAAGAGGCCTCTCTCCCCCGAGCCTGCTGCAAGCGAACGTTGTCATGGGACATAAGCAAGAAAAGCGAAAGTGACCATCTCCTGAAACTGCAGAAACATGTGTTTCAAGTACACGGCCGGCCGCGCACCGCAGTCCGACTCGTACTGTAGAAAGGAGACCGGACTGCTGCCACGAGCCACAGTGAGAAGCATTGAAAGGAACAGCGCGACACCGAGGAAAACGAGAACAAGGGTGAGGGGGCGGGTGTACAGCGCGCACTCGCTCCGCAGTCGGGGAGTGCGCTCTCTGGACCGCCGGAACGACCGTCCCCACAGCCCTGCCAGCCTTTGCGCAGGGCTTTGGGCTACCCACCCTCCTTTCAAAGTGCTGAGCTGAGGCAGACTTGTCAGGGTGCAAGCGTTTCGGTGCGAGACAGGGTGCATCCAAAGAATGCTTCTCACTAGAAGCTGGATGTTGCGAAGAACATCGCGTACAATTTCACGCAGCTTCTCATTCCAAGTGGTGGCCATGGCATTGAGACGCTTTTCGCAGCATTGCTTGCTTCCCACCCAACACTTCTGTTCGGCCAGTATACATCGATGTAAGGGACAAGCACTGCCACAAGGCGCGACGCCCGCACGGCTCAGATGGCGACCGTCTGGGGTCGAAGAAACGGCGCGGATGGTGTGAGGGGGGTTTTAGGTTTTGGGTTAGAGGCTTGAAGTTCGTTCAGAATCTTCAGGGTATGGGGCTCAGGGTTCATGGCTTGTAGGGCTGAAGGTTCAGGGTTGTTGGCTCAGTGTCGAGGGGCGTTTCTCACGTGGAAAAATGTGTACATTCCAAGGGCAACCCATTGCTTGAAAGACTGTTCCAAGAGACTAATACACACACATATATATATACATATGTATGAGTGTACAAACGCCTGGACCCCATAAGACATCGCACTCGCGACCTCGAACGAGCCTGCACTCAACCGCCTCCCTGACACAGGCATCACGAGCCGGAGAGGAGAACAACTGAGGCAAACTGGCAATTGCTCCTTCTGCCAAGTTACTGGCAACTCATGGAATGAGGCAGAGCTGCGACAGTCCAATGGCTTGAAAGCTCGACCTTTCCTGCGCAGCATCCGCACCGCAAGAACTACGTCGTGTGATGGTCGGGACGAAAACTAAAGATGGCCTCCGGGCACACTCTGCGAGGTCTTTGATGGAATTCTGTGCCATATGGGATTCAAAGTAGTCTGATGTCTCTACGAGGATCTTGTCGACAAAATAGGCAAGAATGTCAGAATTGATAAAGGCAGATTTAGGATCTGTGGACAAGCATACCTCGGTAGCCGGTGCTTGGCGGGCTTCCGTGATCAAGCGGGTTTTTGCAGCCTGGGCACCGGCAGGGTCAAAGCTCTCAACTTTGGCTTGTACATGGCCACCACGGGTAGCGGCAGCATTGTGAGAAAATCCTCGAGCTCTTTCGTATGTGGGGCGATTCCGCTGAGACAACGCGCGACAGACCACCACCACCAGCACCAGCACCAGCACCACCACCACCACCACCACCACCACCACCACCACCAACAACAACAACAACAACAACAACAACAACAACAACAACAACAAGGTCGCGATCTCGCAACGGTCCGCATGCTTTTCTTTCAGAAAGGACTGTTGTGAGGCGGAGTTGTTGGGTAGTTTTCAATCATTCTATAAGGTTTAGGGGTTAGTAAACGCTTACAACTTTAAACTTATGGCCTCACAACAACTTTAAACTTATGGCCTCACAACAGTCCTTTCATAAGTGGGAATCTTGACCGTGATTTGGGGGGGGGGGGGGGGGGGGGGGGGGGGGGGTGGGGGGGGGGAGGGGTCCCTTGGAAGTTGGCCCATCTTGGCAGGAGTCCCCCCCCCCCTCACCCCCCCCCCCCCTCAAGCGTAACAGCCGTAGCTGTGCCACAGTTGGTTTGCTTTCACGTATTTCCAGACATGTTATTCGGAAGTTCCCTGTTTCGAAACACAGCCTTTGTTTCGAAACACAGCCCTTGTTTTGAAACATGGATCTCCCCGTCACAGCCACAATTGGTTCAAAAAATGAACTTCGTCATATCTACCGCAACCTCACACAATGCTTCCTTTCCATGCCTTAAACCCCAAACCCTAAACCTTACAAGTTACCGGGTTCCTCAACTCAAAGACCCCAAAGCCTAAACGGGCCTAAGCCCTGAAACCCTATGAGCCCTAAACCCTACTAAACACCGGGCCCTGAACTTGCAGCCACCTAAGCCCCTAAAGCCTGAACCCTGAACCCTAAACTCTTAGGCCCCTAGGCTGTCGCCGCGGCGGTCAGGATTTAGGTTTAGGGTTTAGGGTCTAGGGTTTAGCTGAAATTCTTCGGGGCCGGTTGCTGTGTCAGTTTGTCGGTTTCGAGGAAGGTTTCCCTGGGGGAGGGAGGACAGATTCGACGCAGTTTTGTTTCAAGATGCGGCGCTGGCTTGGAACGATGCCCATGTAAATACGTATGCACATGATACCATATGTAGATACACATCCTTTGGGGAGGGACACCATATATATATATATATATGTTGATTTGTTTTAATAGTACGTGTATATATATATAGAGCAACTAATAAGAGTCGCTATTACAATACCATAGCATGATGCAGTTTTCGAGTAGTATTATCCAGGGTCATGTGGATACTAACTACTAGAGTAGTACATATAGTCGCCATGTTACCGTTTCCGGTGGGCCGCCTTGTGAGGCGTCCTCATATGCAACCTATAGGGGCTGTTACCAAGAAGGAGCCGAAGACAGATCTTCGTATGCAACCTATAGGGGCTGTTACCAAGAAGGAGCCGAAGACAGAAACAGCGTTGAGAACAGTGTCTGCCGGTGTCAAGCGCAAGCAGTCCGATGTCATCCCTATAGGGGCTGTTCCCTCTGCCGGTATCCAGTGCAAGCGGTCCGATGTCATCCCTATAGGGGCTGTCCCCTCTGCCGGTGTCCAGTGCAAGCGGTCCAATGGAATCCCTATACAGGCTGTCCCCTCTGCCGGCGTCGAGTGCAAGCGGTCCGATGTCATCCCTATAGGGGCTGTCCGGAAGTATCAGCCATCTCATACCACGCCGATAGGTGCAGCCACCAACCGACAGCATGTGGACATGAAGTCTGCAAATGCCGAAGAGATCCCTCATGGACGGCTTCGAGTAACAGAACCGCCGTATCCCCCCCCATGGTTAGCGACTGCTGGGCCTCGTCCGGAAGTACTCCGACCAGCAGGGCCTTCGTTTCCTCCTCTTGGCGCGTGCTCCATCAGCGAGAAGTTCGCATACTCGTATGGGGCGGACAAGCAGATGATAGGGATCTAGATTACGTGGTTGACTGCAGATGCTTTTCCGACCCGGGACACGACCCGTCCTTGCGCTCACACTCAGGACATCACGATGAAACACTTGCTTCGGTAAGTGGGCACAAGCTTTTCACGAAAGAAGTAGATAAACTGCTTCGCTTTCTTGTACAGTTTCAAGGCCCCGTAGTACAACTAGGATTCTTCTGTCGTGCTGGTAAACACCGGTCTGTGGCCATGTCGTGGCTGACACGGGTACTTGTTCAATCGCTAGGAGCGGTGAGCTGCAGAATGCATTACTCCCGTCAATCCAGCCATCTGTGTTGGTCCTGTGCTAGATGTAGGGAAGACACTGCTCGCAAGTCTAATCTAGAGACGGAGCTTGCGGAGTATGCTCGTGAACGTATACAGGATCTGTAGACAAGAGTATGATGCGCGCAGACATGTGTGGACAGCAGCAACGCTGATACGGGGTTGTCGATGCCGGAATCTTATGGGGTTCAGGATTGTCGGAGTTGATGTCGTGAACTTTTTACTTTAGAGGTGGGTTTTAGGGGGGGGGTAGCTATTTGCTTTGCACTCGCAACAACATGAACTTAGTCCAAAACACTGCATCACATTCAAAAAAACTCCGCCTCACAACAGTCCCCTCTCTTTTCTTTATGCGACATGTCGGAAACACTGGCAGGCGTGGTAAACTTCAGTTTGTAAAACGCGATTGTTCTGTTTTGTACGTTTTCTCCAAAAACGCGTTTTCACTTGGGTTTTTGGTCTTCAGGCATCGTAAAAGTAACTTTTTGCGGTCGAAAATTTAGCTTCTGAAAATAAGAGGTTTTCGCGCACGCAGGTTTTTTTCAGGTGTTTTTTGGACGTACAGTGTTGGTCGACATTGGGTTTTCGCGTGGGTTTCTTTGACACCACATGCAGAAATTGTGTGATTTGAGGACTCTTGAGGGCCAAAAGCTGCGTGTAAATTTTTGGGTTTGTTTCTGCTTTGTTCTGACCATTCGCGCGCACTGGTAAACGTTGGCCATTCGCACGCACTGGTAAAACGGTGGTTCTCATCGCGCGGACATGCATGCTCTGGCCATTCGCACGCACTGGTAACACAGGCGTTCTCATCGTGCGGACATGGATGCTCTGGCCATTCGCACGCACTGGTAACACAGACGTTCTCATCGTGCGGACATGGACGCTCTGGCCATTCGCACGGACGTTCTCATCGTGCGGACATGGATGCTCTGGCCATTCGCACGCACTGGTAACACGGGCGTTCTCATCGTGCGGACATGGACGCTCTGGCCATTCGCACGGACGTTCTCATCGTGCGGACATGGATGCTCTGGCCATTCGCACGCACTGGTAACACGGGCGTTCTCATCGTGCGGACATGGACGCTCTGGCCATTCGCACGGACGTTCTCATCGTGCGGACATGGATGCTCTGGCCATTCGCACGCACTGGTAACACGGACGTTCTCATCGCGCGGACATGGATGCTCTGGCCATTCGCACGCACTGGTAACACGGACGTTCTCATCGTGCGGGCATGGATGCTCTGGCCATTCGCACGCACTGGTAACACGGGCGTTCTCATCGTGCGGACATGGATGCTCTGGCCATTCGCACGCATTGGTAACACAGACGTTCTCATCGTGCGGACATGGATGCTCTGGCCATTCGCAGCATTCGCACGCACTGGTAACACGGACGTTCTCATCGTGCGGACATGGATGCTCTGGCCATTCGCACGCACTGGTAACACGGACGTTCTCATCGCGCGGACATGGATGCTCTGGCCATTCGCATGCACTGGTAACACGGACGTTCTCATCGTGCGGACATGGATGCTCTGGCCATTCGCACGCACTGGTAACACGGACGTTCTCATCGCGCGGACATGGATGCCCTGGCCATTCGCACGCACTGGTAACACGGACGTTCTCATCGCGCGGACATGGATGCTCTGGCCATTCGCACGCACTGGTAACACGGACGTTCTCATCGTGCGGACATGGATGCTCTGGCCATTCGCACGCACTGGTAACACGGACGTACTCACCGTGCGGACTATGCTCTGGCCATTCGCACGCACTGGCAACACGGATGTTCTCATCGTGCGGACGTGGATGCTCCGGCCATTCGCCGCACGCACTGGTAACACGGATCGACGTTCTCATCGTGCGGGCATGGATGCTCTGGCCATGCGCGTGCGCTGGTAACACGGACGTTCTCATCGTGCGGACATGGATGCGTTTGCCAACGGAAAAACCCAGGCGAAACGCATGTTTTCGCTGAGAACACGTCTTCTCTTCCAAGATTGGTAATGTCACATGTCAAAAACCCAGGTAAAAATGCACTTTTTGTGGCACAAAAAATGCTTCGGTGACCCTTTGCCGCAAAAAGCCACAAACTCGCGTTTTGCAAAACAGGCCTGGCAGACCCCCGCCTCCCCCCCCCCCACCCCCGCGTGCTGAAGTTTACCACGCCTGACAGTGTTCTCGATATGCCAAGTAAGGAAAAGCCTGCGGAACGTTACGAGATCGTTACCACCAGCAACAACAGCAAAGACAACAACAAAGACGACACCAAAGACTACAATGAAGACGACAACGAAGACCACAACGAAGACCACAACCAAGACCACAACAAAGACCACAACAAAAACGACAGCAAAGACGACAACAAAGACGACAACACAAAGGCGACAACACAAAGACGACGGCACAGAGACGACAACACAAAGACGACAACACAAAGACGACAACAAAAACGACAAAGACAACGAAGACAAAGTGAATCAAACCATCAATCAAACAACCATTCAAGCAAACACAACAAAGACGACCACAAAGACGACAACAAAGACAACCAAGACAAGGTGAATCAAACCATTAATCAAACAACCATTCAAGCAAACACACGCGTACACACCAGCAACTCCTCCTTGGAATTGTCAAACATTGCTGTCATAACCTTGGCCGCATGCAAAGAAGACTGCTGGCAAACTCTGGTTGTTTGCTGGCTCATTGCGACCGAGGCGGGTGCAGGATTCTGCTCGAATGGCAGATCCAGCTCCAGATCTTCATCATCATTGCTGCAGCAAGGACAAGCAGGCTTAGAGGTACAAAACTGGTCAAAGGTCCAAGTTTGGGAAGACGTGTTCCACAACCTTGTCGTGCAATCTACAATGTGTCTGCAGGCCACGCCTCATCAAAGCTTCCAAAATTTTGAAGCCCATCGGAGTGCCCATGCGAGTAAGAAACCAAGGCCTCCAAGGGAGACGCTCTCTACAGCCACAACTGTCTGCTCACGGAACAAGCAAACAGCGAACTTTTCTATGAAGCCTCACGATGCTGAAGAGGCCAGTTCCTCGATGCCGCAGCGACAGTGACAGAATATACTCTCTGTATATGAAGCAATTGATTTAGCTTTGTTTGAGGGTGAGGCCATCCAGTTCATGGCTAGCTCCGTGGGCACACAAAAACGGTTGCTAAAGTTCCCACACCATGCGCTGAAACACGCGCACGCAACGATCCAATTTGACAATGCTGACTCTGCTCAGTACTGCCAATCTGGGCTCCATATGCACAGCCCGTCGCGATATCCAGAATCACCTTGGCAAGAGTCAGGATTGCAGGAAAGAGAGCAGGATGGAGCAGGTGCGCGTTACGTTTCTGCATCGTGAAAGCAGTGTCTTTTGCCCCTTCTGGGAGCACACAAACCCACACACTGTTGTCATTCTTTGCTTGTCAACATCTCCGACATGAAGACAGCATCTTTCGGGATGTAGATGTTGTGCAACCGATACGTTGACAGGCGCACACACACACACACACCCGCGCGTGCGCACACCCACACACACCCACACACACACACACACACACACACACACACACACACACACACACAGAGACAGACACACACACACACACACACAGACAGAGACACACAGAGACACACACACACACACACACACACACCTGCACCTGCACCTGCACCTGCACCTGCACCCGCACACGCACTCTGCAACCGTTTGGTGCCTCAATCGTGAACAGCTTCTCGAATTCTGGAAAAATCCTCACTTGGAGCCACGTGCGGAACCTGGGTTTGTGGAACAATCACACAGCTTTGCTTGCAGGCCTGGTCGGAACTGTACCCATTCCCTTCGGATAGTCACACGATGTCACACAAGTTTGGTGAGTGCCAGGCCTCTTCTGGGCCATCCAAAGCCGGGCTGACGTGCTGTGTTCGCGTGGAATCAGCATCCCAAGAGTGCGTCCTTCACACAGATTCAGACTCCTTGCTTTCAGCTTCGGATCTGTTTCGTGGCCCATCACTCTTGATCGCTCCCTGAGCCCCAATTTTTGCAGGGTCCTCTGTGTTTTTCATCTGAACAGAAGTTGTAGGCCTCCTGCAGACAAGCCTCCTTGCCGCATCGACATGACATGAAGCTACCCCTAGACGAGGCATCCTCCACCTAGAAACTCCTCTCTCTTGACATGGCTGCAGAGCATTCTACAACGCTTATGCATGTTTCAACCGGAAACAGACCCGAAGCCAAACAAGAACGTTGCTGTTAGATATTTAGGTGGCCAGTTCCTTCTAGTCACCCTCCCCGTATCGACCGTCCCTTCTGGAACTCGCCAGAAGTTCTGTGGCGAACCCAAAACGAAAAAGTCGCGAAACGATAGGTTCCTCACGTCCCAAAGCCCCGAATGCTCCATAAAGCTGAGTTCTTCAGGCCGGTAGGACTCTGCAAACTGAAAAAAGCTTCCGGTACATTCTGCGTACCCTCTTTTTGTCAGGGGCGGGGGAGGGGGCCCCAGAAAGGAAAGAGACCTTTACAAGTTTGGGGCACCCCATGCCGAGCAGGCTTTCGAAAACGATTCCGGCCAAGGCGGAGAAGCGCTGGCTCGGCTACAAAATCACATTATACTTTTGTTTAGATGATACCATTATATAATATTTTGCGAAATATTCTGTTATAGTATATTATACTGGATGATATTGTGCTTGTATTTGTATTTGTATTTGCATTTGCATTTGTATTTGTATTTGTATTTCTATTTCTTTTTGTATTTGTATTTGTACTTGTATTTGTATTTGTATAGATAACATGCGTTACAGTGAAAGTTCACCTTGCCTTGCACTGGTCCGACTTGCATGAGGTAGCGAAGCACTTGTCGAAGTTTCCACGGCAGATGGGCACGTTGCAGCTCTCACGTACAAGATGCTGCAGCGGCTGGATCTGACCCCCGAAGCTCAAGAAAACATGCAGCTCGCGCGGCCTGGCCAGGAACACTTACAAACTACACAGTTGCATGCCTTCTCTCTCGCACTTCTTCTCCTCGAGTCACTAGTATGTTGGTATGCGTTCGTCACTTCCATCTCAAGCCCAACCCAAAGAAGCGCTGCGTATGGGTGTCACCATGCATAACATGTTTTGGGGTGCATTGCAGGTATTGGCATCAGTGGTGATGAGCAAGTTGCGTTTCGGCATGGGCCCTGACGCTGGTCCTGAAGATCTTGTCGGAGACTTTCGATCGAATCTGACCACGCATGGTGAGGTCGGGCGACCACTTGTTGACTGAAGCCTTAGCCAATTGAAGACTCCGAGCACCCACTGCACCATCCGTACATTGTCATACAAAGCACACAACAGCCCATCGTGCGTCCCGAAGCGCAAGAAGACACAAGTACTGGCGCCATTCACCAAGTCCAAGGGCCTGCAACCCCGAACCGGAACTGCACCCCAAAGTTGACAGCCAAAGGGGCTTGGCCCAGACTCGTGTTCCAAGAGCCCCCGCAGGCATCGTACAAGGCCATCTCTTCACCTAAGATTTAACAAACATCTGCTGTTGTACTCTGCGCAAGAGTTGCACATGAAGGCCGTGGCACACACTGCCTAGCTGTGTCTCGACAGGACAGAATGAAGAGCACAAGTTTAACCTCCATCAATTCCTTTCCAGACACAGGGGCAGCTCCAGAGCAGCAAACCATCTCGGTATGACAAGCCACTCTCACATTCTGGAAAGATGACCCAGATCTTGTACGGGTCGAGCACTTCGGGCTGATCAGACGCCCACTCCAAATAGAAATCCTGAAACTCCCATGCCAGTGGAGGAATGCTAAGGTCTATGAGAAACTGATGCCGTCCGGTACACTTGTCACTGCAAGCCCGGCGCGCTTTCCACGCAGGACGCGACCCCTTCTATTTGTGATGGCCGAGTGTTGGCCTATGGTCGCTGTTCCGAGTTTGGCGCGTGCGCAGGCCTCGTCATCGAAGAGTGCTGCAACAAACACCGTGACGTTCGGGCTTGTCATATCGAGTGCGTTGTAGCTCCTTTGCTTCAGCCAAATCTCCAGCAAATCACAAGTTTGACGAAAAGACGTCGGGTGCATGTCAAGCCGGACTAATTCAGTATCGGAATTGAGCTGGCGTTTAGGCTTGGGCTCTTCGATGCTCAGACCCAATGCTTCATGTGCAACGCGAAGAAATCTGAAGATACCTGAAGTATCTTCCCAGCGGCAGGGACACTGCAATCTTCTGTGCAGGGCCCATGTTGTGGTTTTCCTCAGGTCAGAGATACGATTCAGAAGATGCTGTTTTTGCATTCAGCATGTCGCGTCTGAAAAAAAATGCATATGTAGGAGTGGCTGACAGACAGCTGGATTTTGGTGAACCTGCGGCCGACCAGCACCAGCAACAGCTGCCTAAACAAACTATTGCAGCTACAAGGAGCGACCCACGGCATCCTTTCTGCAGCGAGGGTTTCATACTTGAACTTGACAGCGTCAGCACTTCTGATCAGGAGACGAACACTTGGAGTGCCAAGCTGGAAGGAGACCTCCAGGCAAAGGAGGAGGTGGAGTGGGTGGAATGGGCTGCGCGGCAAGGTGTGGCATGCGGACAGCATAGTCGGAGTGGGGGGCTTTGAAGGTTCCTCTTGGAACTGCAACCTTCATGCAAAGGCGATGTTGAAGGCGTAGATGCTCCAAGAGGAGAAGCGACAACGGACCTCATCCAAGTCTGACCCTGAATTCCAGCCTTCTGCTGGAGAAAGTTGTGCAAAGTCGATGCCGAAATCAAGGTTGCCTTCAGGAGAAAAGCTGGAGATTGGTGATACTCAACATGTGTTGCGGGAATACCTGCACCTTAAACACCCTGAGGCCAAAACTTCTAGGTCATGTTCTAGTTCTAGGACCTAGGATTGTTGAGAAAGTGTTTTTGGAGTTCTGCGGCCTTCTCACACAGAGAGCGTCTTAGAAACTTGGACTTCCAGCCCAGCCTTGAACATTACGGCTGGGATCTGCTCCACCACACCGTCGTGAAGAATGAGCGCTGAGATGTCTGCCTAGAGCGAAAGTTCGGGTCGCAGTCTTGAACGCAGCCCGCATAAGTTCAGACTATTTCAGACTCAGCTGCACGTACAACGCCGGACTCCGTGTTGATCTCTGGGAGGCAGGTCGGGCTATTGGCGCTGCAGATCTGTGCCTCAGTGCAAAGGATTTGAAAAGGACTTGAAAAGATGTGCTTGAAAGTGCATGGCAAGAGTTGACCTCCGCTCCGCAGTTCGAAGCCACTTCACATCGGCACTGCGGCACTGCATATGGCATGCACGGCACTGGCAACGGAAGGCCACACCAGGGCGCGACGGTGAGCTCAGCACGAATCGCACGAATCTCGGCACACCGCCTATTTGCAGCTAAGATGCAGTCAAGTTGAGAATCTCACGATAGGGCCGGCTACGACTCTGCGTGTCGAGAACCGCATCGCAGCGAAGTGCTGCTGCGGAAGCCATCGCGAAGAAACAACCTGCAGCGACGCTGCGCAGCTGAGCCTTCCTCTAGTCATTCGACTCATTCTCGTCTGTAATTCGCAAGCTGTTGCTACCAAGTGGCCCTCACGGCTCTCCTGGAAGCCCAAGCAATACAGCTCCCGTTGACACCAGCCCTCACAGCGCCACTTACCAACCTCCCGTCGCACAAGGCAGCACTGCTGCCACATGCACAGCCATGACAAGCAGCTCAAGTTCCGACAAGCCCTGTACAAATGGCGGCCTTTGTGTCTTCGTTCCAGGTCTTGAACACGGTCGTAACTCTGCCACTTCGTACATTGCGATATGGTATGCCAAAGTAGAACTGGTCGAAAGCTGCCTCCACGCGCCTCGCAGTTTGACTGCAGGAGCTCACCAGCCCTCTCAACCGATGAAGCTTCTTTCAACGTGTTTCTTGCATGCTCGGAGTCTGGTAATCTTTGGGATTGCTCCTTTTCTTGTGTGTGTGTGTATGTGTTTGATTCCGTTTCCTCTTCGTCATATGGGAGGAACTTTTTCCCCATTCGTTCACTGAGGCATGCAGCCCTGGGTTTATCCACGTCCCCGGCAGACGCCTACTTCAAGCGGCAAGATTCCCGCCTGCGCCCTTGCAAAACTTTGCCGGTGCAGGATTTTAGGGTTTCGTGTTTAGGGTGCTGGATTCCCTCCCTTCTGGTGCTAGGAAGGCAAGCGGCAGTGAGACCAGATTGTCCGGAATCGCAAGCGCACTTCTCTCGACGTTTTTGCCCGAATTGCATTCTTCAAACTCCTCACCATTGTCCAGAATTCCTGTGAGCATCAATGTTCCTGGCAGGCTTGCACTTGACATGCGAGCCACGCAGATTGGATAGTCGGATCGTCAGCTTAACTCACACACGTGCGGCTTGAATGAAAACGGCACGGGCTTCGCAAAACCCTGGCCCGTCGAAGCTTCTTATGATGTTTATGGCACTTGGCTGAAACCGACTAGATCCGAGTTGTGAGTGTGCCAACCTCAAGGGAAAATTCACCCTGAATGCCACTGCGAACTCAGAGAGCCGGGCTGAAGTGGGGCATGACGTGGACCACTGTAATCGTGTACGTCTGCACCTGCAATTTCGGCTAACATGTGCTCCGTTTCGTGGTGTTCGGTTATAGCACAGTCCCTTGACCGTAACATACAGAACTCACCTCAAGCAGTACATACGTTTGCTTGCACTGGCCAGTTCGGAGACAGTGCTCAGCCGTAGCTGAACATTACGGGCTCTTGCCTTGTCCAAGTCACTTGACTTTAGGCTTCCCGCTACCATTCGCTCATACTCCCACGGCTGGGCCTGGCTGAAGGTGCCAGCAGTAAGGTGAATGATTGTGGGATAAGAGGCATTCACGCGGCGTAATGGCACCGTATGAATCAGCCTCGGAGTTTCAGTCAGGTTTCACAAGTCACATCTTGCTATTTTGCTGCAGCAATTTGCATGTTAGATCCCTTGCTGTGCCTTGCGTGGAAGCCCTGTGCAGGGCCAACATGATGAAAACTGCTCATGCAGCTGCTGCATTGCATCTGGGAACACACCAGAACTTGATTCACCAGACGCGTCATCGATCTCTGAGGATCCATCGAAAACCTTTGCTCATGCTGAGACCGGCGGTGCCAAGGCTCCAGCTGCGAAACCCCGACAGTCTCCCGTCTAGCAATTCCTCACTCGCAGCACGGCAGGGCTTGGCAAAGTCAAGGAGCTCTGTTCTTTAGAAAAGTTGTTCGCTCTGGATCAGCCTTGGACGTCAGCGTGAAGCCAGTGTAGGTATCCAGAATAAACAGCCTCAGATAAACCCGAAATTGAGTTTGCTAAAGACTGCGCCTCGACATCGACAGAGGACTTACTAGCTCACCTCCAAGGGGCGAATAGTCTTGTACCTCGGGCGTGAAGTTCGGATGCAGTCCAGGCACATCGGCCACGATTGATGTGATCTCTGGCACATCGGTGCGGTGCTTGATGAACCATGCCATACCTGCAAGTTGCACTACTCACTCGAGGCGCTTGAAGGTTGCGGTTCACAAATGGGCTTTAACAACTGCTACTGTATACAAACCAAGGTTTGCTCGAATCGATGGCCAAATGCTAACTAACGCCAAGAGCATGGTCAGGATTGCCATGGTTGGCATGGACATCACCAATAGCAGTGCTCCGCAAGTGGATCGGCCAGTACCCGACACAAGCCGTGGTACCCAAAACATGTCCCGCAGCCCAAAACGTTCGTTGCTGCTAGCATCTTGTTTCGCCACCTTGATACTCACGTGCAGGTCTGTCCTCGCGCGCGCTGCACTGCATATACCGCCCTCAGATATGGGGCAGAGCTTGTGCGTGGCAGATGGGGATACCTCTTCGGAGCCGTGGCCTGTCCCCAGCTTTTGCAAGCACATGCGCTGGATGGCTTCTTGCTCCAGCCGAAGGGAGTTCAGCAACGAGGATACCATGTAGTACAGTGGCGAGGTGAACACAATCGCGTTGATCGTCATAGCCTTGGCCGTGACATTCCCCTCATGCACGTGCCGGTAGGCGTCCAACCCCAAAATTCCCACCGCAACAGCAAAGCCCAGGTAGGACCACGTGAGGAGGAAGTCGTGCTGAGACACGCCTGTGCTGAAGTCGATGATCACGCCATGCTTGAATAAGGTATGGTACAGCAGCCTTCGGCTGATACACAAGAAGATGCGCAGCAAAGCAGCTGGTCCAAAAATCAGCGGATAAGTCAGGATGATGGCATCCGTCGGATTGTCGTTGCTCCCGAACTTCTTCAGGAATGTCGAAGCAGCTAGCAAGAGGAGCATACAGCCCAAAACGAAACAGATCGCATCCAGCATGCCCTCAAGCATGATGTCGATTGCCTGGGACGCTGACATTAGAAAAGCCATCGCCCGGAAAGTGCAAGACTGAGTGCATAAGCACGCACGTGCAACCACAGGTTCTCCAAAGGGTATCAAGGGCCCTCGGGGGTCGAAATGGGTGAACCAAAGCATCGACAGACTGAAGCATCATAATTTTGATGGGTGATGGAGCGCTTATTGATTGGCGTCGGTTGGTATGAAAATCGAAGCCTTCCTCACGCATTCGCAACCAAGGAGCTTCGGGGATAACAAGATGCTCATCCACATCAATAGCACGAAGGTCAAAGGCGGGCATCGCAAAGAGCATGTAGAGCTCTCGCACCAGCCAGAAGACAGCACCTCAGAATCAGAAGGAAAGCCTTCAAGATTCAAAGGTTCCTTTCATACACACTCACGGCAATGCAGCATGACTATCCTCCAGCAAGCTGCCAATCGTCGCCATGGCATTCAGTAGCATCAGGCCCTCAAGCACGAAATCTTGGAAGATGCTGTGCATGGCATCCAGGCGCTGCATCCTGAGGAGGTCGGAAGATAACTCAAAGCACAAACCACAAGGTTGTTTGCGAGGTAGACACATTTGGCTTCGGGCGGTTTTGGGCATTCTGTCACACAAAGGTTCCCAAGGCCATGCAGCCGAACCCCGGAGAAAAAGAAACAAAAAAACCTTGGTGGGAAGTATGTGCCTAACCAGGCCGGTGACCTTCGAGCCGAGATTGAGTAGCTGAGAAGATGCCGGAGACGCGAGAAGCCGGTAGGTATCGTGACCGCTGCCTCGCATGTGCAGGTGATATACAATGATATACACTCAGCAGCTGTTCAAGGGAAGCACGGCTTGGAACTGTTTAGGCCCCCACAGAGACCCTGCAGCTTACATTGGAGCCGGGCCACTGCGCAGCTCGTGGCATGCCTCCCGCAGAGGAAGAGCTGTGAGCCTTTGGCCAGCTGACAGTCGGACCATGCCGTGATCAGCGCCTCGCATGGAACTGAAGATCCAAGCACGGCAAGTTCGGGCATTTGTTTCGGGTGCAGGGTGACTGAATCGTTACCACCACAGAGACACTGAAAGGCCCAAGAACTGCCACGGAGGCAAAACACCTTAGGCCCACTCAATCGGGAGTCCGAGAGAAGCCCTTGTCGCGCCTTCGAGCCAACAAAGGGGTCAGTGCCTGCTGCGTCCAATATCGCCCCACGTGATGGCATGGGTTTTTTTCATGTGTGTCAGAGTCTAAACGGCTTTTGTTCGATCTTGAGGGATTTACCTGGTTGCAGCGAGGCACTGTTGATGACAGGGGAGACTGTGGCAGAGCACGTGGCAGGGCCCACGCAGCTGGGGTATGCTTTCAGGGCCCAGTCATCCATGAAGTCGAGGTCCCGTGCATAGCTGTAGTTCAGCTCAAACCTGGTGAGAATCAAAAAGGAGGTCCAAGAAAGACAAGCATGGCTGCAGAGCACCACAGAAAGCAGAACAAGGAGTTCAGACCAACAAGACCAAGAAGCACTGTTGGGACGGACGTGTTGGACACGATCTTCGCTTCCGGACACGTGCTCGTGGCTGCTGCATTGTCTGCATCTACCTGCGCTGCAGAAACACCGGATGAAAATGAAAAAACGAAATTGCCGGGGGCTCATGGCATTTGGGAGGCTTCAAGCACAGCGCACAAGCGACTCGGAAATGCAGCAAGTGCGAGCCATGCGCAAACCCTGAACCCTGAACTTGCATCTGCTTGCGAAGCTGGACTCGTTCAGACAAGCGGCATCCAGGTATGCAAAGTGGTCATCCCGGATTGCTTGCAGGTGTAGAATCAGAACAGACACCAGCAACACATGGATGTGCATTGAGCAAAAAACTCGAGCCTGATGGCTGTACGCACAGTCCGATGCAGCATGCTCTTGCGTGACTTGCGACTAAGCTCCGATAACATTACGAGGTAGTCAGCTTCAGCGTCAGACATGAGAACGCCGTCCTCTCCATGAAGGAGCGGAGATTCTGCATCGATCTCTTTGCTCGACGGGCGAGACCTTCGAGTCGGCATAGTTAGCTACAAAATAAGCAGAGCGTTTCTCAAGTCAATTCTGCGTGTGCACCATGACCACGAGCTGAGTTGAGAAGTAGCAGAGTTGAGAAGTAGCAGAGTTGAGAAGTAGCAGAGTTGAGAAGTAGCAGAGATTAACGAGGCCAAGCTCGATGCCGCTCATTGTCGCTCTCCATTGCAGCCCGAGTTATCGAACGGGCGATGAATTCCTGCAAGAGTCATACAGCATGCACTCAGAGACAAAAATTTGAAAAACATAAACGCTGCATCCGCAGGAATCCGAAGCTCCTCCTCGCTGACTGTGGCGGCCTTGATCTGTTCCTCAGCATGATCTCAAATCTGGGGTCCTGGGATGTACGTGCGCGCCTGATCCCGACCTACCTGTCTCTACTGGCTTGTGCAGGTCAGACTAGTGTTCATGCTCGAGCTCATTTCTCCCCGGGCTTCTCGCCAACTTTCTCTTGAGGCGCGCGTACGCCACATACTTCTCCTGGCCATCTTCAGTCGGATGTCGAATCAGACATTTTATTGTGCAGAAGAGGAATTCCCAGAACTACACCTCTGTTGCATCTTTTTGCGTTATCCCTTGGATGCTTGGGGGCCGAAGCAGGGATAAAGAAGGGTTAGCGCTCCAGGATGTTCTACGATGTTCTAAGATGTCCTACGATGTTCTAGGGCTTAGGTTTTCGGTTTTCACACCTCGGCGAGGGCTATATTCCACAAGTCACAAGCCCTACCTGCGGCAGCAAGCACATGACTGCGACTGTAGCCGCCAGGGCAAGCAGGGCAAGCTAGTACGTGCCGTCGCCACGCGCCACTCTGGAACACTGCGCTCTTCAATTTGCTTCTCCCATTGCACCATGGGGACAAATCTTGGTGTGTAATTCGAGATGTGGTAACCCTACGAAAGAGTCATGAAGGAGTGGTGAACAGAACTTGGACCCTCGTAGACTCTGACTTGCCTGAGGCTGTCTCGCTGCCACTACAAAACTCATCTCAAGTTGTATTGTACCTGCCGTCAGGTGAGCCTCAGTGCAAACACTTTGCTTCCTTGGCTTACAAGGGATGGGCATCTCGCATGCTTACAATAGAACGGTACGAGAGCTTCCGGGTCCTCTGCCCCTGTTTGCATCATGTTCACTCCCTGTGGTGCTTATCTGCATGTTACCTTCTTACTTGAGGAGCAAGCGGAGACCAACGAAAGCTAGCCCTCGGTGTTGTACTGCTTCCTGCAAGACGCCCGTAAACAGAACTACACGCAACGCCCCGACCAAAACGCACGCCCGCCCTGCTCTGACACACTCTGTGAAGCTTCTGTCTCAGAGCTTAGGTCTGAAGCCTTGTGTCACCCCAAGCCCTGTGTGCACGCAAGGTGTGCTTGCGAACAACGCCGCCTCTTGTGAGTGCGGTGGACTTGCCCATGCCCCCTGCTTTTTTGTGCCCTTTCTGCACTTAGCCAACTTCAAGCGCCCCATACCCGACATCACCTTGGATCTGTCGCTGACCTATTCTTATGATGCAATCAAGACGAAAACTCAAGCCTAGCTCCATAACTTGCACTTTGCTGGCCTATAGTGTTGTGCTCGCTTCTTGTGGCTGCTGTTGTTGCTTTGAATGTTGTGTTCCTTCCGTGTACTTACGTCTCTGAATTTGGCCATTTGATTGCTACCTGGGTTGCTTGTTCTTGCTTAGCTGGTGTTCCAGGGTCTCGTTGCTTGCACGTGTGGTTGCTGCTGCTTGCTGCTTGCTGCTTGCTGTTGCTCATGGCCGTCGCCGTCGCCGCGTCGTCGTCTCCGTCGCCGTCTCCGTCGCCCTCGCCGTCGCCGCTGCTGCTGCGGCGGCGGCTTCTGCTGCTGCCGCCGCGGCCGCGGCCGCCGCCGTCGTTGTTACCATGATCTTGCTTGCCGTTGCTGTTGCTGTTTCTGTTACGCCTACTGCCACTGTCATGCCCGTCGGGATTCACGCAGCCCCTACAAATTCACTCGACTATTGGGGGGGTTGGGGGGGCGGGGGGGGGGGGGGGGGCATTTTGAGTTCGTCAATTGCGATTTTGCTTCTGGCCTTGCTGAAGTCGTCTTTGAACTGAACTTGATTCAACCTGTTTTGTGCAACACCTCTTCACTCGCAATCACTGCGCCCCATTTTGCTTCGTAGCAAATGGCAGGCGAGAAGCCTCGGCCTGGCAACAAGGTCTGCTCCGTTGCTTCTGAGAGAGTCGTGACATGCCGTCACGTGCGAGCGGCACCGGTGCCTCGTCATCCTTGGCCAGGAAAACTGCCTTGAGAAACCCCCACAAGGCTCCCTGGCGAAGCGCAGGATTGCTGTTGCTTCAGCTACACCGGCAGCAGAGCTTCAGGCAGAGAGCTGCAGCAGCCGTTGCCCCCGTTTAACCGCGGCGAAAGCATGAGAGTCATGACAAGGAAGCCACGGCAGGCCTGCGTGCATCCTAATTACTGGTTGACCGGCATCTGCTCCGGGTGCCTGCTGCAACACGAGCCGGACTGCTCAGACTCACTCACTCATGTGCTGGGGAGCCTTGAGAGCGACTTACTCGCTCTCGCAATTGCCCGGCAGGCAGATCTGGCCGTGAGACTTGGGATTCGGAGAGTTGAAGAAGGTGGCAAAATTTTTAGAAACCAGCAATCAGTTCTTCATGTCTGTTGGGATTAACCTTCCAAGGGAGGGACCAAAACAGCGGCCTGCTTACCGTTTTGAATGACTGCCAGAAAGCGGGCCTCTCCATGAGAGATGCAGTCATACAGCCATTCAGCAGGCATGGACACCCACCTCGGCGCACAGAATGGCTGCATGCTGCAGAAAATCTCAAACGCCTCAACTTGGGCGGACACGTGAAGCGGGCTACAGGCTTCCGTAGGCTTCTGGCCCCAGCTCCTTGGCCAGCTTTGCGGAGCGGCGGCTGCCCTGATGCTCCTTTTCGTGAGCACACAGGCTTCTGATTCTGCGTTAGCTTGCCATCACGGCTGGTGCCTTGCCGGGGACGCTGACCATGATGGGTTTCCGCCACCTGGGACCGCCCTCCCGGAAGACCCCATCCCCACTGCACCACGTCGCCTTCTCGGACCCACCGAGCTCGGTGCCAGAAGCGTGGCAAGCTGCTCACCTTCTTGGCCCCCCAGGCCCTAAACTACACCCAAGTGGAAGACTCGAAGATGGCCACTGATCCAATGAGCAGGCAGTGGAAGCCGCAGCACTCTACAGCACTCTACAGCACTCTACAGCACTCTACAGCACTCTACAGCACTCTACAGACTCTGCGGTCAACTCTGACACCCTGATGATTTCGCCCTGGGGTCTCAATGCCTGGGTTGAGCTTGAAGCGCTTGATCGCTTTCTGGACCTCCAGAACACCAACAAGAATGCAGCTTACATGGGCTTACTGTAGGGATGCTGTGAAAGGTGGGGCTTCGGTGATGCTTGTTCCTGCTATGGTGCACCTGGAGGCTTGCAGCACTGCTGAGGCCAAGTGGGGTGGATCCTCCTCGTTGCGTAGGTGGCAATGTCTACATCAGAACCAAATTGTGACAGCAAGACTTCGGCGTTTGCTGCCAACGGAACTGCAGGAAGCGAAACCGTCTCCTCAGCATCCGGGAGCTTTTGCAGGGCCTCCAAGACCTCCCAATGATGGAGGAGCAGCACTTCTACACAAGTGGCCCTTACCACCGCTATGTCAGCGCTGATGCCGACGTTGAGGATACGGAACCGCCGCAACATGCTGCAACTCCGGATGCAGGGTCAGAATGTGAGCTACCGTCCGAGACCAAGTAAGACCTACGCAAGTACTGCATCTTTTCATGTCATGTCTGTCATGCCTTCACCCAGCGTCTGTTTGCAACACAGGAACTGTGCACAATCCCGATGCTGAGGGCCGCTAAGCACTCCCCTGCGCTGGCCTGGGCGCCTCCACGTCGCACCACTCGGCTGAGCTGGCTTGGTGTGGGCCCTTCCTCCAAGCTGATTTTGCGGAGATGTGGTTTGAGATGGCTTGGAGATTCTTAGCTGGGCAGACCATAATACTTCACGTCCTGCACCTCCAGGTCTGTAACTCGAAAGTAAAGTTAAGCAGGCATGCCTCGCGAATTTCTCACGCTTACCTCAATTAGTACCTTACAATGGCTTCAATCAAAGCCAAAGCCCTACAAAACCGAGGCACTGCAGAACCAGTCCGCAGGTTCCAAATTTACACTTTTGGGGGATCTTGAGTCGAGGCCTCTAGGTTAGGAAACCCGCAGAAAAGCTCTGGGAGCCCCCAAAAGGCAAAGGCTCAAACGACGCGCGGTTGTTTTTCCAAACTGTAAGGACCCGAAATTTCGGGTCGTTGAACCTTTTCAGGTTGATTGTGCTTGAGGCCTCTGGATTGGAAAGGCTCCGATCCTGACATTTCACAAAGCCAGCGTTTCCGAGCTTTTCAGCCTTCAGGGCATCCCAAGAGCCTTGCTGAGATGACGCCACGATTCGAGCCCACCATTGTGAATTTTGAACTAAGTTACCTCGCGGCCACCTCAAATTTGCAGCTTAATTTCGTGAGCGTACCTCGCATTTCCCCTGGAAAGCTCGCTGAGTGCTAGAGTTTGTACGGTTCTTAGAGGATGTGAATACTAAGCTGAAACCTGCAGCCTACTGCCGAGGTCACGGGCTTTCTTCCGAGAGTGGAGCGGTCCTCCTCAGCAATGCTCGGACAAGACTTGTCCTGCAGAGGCCAAAACCCCCGCAGGGACATTGAAGCTCCTTTCTCCCTCTCTCTCTGCATCTCTGCACATCTTTCCACGCTCTTCTGAAGAACCTGCACATCCTTCTTCCCACGCGGGATGGCCTCGGTAGCGCTACGCAACACCAGAACCACCACGTTCACAAAAGAAGCGGCTCATTTTTCGCTGGTGTCCCCGCAGCCCATCATCTAATGGAATCTGAACTGCTTCATAGCGGCACCCCAACTGCAGTGACTGTGTGGCTCGGGGCCCAGGCGACGAAGTGGAAGCGGCAGCCTCGGAAGAGTTCCGGGCCGTGCTTCCGGCCCCGAGCCGGGCCACCCAAAGCGTGCTGATCTCCAGCCAGCTCGAAGCGGGCCTGATTCGAAGGACTTAATCGACTTAAAGTGGAAACAGAAGAGGAGGAATACGGTTGAAGACGAGGATCGAGTATGACTCATGGTATACCGAGGGATAACCCTCCGATGCACTAGATACATTGGTGTCATTGGCGTGAGGGCTTTGCTCGAATCCTGCGTCAGCGCGCCTCGGGAAGCCAGTGTCCTGCTCGCATGGAAGCGTGCACCCACTCGGGTGAAAGAACCCAGGCACCAGCAAGAACTCCCTCCATGTACTTGACGGATCTCATAGCTGCAACTTGCCGTTCCTCGCTTCGTTCACTTCGCGTGCTCTGGACTATGAGTCGGACGTTGGACCTCCGGCCGCCCGTCAGAGAGCTCACGGCCAGACCGCCAAGGCAGTTCACCATGCTGCGAAGGTTGTGGAGATCGCTTCGCGCAAAGCCCGTGAACAGCACGTCGGGCCGTTCCGGCGCCGCTGAGGCCAGGCCGGGAGGCTCTGGAGCTCCAGACACCTGTTTCGCTGGCTGCAGCGGTTGCGCTGGCTGGGCTGGCTGGGCTGGTAGGGGTGGCGATTGCTGCACGGGCCTCGCCAGATTCCAGCCCCTGCGACGGCCGGCACCCCGGCATGCGGCTTGCCGGCCTTGGCCTTGCCGGCCTTGCCGGCTTGATGCCATCCGCTGTGACAGGCACTGTGATAGCTGTGACAGGTGCTGCGACAAGAAGCGCTGGGACAGCAGCAGCCGCGCTCGCCGCGCGACTCTGCCATCGTTGGAACCTTGCTGTGGCTTCACCACCCGCTGCAGCTTCTTGCCTTGAGAGGATCTCTGACTTCTCTGACTTCTCTGACTTCCCGAGCTTTCTTTGGCGGCAGCCTCAGCGGATTCTTCGAGCACCAGCTGAAGTTGGTCCGACTGCACAACCTGCCTCTCGCTGCTGTCTTGTCCAAGCCTCCTGCGCTTCGCTGGCTCGGCGTAGTCGCTGCCATCAAAGTCTGTGACATCGATTATACGGCCCTGAAACCGGGACGAGCTGCCTTTGTCTTTGTTGGTCCGGCTTTTCCGGTCCGCTTTGCCTCTGGATGCGCTGGTCCTCGGACTCCTCGCGCAGTTTGGTGTGACACCTGCAGGGCTTCTGACTGTGGGCCCAGCTTCTTCCGGTCCTCTGTACAGGCTTGCCGCACCCGCATCGCTTGCCCCTTCGCTTGCCCCTTTGCTTGCCTTGCTTGGCTCCGGCTCTGATCCATCTTGATCCTGCAGCTTTTGCCCGGTCGCAGGAAGGTCTTGCAGGGCATTATGCACTGGGTTATCCGAGAAGCTTTCAATGAGATCACCGTCCGGGAGCGGAGGAAGTGGAGGAAGCCGAGGAACTTGTGGAAGAGCTGACTTGCGCTTGGAGGGGCGTGATGCCACACGCCGGCAGGCGGGCAACGGCAGGGAGTTTCGGGTGGGGACTGCTGGGAGCGCCTTCAGAGCCAGGACAGGATCGTCTTCGAGATTCTTGGCATCCCCTGCAGCGCCAAAGTCTTCAGAGCCCACTGGTACAACCTGAAACAGCGCCTGCGACTCCACCCGTGGCCCATCTCCGTCTTGCAGGGCCGGAGGAGAGCCCGGAGATCCCGGCGAGCAGAGCAGCGAAGCCACCTGTACCTTGCCACGACATTTCCCAATCTGCAACCGCCCAGCCCTTCACTTCCCCCGCATGCCGTCCAAGGCGGCTGCTGTGTCTTCCGCATTGGCGAGGCGCCGGCCCGACAAGGCCGGACCTGCAGACCAAAACAGGTCTTGCCATCGACCCCCCACCCACCCCCACCCCGGCTGATACATACCCGTTGTCGGAGCCTCTTGGTTCGTACCCTTCCTCGCGGACTGGGAGTAGTGGCATGCAGTGCAACGAAGAGCAGAACGGTTTCGATACAACCCCCTACTCGCGGCAATGCCACCCGGGCCTGGCACTTTTTACTGGGCCCTTGATGAATACTATTAGGTAGAGAAATTGATATTGAATTTGTACATTATAAGATGATAAGAGAGTTGGACCCACGACAAAAAAGCACACAAAAACACGACAAGCACATGCTGAACAGGGCTTGCAAGCTGCATTGGCTTTAGGCTTTGGAGGTAGACGGAAGCGGCCTTTCGGCTTGGCCTGGTTTGGGGCTTAGAATCCCACAGAACGCGCTGGAATGGCCTAGTGGGCCGAAAAATGGCTAGGGAATCCGGTTTTGGGATTTTTTGGGGCCTCTAAGGCTTGAAAAAGCGGATTCCCGGCCTGGTTTGCATGGTCCTACAGAACACGCTGGAATGGCCTAATGGACCGAAGAACGGCTCGGGAATCCGGTTTTGGGAGCTCTTAAGGGCCTCTAAGGCTTGAAAAAGCGGATTCCCGGGCTGAAGCCCACGTTTCTTGTACCTGTCGTGGGTACAGACCCCTCTTGATGCACGAAATTCAATATTGAATGAACGAAATTTCCGGGCGCTTCTGTATTTCTCTTTTTTCGCAGGGTCATTTATATTGCCGCGTGAGCACTTCGTATTCTCAATATGCACGCGGGATAGGTTAATAAAATTAAAAAATGTGAATGTAATGAACACCGTGAAGAGGATAAAATGAGGGCGTTTGTAAGTGACCGAAGTGAGAGCACGAAACGTACGAATTATATGAACGAAACTCACTGCTCTCTTCTTATTATCAGATTTATTCCGAAGAGATCACAATATTATAAGTGAACATGTGAACGCATGCATTATAATGTTGGGGGAACGAAGTGCGGGCTCTTGTGCTTTCTTCATTACGCGGAAGAAGACACTAATAACAACGAGGCAGCACGATGCAAGCATTATGTAGACTTCTCTTCACATGATGCCCAGCTGTCAAGTAGGCTGGTTTTGGACCTTACAATGCGTGGGGGGCCTTTGACATCTTGTGGTTCTGCCAGAATCTGCATGGTCTCTTCTTGCCACAACACCATGGCCTCAGAATCGACTTCGGAACTTGCTACATCTCGCTACTTTGTCCAATGTTGGCACAATTACCTCCTGGGTCGCTGACGCTTGGCGGCTCTTCTGCCGGTAGTGCACCTTGCAAGCCATGTGAAGGGGTCACACGGACATTGTTCGGCCCATGACAGTGCACTTTCGGCCCGGTGCCCCTGCCTTGGTCACCCGACTCGCGCACAGGACTCCCGGCTTCACCTCAGACACAGAGCACGCGCCGTGGAGGTGCAGCGCCGCTTGTCGATCCGGCTTGGGTCTAAGCGAGGGATGGAGCTCTGCACCAGTTGGCCAAGTTGGCCGGGCCATGCCGGCCTGGGTTGGCGACCCTACGGCTCAAGAACTTTGCGGGCCTTTCTCGGGCCCTGGCACGGTTGAAGGCGTTGGCACGAGTGCCGCTTCGGCTTCCTCCAAGAAAGGTCAGAGCAGCAAACACCCCTCTTTCCGTGCTTTCGCATTTGCAGATTCTCCCTCGCCTCAGGAGGGCCCGGGTGCCATGCACTGTGCCCTGCAGAGAGCGCTGCACCTGGGCACTAAGCTGAATGTCAATGTGTTTCGGGCGAACTTTCGCGGGGAAGCACAAAGGCATCATGAAGGGCTCCCACCTGACAAAGCTCTCGCTCAGGCAGCATCATCCCACGCTGAGCCTCCGACTGGGTGCGATGCTGAAACAGTCGGCCAGCGGAATGCTCTCGGCAGCCATCATCTGCGTTCGACTCAAGACTGCTGGGCGTGTGCCCAGAGAGCCCTCTCGTCAAAGCCCGGCCTCGTCGAGGGCACGGATCGTACCGTTGATCGTATCCAGCTGTCGAAGCAGCTCTTGCACCTGCAGACCCCCTGCAGACTATTTTGCCACATGGACCCCGGATGTTTTTCAATGAATGTATCTACATTACCCCGTCTTCTTGCCATGCCGCACTGAAGGAACCAACAAAAGAATCATTGTTTGGAGAGATGACAATTAGAATCAGACAACGGATATTGAGAAGCATCGCCTGGTCCGTCCAAACACATGCCGGACATCATGAGCAATGCTGCGAACCTCGAGCGTGCTCGGTAGATCGAGAAGTCGCTTGTCCACCGCCCTAGCAAGCCAACACGATAGGCACAAGCCTAGTATACTCTTCACTTTCAAAGAACTGCTTACCTGTTTCCAGCAGGACATAAAATGGACACGAATTTAAGAATTCCCCCCAAGAAAATAAACATCCCACAAGTAAATGGCTATAAGTCTAAAGAAGTACTTTGGAACAAATCACACGAGGACTTACCTGGCAAATGACGAGACACTAGATGGTGTGAGCGGCCGAGTACTCCTCTCTCTGTGAAGCGCTATACATAGTGGCACAGTACTCCGTTGCACCGAATGAACCGCATTACCATTATGCAACGGCCCATGTTTCTGCGGCCTGCGTACTGCTTTCGAAGCCGGTGCAGCATCGCCCTGCCGCACCTCCTCAGAGCCCAGAGGATGCGTTGGAAGGGTTTGGACATGTTTGGGCCCTTAGGGCGTTGAGAGAGCTTAGAGAGCCAAGGCGTGTGTGCAACTTCGGGAAGATTGACCTTTCAACATCGCTGAACACTCGACAATCCCAAAGCAACACGTTCGAAAAACGACCTCTTTTTTGGAGCTGTGCGCACTAACTAGCTCCAAAAACCGCACAAGAATCTGGCATTTGTTTTGCTTGGCAGCTTAGCTCTTGGACCCGTCTTGCGGTCCATATCTCAACAAGCTGAGCTTCTTGACCGCAGCCGGCGTCGGGTTAGGTTCTCAAGGTCCAAGACTCGTGGCTTCTTTTCAGTGTGCAGCCAAGAATAGAACTGTTCGGTTCTTCGCCATTTAATGCGGGCAATTGGCGTACAGGCTCTAAACATGTTTCTCATGTTCAAAAGGGAAACCAGTTGCGACACATTCAAGTTTGTCGGCTGTCTTTGCAAAAAGCACACAAGAGCCGCCCTGATGGTCTGGATGTGATCCTCGTCTGTGAACTCCCGTGTCCGCACTTGGACTACATGTTGCTTCGGTCTTGACTGCATGAAATAAAACATATAAACACGCTGTAAGTACCTTCAGAGCCCTGCCTGGAGGCAATGCTGAAACTTTGCGACACCTGTGTACATGTGATGTGAAGGCAAACTTCAAAGTCTCATGTCATGGGGCACCTTCTGCCAACTGTTGCGCCTGCTGAACCAGATCAGCAAGGCCTGCACTGGCAGTCACTAGCACTAGCCGAGCAACCACGGGTGTAGAGGCGTATAATGGCATATATGGCTGAGCACGAACCTAGATGAGTCGTCCGCTGGTCCCTCCGAACAAGATGTAGACTCAAATGAAATCTCGCCTGATGATGCTGTCGGCTCGCGTAGGAAGTCGCCCAACAGTCGGCTGAAGTCGCCACAGCCCGCCAGGATCTCTGCAAGGTCACCCATGGTAGCACCCACGCCGACCTTCGTCGCCGAGAGAACAGAGAGTTGGTTTAGCAGCTGCCGCTCAGTACAGTGTATCTGTTAAGCTCAGTGGAAAGTCATGCTCGCTGGGATTCATCAGTCTACGCTCATGGCAGAAGCGGAGGCGTGATCAATATCCTCCGAGGCCTTGGGCTGTAGGTGTCTGGGAGCATAAAGCGGGCACCCCACCTCTAATCCCCCTCCACTTTGTGGCTGAAATGGGTTCTTCACCCCCCCCCCCCCTAGCCAACAGGTGTGCGGGAGCCGACGCACAGCACGGAGCATTTTGCCCACGCACGCCACCCCCCCCTCCGTGCCCCCCCCCCGCCTCGTTCCCGACTCGTGGGGACTGTGCCCCCCTCTACAAAGTATCACACTTGTTTGTTTTTGCACAAGCTGAGTTTGTGAGTGAATGACGCGGGTGACACGTCGCCCCTTGGGGATGAAGGGCTTTGGCATGTCCTTGGCTTGAGCACATAGCCCTTCGTGGCTGCGGGCTCCACATGCTGAGGGAGCTGCGCTGGGAAGGGCCGAGGCGGGTCGCGGAGCGCTACCGTTCTTAGTACCAGACAGCCGCACTTCCCGTCCGGTCTTGAACTTGCAACTCTTCCGTGATGGCCACACGACTTTCTCGGGAGTTGGCCGTATGGCGTCTTCGGCCGTGTGCACTTCGTGCAGTACTCCATGGCGAAGCGCCTACTACCAGTTACTAGCAGCTAGCATGGTAATGCAGGAGAGTCGAGCGAAGGGGGCTACATATACATCAAAGCGATTGGACTGCTGGGCAGTCTGAGTGTTTAGGGGCGTCCATTACAAAATACGAGGGTATGCGAGGGGTCCCGTCTCATAAGTTTTGTCTGGTCGAGCTCCTATGTTCCGTGTAAGTGGTCGGCAACCGTGCCGACCATTTCGAGCCAAGCTACGACGTAATCGCAAGAGCCGAGACGCATGCAGCAGCCGACATGATTTTTAAGGGTTTCGGGGAGAACTGCATGTAGCATGTTTTTTGAATCTTCTCGCAATGTTAGCAGCACCACGGCTCAGTGAAACAGGAGTATCATACTTCTCTTCACAGGGCACAGGCGCAGGGCGTGCTGCCCATCCCTACACCTGAGCCTAGGTTGAGCAGCCTGCGACTTCTTGCGACCATCCACACTATTCTACACCACTATGCACCGGGCCAGCAACTACTAGTACAGATGTCTTGCTAATCCGCCACATGCGTTTTGCATCCTCTCTCAGGTGGAGGTTGCTCTGTACAAGCATGCAAGGCTGAGCAGCCCGAGTGAAACTTGCATGACAACGAATTCCTGACATCTGGGTATACGGGCGACTTGGGTGACATGGGGTAGGGCGGGGCAGCTGCATGGAACGCAGCATAATATTGACCTGGGAGTTCTTCGGGGTAAGGGCCAGCGCCGACATCTCATTCGATGACAAGCCGCTCCACGCCCGCAGTCGATGCATCCATGACCTAAGCAAAACCAAAAAGAAATGCATGAAAACAGATGCTTCTTACCTGGGGCCTTTGTATTCTGTGAAGGAGGTGCCCCCGAACAACACTCGGATCTCAATTCGAAGTCCGCAGTCCGGTGCAGACGTGACCCGGAGCAGATGGGGTGTTTTGAGCGTCTCGCAGTTCTGAGCTGAGATGCAGACAGTCCGGGAAGCGCCGATACCTCCGTACCTGTTCTCAGGGAAAAATGCCAAAAAGACACAACAAAAGCCAGCCGACCCAAAACACGTTCACAGTGACATTCACCAGAGACTTGTGACTTGCGATGTACCATTGCAAACCGTCACCCACTCTTGCAGCCCGGATGCCTGCCCTCTGCCATGTTCTGCAACTCCTGCATGGATACCTGCATGATGGCTCTTGGTGCAGTCCGGAGCTTCGCTCCGTGATGATCATGAGATTGTGCTACTGGCTGCAAGCAAACAGCAAGTTGGACATGAAGCAAAAAACTACCGCTGCGCCTTGAGCTTTATCTGTATCAGCTTCTCTAGCTGGACGAAAGCTCTTTTCTGTTTGAGGTTCTCCTGGCAACGTGTGGTCCCCCTCCCACGGCACATGATGCTTACAAGCACGAAGGACACCCAAAATGCCAATACCCCAATTTCCCCGATGCCATGCAGCTCCTCGTGGGACTCTTTCACGACCTTCTGATCTTTGCGAAGATCCTGCCATGCGCAGTTCGTTGAACGCAAACAGCTGCTCCGATACCTGGCTAGTTGTAGTCGGATCTAAGCAAGTAGGCGCGGTAGTTTGAATCCTGCACTTTCCAGCCTTGCATTGCTCGTCAAGCCTGCTGATCTCTGCCGCATACTGATCGGACAGAGTCGCATACTCCTGGCTTGGCGCTCCATACCAGCGCGTGCTGAGATCATCCAGCACATACACTCGAAACGGGTACACTTTCTTGGGTGCACAGTGACAGAGGGGTGTCTTGCAACAATTGGCGAAGCTATTGCAAACGCAAAATCTCCCAGAACTCTCTAGGCGGGGTCGGTGCCTGCGAGTGGCGCGCGCCCTCCTCTCTTCGAAGGCATCGCGCCTCCCACTGCGCCCTTTGGAGCTTGCCTTTGTCGGGGTGATTTTTGAAGGGCGCCCCAGGTTCACAGTCTTGCACTCCTGAAAGCAACACCCTGAGCACTTCCCTGATGAATCCTCACACGCCCCCTTTCCCGATTGACCCCTGAGCCCTGTGTCAGGCGAGGGCTTTCGGCGGTCAGAAGCTGCATGTTCAGCTCGTGATAGTTCTGCACAAAAAGCGTGGCTCTCGGGCTTGGATGGAGCAAGGCAACTGCTGGCAGCAGGCCAAAAAAGTTTCAGCACGACTGTGACAAGGGAGTCTGGCTTCAGCCAACTGGACATAAGAATGCCACCAGGCGGCACTCCAAACAAAAACTGTCCTATGTCCAGCTTGCTGAAGCCAAACTCCCAAAGTCGTGCCCTTGCTTGCCTGCTCCGCCTCCTGAACTTCGTTCTCGAGCTGCCGGACCTGGGCAACGTGCATGTCTCTACTAGAGCTAAGAGGCCCAGCCCAAAGTGTTACGCAGTTACGCTTCCGGTGCTACTTCCAGAGTGCCACCTATCCAGCACTTTCAGACCTGATACATATGAAGATCTCTTCTGCTCACGCAGCTGGACGGCTGCGAACAGCGGCGCAGGCGCAAGAGAGCTTTTTATCAGCCATTCTGGGCGCTCGAAGCAGCGCCTCACCTCCGGCCTCACCGAGTCTCTTCTCGTCTCAAGCGCTCTTGGGGAAGTGAAGCGCGAAATGGTTCAACGCGGCAATATTTACCGAGTCTGTGCTTCAAAACTAGGGTCGGTGACGATGTGTGATGTCTGTCTGGGAGGATTTTGTCAGTTCGTTTTAGTTATTAGCTTCCCCCTCCCTAATCCTCCCAGAAAGAACCTATATGTCGCTCTCCTGGCTGAAACACGCCAGGAACTAACTTGATCGCGTCGAAACAGCAATGCCCACAACGCAATGTGCCTCAGGTACTGCAGCAAGGGCTACGACGAAGAAGCTCTGGCCCACCAAAAAACCGAAATCCACACATATTCAGGTGCGAAGGCACGCGTCAGCTTCGGATCTTCTAAGCCGACGCTTTGATTACAAACCTCAGTCGCTGGAGGCTCATGAGAGCAGTTGGGCCCACAAGATATACTGGCCACACAAGCCTGCAAACTCCTCTTCAACCCACTACGCGACCCTGCACAGAGTCGGACAGTACCAGGCCAAACCTTCGAGGACGTGTGCTCCTTGGTTTCCTGTTCTTGTATCCAAGAGGCTGCTTGTGGATGCTCATCCTTCCTTCGTCAGAGTCATCCAAAGAAAAGTCGAAATCGTGACCATGTTGAGCCAACTGCGTCATCCACATGCTCAGCCTCGGTGCGAGAGTCCGCCAGCTCACCCCATGGAAACATACTGTAACATGCTGCACATTGCACAACATATTGCAACATATTGCAACGTATTGCAACTGCAGCTGCAACCCGAAGCATGCTTGCAGCCCAGCTGCATGATGAGTTGAGTTTGGAGCTGCTCAACGCTGGGATCCTGAGGTGCAGCCGACGGCTCTATTGACGATTCCTGCAAGACAGTGCTGTCTCACCAGTACAAGTCCGGCAGCCTAAGCAGAAAGCTGGCGACAGCTGTGACATGCTTTGATGCCCCTTTGCCAAGCAGGCCAGGCCACATCCATCAACTTGATGGTTTTGCAACATGGACTTCGTCCAGACGCGTCCAGCACGGGCTGGCAGGCTGCTTCGGCTTTGCGATGTCTACAGAACTGAACATGCCTTTGGAGCTGCTAGTGACTAGTGAACCTCAAAGCTCGCCACAGCAGTGCATCATTTCGATTTCAGCACTTCATGACTCTTCAGAGAGCTCTGCGTCATTAAGCATAGGCTGAACTATCGGCTCAGACTACATGAGAATGTGTGTACCGTGCTGCGATTCATTCAAGAGCAGAAGGGGTACCACAGGATGGCATGTGCATCTGTACCCCCCGACCTCGTACTGCGAGGACCACATCACTTCTGTGATGGCGGTGCGCTCCACTGTGGAGTCACCAATAGAGAGCACGTTCATCCACGGTGCTTCCCTGCCATAGAGTCTCCTGAGCACCTCGGCGCATCTGCACTTCGGGACTGTCAAAGCCAAAGAAGTGAAGCTTGCTGCAAAGCGCGCGCCTTCGTCATGGCTGCCTGCTTTGCCATAGTCCACAAGCACAGGCCATCTTCGCTTCCGCCCTGCAGACCGCAGGGGTGCGAGGCATACCATGCACACAGGGCCGCAGTTCGCACTCACAGAGCAGATTCGAGCTCCGTGACGAGGACACCTGGATCAAGTACTTCTTCAAGCACTCCCTGGCATAAATCACGGGAATCTGAAGCTCATCCAGCAACCCTGGCAAGTCCTGAGTCCGCCATGCCCCATGGCAATGCACTTTCCGCAAAAAAGCCTTACAAAGCCACGAGGCCAGGTTGGGAAGGTACTTTGCCGCGGAGTTTAGCCTCAAGCATGCCACCGAAGTCATGCAACGTCTCGTTGGATTGGGACTGTCGTCGTCGCTACGCTCCCTCATGCACGCTAAGCAGCACCCAAGGGCGCTGGGCCAGGGTCACGATCCCCACGCGGCCGTTCGAGCGCGCTGCGCGCAGGATCCGCTCGACCTTGCAAATGCCCGGGGGGAGCAATGAGAAACTGATCATACTGATCCCATGCTCACGCGAAAGCCCAGAACCTACACATCTAAACTCAACATCCTGAAGAAAGTGTGGTGCCACGTGAAGCTTCGACAAAGTAAGAAAGCTTCTGAGATTTCACAGATTCCGAGGTGCCGTCTGGGCTTGGGTCTGGAGGCACTCAAGGAAGGGACTGGTGGCGGGCAGTCGCTCACACTGCGGATCTTCCAGGCAGGGGTTGACCACCTCTGTGACAAACCTCAGCTTTTGGAAATTATTCCAATGCTCTACCAATCCGAGTCGATGATAGGGTTTTGGGGTGCGGGTTGGGGCCTCAGCCTTCAAGCTGCAAGCTGCATCAAACGCGCATTGGCTTTATCCTTTCAGCGTCCCTGCTGGAATGACCGGTTGGTCAGGCAACCAGGTGGGAAACAGCGTGTCATCCCAGTCGAAGATGATCACCGTCTCCTGCAAACGATTGGCACGTTGCGTGCCAGACTGTCCAGAGCCAGGCATTTCAGGTCAGGCGGCAACGTTGTTGAAAATGAATCTACATAAGCCGGCCGATGCAGCCCTTCCTCCGCATGAAACAAGGGCCCTGCAGCACCAGGTGCTGCAGCCGCAGCCTTGGCAGCCGCTGCTGCAGCAGCGGCCTCACCTTCGAAAGTAGAACTTAGCTGACTTTCTCTGCTCCGTCTTGGTCACTTCGCCGCAAGGCTCGTTGCTCACTAGGTCAGCCAGGTCGCGCTCGGCTACGAACTCCTCAGAAGAGCTCACACGCCACATTTCTGCCGCGCAAAGGCCAAGGCTTCAGTATGGTTGAGGGCGCCGCCTATACAAGTCGCTTCAGGATGCCCCTGAACCAAGCCCTGAAACGTCTCAAAAGCAAATCCCAAAATGAAAATCCACATGACAAAAACTGAACCCCGAGTCCCCACCAATCAAGGCAAGCTCAAATTGGAAACCTGTGTGGTGCATGGCAATCGACCCTCTTGAAATCTTCATCTATGTCGGGGCAATGACTGGGCCTGCTTTCCATCACAGTACCTGGGGCTATCTAGAAGTGCCAGCCTCAGCTAAGGCACGAAGCTGTTGCTGTGAAGGCGTTCAGCAAGATTCTGGAGCACTCTCTCCCGCTGCAGTCGGTTCTTGCTTGACCTTCGACCATGTCGGTACGGAGAACCGAAGCCTGCGCAAAGCAGTAGGGGCACCGGGCCGGAGGACAAAAGAAACCTGCTGAAAGAAGAGCAACTTCAACGTCACGTCTATCGCTGAGCCTGGTCGAAAGCCCGCGTCATCTTGAGGGAAGATCTCCATCAGTTTCTGCAAACAAGAAAGAATGGCTTTGTCTGAAGTGGCTTTTCCTTCCCCTAGCTTCTCGGGACAGCTTCTAATTTCAATGGCAAACTTCTTCCAAGATGCGAGGGTGCTACGCTATGCCCAACCGTCCTTTGCTGTCAAGCTGGGCAGGGTGATTGCCCGGCTGGCTGGGTCACCTCGGCTCCGATGGTACACATCTATGATGGGAGCACCTTCGTGAAGCTCATTTCCATGGGCATATGTTGGGCCTTCTGCTTCCCAGCATGTCAATTGTATGACATAGAGTCCTCTTCACTTTTTTGCATACATGGTGTTCCATACCACCGGAATCCGAAATCTAAACCGCAACTGTGGTGGGAAGTCCAAGCCACCGATCTCAACAAGCTCATTGTCGGAGTAATCCTCCGGATCAGTTTCGCAATCGTCTTCCGTCCTCCAGTCCGCCTCGGCTGTTGAAGCTGGAGGGTTAAGGGTGTGGGCCTGTTGGGTCATTTGGGTCTTCTCTGCCATAGATGCAACCGCGGTGAACTTGCAGTTTTCCGTAGCAAAGACACCGGGGTCGTCAAGGACCGGGTTGGCAACGAATTGAGGTCATGGTCGCTGCCCTGCCCAAGCACACTACGCACACTGCCTAACCCTACATGTTCCCTCTCGAGTTTTGAGAGCCGTCCAACTGCATCGCCTCGACAAGCGTAGAGCTGGCACGCCTCACCGATGTGAATTTCGGCATGAAGGGGTCGGGCTGTCGACTTGTGCCCCACCGCAACTCTCAAAGAGGGAGGCCAAGGGAGGGCGCCCGTGGCATGGCGGTGGTAGCATGACCCAGCCTGTATCCGGACGATCCTGCCATGGCCACAGGCAGCCGCAGGCATGGGGCGAATCTGGTGCAGCTTATGCAGCAGAAAACAAGGATAAGGGCTACGGCTAAGGGCTAAGGGCTGTCTGCCAGGAGGGCCGGAGAAAATGTTATCTTTCCTATTTGGATTGCTGTTGCAGGTGTGCTGTCTTGCAACTGCTACGGCGACCTTACCGGTTCGTAAGAACTATCAGTGCTGCCGGCACGACTCCTGCTTGTCGAAGTTACGTCATGCACGCAGGGTTGAGCAACTGCAGTGAAAGCTAGGCTGAGCCTTTGAACATGGCATGCAACGATTGAAACCCACTTGCCTACAGACTTGCAAAGCACAGGCTGAAAAGAATCCACGAGATGTCTCAGCTTCAAACTCCACCAAATTTAAGGGATTTCGAGCTGTCTTCATACTGGCGCTCCGACGTCACTTGCGACTTTCGAAAGGTCAGTGTCGACGGCTGCTTTTGCCTCACCGGTTGTCATGCTGCACATCCAGAGCACTCAAGACCTTACGATGAAAGCGGGTTGCAGGCGCGTGCGGAAGAAGCACTTTCGGATGCTCTGCCTGGTCGTACTGCCCCTTCTTGTCCAAATATTTCACCTGCACAAGGCCAGGAAGGAAGCCGACCATTCATGAGAAGTGGGCGACATTTGTTGGACCCCTCATGTTCTTTTGACCTCAACCAACATCATTTTGTTGAACTCCTTGCCTCTTTGTTGAATTTGCTGGGTGGCTTCCCACACGGCATTTTACAAACAAGCAGGGTTCGAGCTTGTCGAACCAAGCATAGCGGCAAAAGCACTGATTGCAGGTGCACAGGCAGACATCCCGCAAAAACGTGTTCGGGGTCGAACACTGGGGGTCGGGGCAGGTGGAAAGAACAGCTTTGGGTCGGTTAAGGCGTTGATAGCAAAGGTGAGGGTGGGGGGTCTTGCAGGCGAGGCGGGAGGCGGGTGCGTCGAGAAGCTGTTGGGGAGGGAGACCGCCAAAAAAAGTCTGGGATCCAAAAAAATTGATTGGGATGTCGCCGAGATAGTTGAGGGCTAAGAAGGGCCAATGTAAGGGGGAGTGCGCGGGTGGCATAAAGGGGAAACTCACACAGATGGGGGGGGTGGGCTAAAACATCTGCGCTGGGGGAGGGGGGGGATGTAAAAAACATCTCGGATTAGATCAAAAGAGAGTGGGTCTACTGGGCTGTTCCGGACAAGCGCGCCTCCACTTGCTGGAAGCTCTGGCGGATCGAGCGAAGCGCCTCTCACAGCAGCTGGTGACACACAAAAAACTAAAGATGCTCTCCGACAACACAGCTCCCGCCTGGACAGAACACAGGGCAATGTCATTGGGGGGGGGGGGGGAAATTTCAGAGGTTCACGAAGGTATATATGTATATAGATATCTTACGCACAGGAAGAGCGCGATGGCCTTAATCTGCGGAGCCAGCTTGTTCTTCTTCTCCTTGAGCTGGGCATTGATCTTCTGGACCTGGGAACCACAATGACAGCACTCAGCTCGCTCTGGTCGCCATGACACCTAGAAGTGTCTGTGAGGTCTGGACAATGGCCGAGATCTCGTCCAGTGTCTTGCCCTTTGCCCGGTCTACCTTCCGGGCGTCATTGGCTGCTTCAAGCTCTTCTTGGAAAACCTCAACCGCCTGCAGTCTTAAGCTCAGAGAGGCCCCGCACCTGAGACTTCTCAACAGATGCCTTCTCGAGCATCTGCTCTGTCTCCACCAGCCTGGCTCCATACTCCGGGATGAAGCACGTCTCGTAAAACACACTAACAGGAAAAATGAGCCGGTAGACCCAGCCGGAGTTGGGTCTTTCGACTGCAGGATCTGCTCGGTACGCTGAAGTACCTGGCGTGACTGTTCTCTGGCAAATGTCTTCTGGCAGACTGCTCCGCCCCCCCCCCCCCCCCAACAACAGCTGCAAAACCATCCCTCCACCTTCCTTGCCTAGATGGCCGTGAAACATGCAAAGGTGCACCGCAACTTCGTGTCTAAGCTCACTGAGCTCAGCCTGCAACAGGCAACACAGCAGAGCTGCACGCAAAAAATGCAGGAATCAAAGCCCTGAGCAAGCAACCTTCTTTAGCTTGAACTTGGCAGACTTGTCCCTCAGCGAAGCAGCGTAGGTCTTGAAGTCTTCTCGCTTCATGAACTTGTGGCCTGAAGGCAAGCCCCAAGGGCTAAAGCACCTTTAACGACTCGCAAACAAGCAACAGAGCACTACCAGCATTACAAAGTAGTATGAGGCGAGTTGACCGCAGCAGCTAGATTGTGACACAAGTCACAAGAAGGCGTTGTCTGCGGTCTGGCTGCCTTTCATCTGCTCGTATTCTCGTTCCTGCACGGAATGTGGTACTCACAGCGGACGTGTATTGACTGTCGTGGGCGACAGATACGATCCCTTCATCATGTGTAAGTTCTACTGAAGTGTGCCGAGATGGATCGGAACGGGACCTTGCGAGATTACCAACCCTAGGCCTTTGCAGGCATCAGCTTTACGCTATAGAAGTCTGATTATGAATTCAGGGCATTACACCTGCAGCACCCCCTCTCCACATGCACTGGGCCTTCGTTGACAGGTCTTTGCTCAGACTGTCCCTCTCATCCTCCAACATCCTCTTGTCCTGCATTCTTGCCAAGGCCAACCCAGACTACGCCTCGCGTCTCCTGAACCAAACCACGAAACCACTGGCCTTCAGGACAGCTTCCTTCTTCTTCGCCACGAGGTTCGCCTCTTACCGATGTGCAAGGGTCAGCCTTTTGCAGCCTCGGGCAGCCTTGAGCCTCTTGAGCCTCTTGAGCCTTTAGCAGCTCTTTCGCCCCCCGGGCCTGCTGCTTGTACACCGCCAACCGTGAATCCTCGAGTCTGTGTGCTTCGGTGCGATTCGCCATGTTCGTCTCACCAATCTCAGCATACGCACTGATGTCCCGCACAACGACCTCAAATACTACATAATACCATGCTGTCCTGGTTCTGCTCGTTCACCTTCTCTTCAAGGGCGTGGATCTCATTCTGCATCGCTTGGATCTCACCCTGACGGCTCGGCGACTCTTCAACCGAGAGGACACCCGATTGCTATGGCTGGAGCCAGTGGCTGGAGCCCGAGACTTCAAATTCTGCGACATCGACCGCCTCGAGGCTGTCGATGTCCATCTTGGTCACCTAACAGGCACAGCCGCACTCTGCAAAAGCAAGCCCAGAGTCTGTCTGAGTCTCTTTCTCGGTGAAATAGAGTGGCTCCGGGGGCCCGGGCCGGAGGCTCACTGAGGGCCGAGTCCAACTCTCTGAGGCGGTCCATCTTCTCCTCGGACTCCTTTCCTGCGCAGGCGCTCTACTGCGCATTCGACTGGCGCCGCGATGTTTTTGTGGTGTTGTTTCATCTTTTGGCTCTAGGCTCCAGGCACAGCACCGTTTGGGATTAGATCACGGATGACGCTGTACACATGGGGGGTGTTTGTTTAATGGCCAAGGTCGTTTAGCGCGCTACACTTCAACAACGGAGCTCAGCAACACTGAGCAACAAAACTAAGCCAGGAGGCGATAGGACCGACAGCATCCAGGAATCCCTAAGAGCGTCCCCGGAGCACAAAACAAATTCTCTGGGAGCTTGGCTGACGCGCGCCAGGGCCTCTCTGCTTTTGATGACCTTGCGACAGACAGGCACAGGAAGAACAAGTTTTTGAGCAATCAAAGCGCAGTTGGCAAACCTGTCTTCCCCGGCCCCGCCTCGGCACTGAGCATTTTCAGCATGACCTCCGCGCTGCCTTCGCCCTCATGGAGCTGCGCCTACCAGGCAGCTCCCCCATCCTTCCTTGTCAAGACACACAGGTGCCAAGAAACACCCAACCGCCTCTCGCATCTCACGCAGGCGCGCAGAGCGCTCGATGTAGAGCTGCTCCTGAGCTTACTGAGAGGTTACCACAGTCCGCTACTTCGAGCTATTAACAACATGAACAAGAATACTGGGTAAGTTTAATGTTAGTTCTTATCCTCTCAGATTTCTGTACTATAAAGCCAGGTGAACGAACCTCTCCGAATCATTCATTCTAGGGCGGAATGAAGGTTACAGATTGAGAAAGAGGTTTGTGGCCTTCATGAGGAGGAAGTAGGAGTGTTGCGGTTGCCAGCTCAACGCGAAAATGAGGCAACAAAAGCTCTAGAGAAATACCATTGGGACCGCCCGCCCTGAGACCCCCACCGGGGATCCCCCGCGCCTAGGCACCCTAGGACCCACCCGAGGTGTTTACAATGAAATAAGCCCTCTATGACCCCTGTGCTCTGGATGGTTTAGCCATTGCGGGTCTGCACACGACTGGGCCGCGCCGAGGCACTAACACTACAAAGTTATAACGAACGGCACAAATACTCCTGCTGTGACTATGAACGTCTCATGAGCAATTTGGGCTTGCCCGAACACTCAGCGAAGGCTCTGTCTGCTCCAGCCTGGGCGCACACAGAATCTTTCCCTACTCGCAATCCCTGATCTTCGAGTCTGCACCTTCTCCAGATGAAACACGCAGTAAGAATGTTCATGTCTCGAAGGCCAAACTCCTTACTCCTCTAGCACAGAAACGCGCTTACTGTAGACGTAGCCCAAAGGAGGCCCATACTCAAGGGACTACATTTGCTGGCCTCTGCATACAAGCAATTAGCTGGACCGTTGCACACAAGCATCCCAGGTTTAACAGCAGAGACTTGAAGCCACTAGCTTTGGTGCGCAGGGCTGGGATGCTGGCTGGTACTTCTGCTCCGCAAGCTTCTCGGCCAGTCGGGCTTCCTCCTCCTGCTCCTTTCGGAGCATGGAGGTCACCTCACGGCGGCTATTGCAAAGTCAGCTCTGTTTCTCGGGCGGGACCATCTCCAAAGCACCAACAGGCGCCTCTTTTTTCCCCGAACGAGCGGAACTTGTAGCATCTTGTAGCTAGCATTCACCGGTCTGATGCAAGGACTCCAGCCTCCAGCAGCGTTGCGAAGCCCTCGTCCCGTTCGGTCTTCGCCTTTGCTGGCTATTCGGAGAAAGGGCATGGGGCTGTTCAGGCATGTTTACCTGATCTCACAATTCTTTACGAGTAATCTCTGGCTGCCGGTCCTTCAGGTGCTGGATTTTCTGCGCCAGCTGTTCACGCTCGGCGTCGAGCTGCGCCACCTCGGGGATGAGAAGCGCAAACCCCAAGCGACAAGCCCACGTCAACGGATAGTTCAGCGATAACATGATCAACCTGCGAGGAATGCGGGAGCTTGGCCGGAGCACCTCCCGCTGCAGGTCGACGGGGTTCATGCGACCTTGCCGCTCCTGTCGCTGTCAGCTCGTTTCTTTGCTGTCACAGCAAGACATCCATCTTCAACCCTAAGCCGAACTCTGGTGCACAGTACACTGGATCCATCTCCTGCTCCACGTGCGAGTGCGTCGCCTTGAACTGGGACTGCAGCTCCTGCAAATGGAGACTACATGAGAACAGGATCATGTAAGATCATTGACATTGCTGAAGATCTTACCAGAGCTCTCCTTGTAATTCTGGTACACGGAGTAGACCTGCTCTTCTCGCAGGAACTCCTCCGGCACCTGTCTCCAGCAACAAGCTTTATCTTAAGCCTTCTTTTGAAGCTTCTAAAGCCGAAAGCATGTCATCCTGTGCAAGCAGGAAGCTAGAAACGGGCCTCCAGATTCATGCAGAACTTCGCCAAGTAGGCGCGCTTTCCTTTGATTTGAATTCTCATTCCATGCGCGGAGACATCATTCCATGCTCGAGTGCCAGCTCACAGCCGCTCAGCAAGAGCTCTCCAGTGCAGTCAAGACTCTCAAGGCATCAAGGTTGTTGAGCAGCCAATAGAGAATGGGGTGGACTGTGTTTTTGTCACCTTCACAGCCGTTCACGGCTCATGATAATGGGCCATGAGAACTGCAGAGTAGGGAGTCCGGAAGTCGTAGGGAGTCGGCCCAAGCTCAGGCCCTGCTGAAACTCAATGTCAAACGAGCACCTGTAGAGGAGCGGCTTGGCTCAAATTAGAAACCGAGCGAAGTACTAAAAAAGGCTCACGTGGGGATCGGCACTGGTATCCAAGGATGTGCAGGAATTCGGAGATGCGCTGGTACATTGCATCAGGCTTCTCCTTGCACACAATTGCATTCTACCAGCTTGACAAGTACCGAGGACCTTGCACCACTGAGTCACTAAGTGCTAAAGCATGAAAATTGCAACACCTGAAACCGGCATGTCTCACCATGTTCCATCTGCTTGCTGCACATGCCGGTGCCTCCCGAAGATCAACATCGTGCTTTGGATCCAGGAACACGAGCACCTTCTTGAGAATCTCCATGAGCTCAAACGGGTCCTGCCATGGCACGAATCGCCAAAGCAAGCCAATGACAGCTAGACACCCTGCAACGGCAAGCATGACAACGAGTCAGGACTTTCGCTAGATGTGGAAACGTACAGAAACGTACACCTGCATCCTTGTCTGCCCTGCCTTCTCATCGAAGCCCACAAGGGACAAATCACAGTTGAACGGAGCGGCATTGAGCCTTCGGGTGAAACCGTGCTCAACACGGCTTGAATCCACGAGCTGTGACTGCACTCCGTTGCAGCTGAGATGCCTATCAACGATCTCCTTTAGCTGCGCCGCCATGGACGGCCTGCGCTCGCCGGAGGCAGAAGTACACTGAGACGGAGACGGAGACGGAGACGGAGACCGAGACCGAGACAGAGACAGAGACAGAGACAAAGACAAAGACAAAGTGAGCGGGAGAGACAAAAGATCTTTGCCTCAGGCTCCACGTCCAAACAGAGAGAGAGAGGAGGGAGGGAGGGGAGAGAGGGAGAGAGAGAGCCCAGTGCGCGATGCCTTTGCAGCACCACGAGGAGGGTAGCTTTAGGCTCACATTGGCAACCCAACAGCTGGCAGCCAAAATCGGCAGACACATAACTGGAAAATGCGCAAAGCGTCTCATGATTTCACACAAAACACCTCGATGCCACTCGCTCTTTCATTCCCGAACAAAGCTTGCGGAGCAGGCACCGAGATCTCCACTGTTAGCGAAGACCTGTTGGCCTCAGGCCAACACCCTTTCAGCATATGGCTGGTGTCGAGCTTGAGATGGTCCCAAAACTACTTCATGCTCTCACTGTGGGTGCGGGAAATGCGTTCTTGTCTACAAGCTACCTTCAGACGAAGAGTGAAACAGCGGCTTAAACAGGTCAACTCAACTCTGGAGTTACCCGGCCTTCACATGGCGGAACCCTGTGATCGGACTCTTCCAACAGTTACAAAGATGCGAAAAAGAAGCGGCACAACTTTTGCCAAGGCTTTCAGGAGGAACCTGCACCCATGTGTGTACAAAGAGTAGCCAGCTCGACCCAAAACATTCCGGCTTTAGGGCCTATGATTTTCAGGCTTTAGGGAGTCTCTGTTACTTGGTTCCGAAGCTCGGCCTCCCCCCCCGCCCCATACAGCCTTGTGGCGAGAGGGTGGAGGGGGAAAGCCAATTCTCGTTCCACCATTTGAAAGCTGACACAGCTTCTCACACTGTCCGTCAACATCCTCGTCCGTGCTTGCGTCATTCCACCCGACGGCAGGACCCTACCCGCGCAGCCATGAAGGCTCGGCGCGAGCCAGGCTGGTCTTGTGGTCGTCGCTCATGAGCCAATCCATGAACCTCAAATTGACGTAGCAAATGCCCGGAGATTCCATGGCCACATCTACTTCCCCTCTGGGGCTGGCTTGGATGCTAGCCCTTGCTGATGTGGATGATGCCCACTGCTACGAGCCCTGAGGTCAGAGCTCGTCGATATCGATCTTGTAGTCACGGTTCTTGTCCTTGGCTGCAAGAAGGCAAAGCAAGGTAGCACGCGCGCTGGAGTGCCCTGCGTTTTGTTGGCATTCGTTGGGTGTGGTTAAGTTGGAAAGTGTAAAAAACTGAGGTTTTTGACTCATTCCGGTTTTCCGAACCAGGAAGACATGCCACTGATCCCTCGAAGGGCGGGCACTTGTTCTTGAAAATGAGTGTTTCGCCTAGGCGGGAGCCTTGTTTTGAAAGGCAGGAAAACCTAAAAGTTGTGTATACCATGTTTTAGGTGTTTTGAGCTTATTTGTAAGGACTGCTTTCAAGAGAGGATTTGGGAATGTTTGGGCTTGGACTGCTTTGGGGATGCTTGGGCTTGAAGGTTTTGGTCCAAAAGGCTTTGGGAAGGTTTGGGCTTGGACTGCTTTGGTGGGCTTGAAGGTTCAGGCAAGAAAGGATTTTGGGATGCTTGGGGCCGGCTTTTTTTCCGGGGGGAGATGCCTGCAGCAAGTGTTATGTAATGTATATTCGCAACATGGATATTCCCAACATGGATATGCCCAACATGGATATTCCCAACATGGATACTCCCCACATGGATATTCCCAACATGTATATTCCCAACATGGATATTCCCAACATGGATACTCCCAACATGGATATTCCCAACATGGATATTCCCAACGTGGATATTCCCAACCCCCCCCCCCCCTAGCCCCCCAAGCTGGAAACCCCAGGAAACGCAGGGCACACGAGGGTGCGTCCTACCTAAAACAAGCATCCCCATCTGCACCCAGGGGAAATAGCATGTGAGATCATGCAGGTGTGCGGGCCCCAAAGCTGGCATCAGCTACTGGCACTGCTGAGAGTCTGTGGCCTTGATCATGGCATCAATCCTTAGGGTGGCGACCACGTGCCAAGGCTTCCAAAGGACTACATGGATTCTCGTCTAGGCGATCTCAGCATCTGCAGGCCAAGGCTCTCCGAGTCCTTAATGCCGACCTTCTTCCTGTGAGATGCGGAATCGAACACTAAACTCACTAAACATGTTTGAGGCAACTGCGCTCAAAAACAATACTGGGCATTGAAACTCGCACAATTGAGCCGCCAAGCCGCAGGATCTCGACAAAACGTGACAGTGACATTGCATCGTCCATGTCTTTGGCACTGTGGAACCTTTGCCGACCGTTTTCAGCAGATTAAACTCACGTCGGCCGGTTCAACTTCGGCGATGAATCACAGTACTGCAGCGCGAGTGGCATCTCACGCAGCTTGGTTGTGTCGCCTCAAACACGCACATGTTTTTGCAAACCTCCCTCAGAGCGATTCTGTACGATTCCTGTGCGTTACGCATGCATCATGGAAATGTGGGATGTAAACGAGAGCTCAAGCTCGGAGTTGTCACACAACTTTCCTGAAACCGACCAAAAGCAACAGGCTGAGGCTGCGGCCATCCATAGGGTTGCGACTCGGATCCTCGGCATTGACAGAACCGGCCACCAAACCTTTCTGCACGTATCTGAATCACGAGGACATACGACACCACGCCACGACTACAGAAGCTTGCATTTTACCACTGCACAATCAATGCCCCTTCTGGCGTACTTTTGCCGAACGTGGCTCGCCAGATTTCAAGGAGCCCGAAGTTCAATCAGCATAAACACGCATAAACATGCATAAGCCCTGTAGCGGATCGTAGTGGTAGCCAGGACTTCGTTTTGGGTTTACGAGCATGTTCCTGCAAGGAGGTTTCAGTCATGGTGACTGTGTCCGTTGCACTCCTTCGGCGACAGATAGGCGTCAGAACAACTGCCACACGCAGGTCTGGGTTCCCTTCGTCAAAAGAGCTGTGTCGGTGGCGCGCAAGTCAAAGACCAGCGTCACGCTTTTTCACGCTTCTAAGATGGGAGCGGGCCAAAGATGGCGACAAAGGCGTCGTAGCTCGCGGCGAGCAATTTGGCCATATGAGGAGGATTCAGTGGGGCTCCAGCTAGGAGACACGGTCAAGCTGAAGCCAAATCATGTTGAAGCATTTGATAGGGCTACTTGCTCTGGGACTTTCAGTACTTTCATTCTAAACCAACAGGAAGAAGAACAAGAGATGGAAGATAGGAGGAGCCGGGTCGGAGCTGCCCAGTGTCGAACGGCTTCAGAAGGTCGAAGCCGCACTCCAAAGGGGCTTTGCTGAGCCCAAGACACGGGGACGTTTCGTGGCGCAGGGTGCTCCGCTTACTCTGAGGCTAAGCATTACGGGCGTGTCTGGGCGGTGCGATCATCGATCATGGCGAGTGAAGGATGCCGCTCTTGTGGTCCAAGCCGCCCGTAGGCCCATGCGGATGCAATAGTCGGAGAACTCTTTGAACAGGATACAGCCTCCGTTTCATTGAGGCATTCTCTCATGGTTTCTGATGAAACAGCTGGTTCATCACTCTCTTGTTGCAGAGTGTACAAAGCACAGCTACTGAATGAGGGCCTGACCTCCTTGATCTTCATCAATCCTTGTTGATGGCACATTTTCACTGGGGCAGGCTGTAGAAAGCTGGTCAACCAGGCAATGGGCAAGTGGGTGCCACGAGTGCTGTCCAAGCATCTCGTTGAAGAGCGAGTAGCCAGGCATAAGTGTCGCCCCACATCTGTCCTCCATCCTTGCCCAGACTACATCGCATCGAGCATATACTATACTATCATTCAAGATGCATCTGTGCCCAATATGTAAGAAGACCATTCCCAACATAGAGGCCAGGCACATTTCCGGAGTAACCTTGGCACAGCGTCTCCCAACTGCTCGGGAAACAAGGCCTAGGAGTGTACGGCGTTTCAAAGTCTCAACTTGATTCGAGCCACCTTGATGCCCACCTTCTCGGCCTTGCCCGACGCGATGAACTCGGCAAACTCCTGCAGCTTGGCACATACAGCTTGGCCAATGGCAATTTCCCAAGAACGCGGGAGGTGGAACACTGATGCCCTTTCCTTGCAATCAATGCGACGATCTTCGTCGGCATCAGCCATGTCCTGGAAGATGAGGTACCTGATTCTCCGCTTGCTTGTCATGCTGAAGGTTCGGGTTACCGGGGTCGTTCTTTCTGATCATGTGCATTCTGCTCTTGCTGCTGCTTACTTTGGGGCGGGATGAGGAGCCTCTCCGGCTCAAGGCAACCCCCCCCCCTTCCCTTCCCCCCACCCGCACTCATGACACCCAAATTCCACGAACTCAGGGAGCTGGGCCCTGGCCGGAAATACGCGAACAGTGACCCCACAAACCTCTGCTGTGCCATGTCCGATGTTAGGGCCAGGTCGCTATGCACACACCAATTTTGAATTGTCAGCCGGAGGATAAAGCTTCCTGGCCCAGATTGTCTAGCTGCACTCCAAGATGCATCTCGAAGAACTCATGGAGGTATTGCAACCTTGTGGGAAGCTAGGAACTACTAGCAGCTGCTAGCAGCTTCTCTTCTTGCCGAGGCATCCAAAACCGCCCGCAGACCGGACTCCCACCGACCAGGGCTGCCAAAGGCATGTTTTTCCTGCCCCTACATTTCAGAGCCGCCTGGGTTGCGGCCAAACGCATGCCATGCTTCCAGGGGGCAACAGGCGGAACTGCTCACCGGGCTTCACGTAGTGCTTCTCGTGCTCCCGAAACCTACGATGCAGCGCCAGAAACGAGGCGGAAGCTAACATTTTCTGCTTTTGCGACTCCGAAAGCGCTCAGGGTCCGACGCAGCGCGATCGTCCCGGGCTGGAGGACCTTCGTGGCTCAAGCAATACCGGAATGGGGATCATATATTTTGAGGAAGCTTTGGTGATGCTGCAATGGCTCTCCCGGCTGTCTTGGCGCTATCCTTGACTGAAGTACGGGGTCAATGTGGATAGGATCTGCGGGCTGGACCTGAACCTCGAAGCTTTCACTACGCCCTCCAACTCCCGACCCTGCGAAGTTTTTGGAGATGCCGTTAGGAGCAAGATATCACCTTTGAGCTTCCAGGTGCTGTGATCTCCTGCGGAGCGAATGTTCATTCGCTTATTCTTTTGCTTCGTTCGTAAACTGGCTTGTAAAACTAGTATGCTCTTTCTCTTCGTAATAATACTAATGTTGTACTCATGCGTTCACACACTAATGCTGATTTTCACGCGTTAACTTGTACTATTAGTGTTAACAGTGTGAATAGAGAACGCATGAACAACAAGTGAGTGAATAGAGTGAGACACAGTGAGACTGAGCGCAGCCCTTGATAAGCCCGCAGTGGCGGACGAGAAGCGTCCGGTGGCTGCTAGGAAGGCCCGGATGATGGCCGGCTTCGCCTCGAGAACGGAAAGGTGATGAAAGGTGCAAGCGACTGCAAGTGGCAACGCATCGGGCCCGGGGAGCGAGCATTGAAGAGCGCCGTGCATCCCATGACTTCTGGAAGGGCCTACGAGTGGACGCAAACTGCGCAAACACCACTATCAAGAAGATCTCAAAAAAGCTCATCGAAAAAATCCTTAAGTTGGCAAGTGGTGCAATTCTAGCAAGGTGCCTTGTCGACCTCCGCCAGACTTACCATCCCATTGTGGTTTATGTCCACCAGCTTGAAGAGCTCGGCACGCTCTGCCTCCTCCTTCCAAGCCAGAAGCAGATCATTTTGCTCTTGTGGCGAGTCTTCTGGGCCAAGACTCAAGAGACGACTCATTCGGCTCGCCTCGGGCGTCTTCTGGAACTTCAGCTTTCCCTCAGCTGCGCGGCCGTACCATTACAGTAGCGAGCCTACAGGGCCCTCTATCATCTCTATCCCTTCTGGCGCCGTGAACTCCCCCGCAGCCTGCATGGCATCCACTTCGGGTCGTCCCAAGGCCACCCATCTGGCCGCCCCTGTGGCTCCTCGCAAAGCGGGCCGGCGGATGCCGGGCTGGGCTCAGTTCAGATGGCACTGCCGGGGCTCCTGTGTTCTCGGGGTTCGGGGTGGCTTTCCAGGCACCAGTATCCTCCAACAAGCAAGGCTCCAGATATCTCCAGATCCTCTAGCACGCCTACTTCGTGGGACCTTGTAGCTAAAGTACTTCGCAGTACCTCGTAGCACTTCATAGACCTTCTCTACTTACCTAATCTTACATAACCTTACCCATTTGCCGAGGGTTTGTTCTGCACCTGCATCCCATGGCCTTGTGGACCGTGTTGCGGCAGTTGATGCGTTTCACCCAGAGGGCGATGTACTTTCCGTCCTTGCAGTGCAGTCACTCGACATGCTAGGCCCCATGATGGCTGCAAGGGCCCATTGATGTCACGAGCCGCTTTGCAACTTGCAAGCGATCAGAGATATCACAAGTACACTCACGTAGGACACCCATGCCGTGGAGTCCTCGTTCTTGTCGCAACTCCGCACCTTCACCATCGCAGGGTTCCGAACTCCAAAGGACCTGAGCTCGTGTCATGACAGGGCGACGGCGTCTCTCCACAGCTGTAAATTGCCAGGTTGCCGACGTGATCAAGCATTTCCTTGGGGTCAGCATCCCCTCAAAAGCTACGGCAGATTCACTCAGAATCGGCTTCAGCATGGGCCAGTGAGGAGTGCGGACCAGCATCATTCCGTTGTACTGCTCACGCTTGCCTTTCAAACCAGAGAGATGGACCCAGCTGACACCCACGTGGAACTTGCCTCGGTTCAGAACCAGATCCGTCCTTGAAGCCTTTCAAGCATTGTCTAAGGAGTCTACGGAGTCTAAGGAGGCTAAGGAGTCTAAGGAGTCTAAGGAGTCTAAGGAGTCTAAGGACTCACCTCACGAGCGAACCGCAGCTGCGGCACCTTCGTCGAGCTGGTGGTCCAGCTGCAGAGCCTAGCGTCAGAGAAAGAGATCATATGAGATCATGACCGAAACGCATCATGGCTGTTGTTTTGAACTCCGCCACTGACGAAGTGTGCAAGGTTCAAAGCTGCTACAACCCGAAAACCCGATGTGCCTCGTCCTCCTCGTCAGGCGGCCGGCAGACATCCATGCCTTCGCCTCCCTCCATCTGGCAGCAAGGAGATTTTCAGACTAAGTCACTCAGGCGCTTACAGGGCCTACCAGTCACCCGTGGCAAATGTACTGTGTGCTCTGTTGCCTCCGGTTCCTCTTCCTCCTCCTCACCGATGACCTCCTCATCACCGTCATCGGCGGCCATGACCTCCTGAGCAAGCAAAAGCAGCAAGACCTGGCAAGATCCAAGACCTGGCAAGACCTCCGCACCCACAAGCTCCGCTGGCCAGGGGTGTACGAGTAGACACGGCTTCCGAGCGTCCTTCATCTCCTCTGATGGCTCCGCCATGATGTGCTGTGCTGCAGCTTCTGGGCTCGGACTACACGGAAGAGGGCAACAACATAAGCCTTAGGGTAAGAGATCTTCGGAGCTTCTGACTGGTTCATGGGGCTCTCGTCTTGGGCCGAGTCAGGATGGATGAGGGATGGAGCGTGTCAAGCTTTCGGCCAGCGCCAGGGATCCCGCGCCACGCAAGCAAGGACTGAGTCATTTCAACTGGTGGCGCGCTCGCACGCTGGGCGCGGAAAATGCGATCGAAAACTGTGCCCTGCAGCACGGATGAGTACTTCAGCAGTTCTTGGCGGATTCGGGCCAAGCAGCACTAGCAGCCTGGAAGGTTTGGGTGCGATGACGCAGGTTCACAAACTTGTCATCTCGGCTGCCCGTGCTTTCCGCACACACTTCTTTGGGCCCGGTAGGTTGAAATACCTTTCCACCAAGTTCTCCGCAGATTGCCCGGATTTTGCTGCACAGCGTCTGTTGCTGCGAACGACTGGGAAAATCGCTTGGTCATCATCTCGCTGCCGCCATGCATGCGACCAAGTGCGAAGTAGCCTGTGAAGCTATGACTCTCCATTGGGCACCTTTCATTGTTCTCTGGAGGCGAGTTGGCCCACCTATTCTCCTTTGGCCACTCCCTTGTGCTTCGAGCTAGGAATCCTAAGACCGTGGGCGACAGCGCCGGACGAACACGTGGAGTGACTCAACCTGGTCTTGGACCAAGGATCACCCTTCGCCGCCCTTCGCCAGGTCTCAGGTCTGCTTGATGACCTTTTTGGAAGCTTGGAATGCTCAGGTCTCTTCAAGAATTCTTCGGGGTAGATAAGGTGGGCCAAGAGCAAACATCGAGCCGAACACAAGCAGAGGCGACATCCGCGAGAGGGTGTTGACGCGAAACAAAAAATTGCAGCCCAGCTGCTGCCAAAATCGCTTCCTCAGCTGCAGCTAAAGGTTCGCAAAAAGCAAGTTATATTTGGTTCCGCTCTCTTCATATGCGGGGGCGGGGGGATGGGCATGCAGGTCTACAGCGCGTGTGCCAGCAAGGCTCTGAAGGCACATTGACCTTGCCAATGGCCTGCATTCTCTTTTTGCCCGCTGCTTGCTTCTGCAGCAGCTTCTTCTTGCCTGGCCATGAAATCCCTACAATGCAAGAAATGCAAGATCCGCAGAGCAGCTCGCACTCTCAAGGATACGTCTCCAGAAAAACTCCGGCATGATCCCGATTCGCAACCCAAGGACGACAGTTGCAGGGTTTGTGATGTTTCTCCTCTCGCGGTTGTTCTGAGGTTGAACAGCTTAGCCGACAAGTGGCGGGTGATGTCGCCGCCGTAGCACTTCGCCAAGACATCCTTCCGCACAGCCTTGATGTTCGCCGAGGAAACGATATGGGTACCTCGGGCACTGCAGGTGCTTCTCGGTGTTTGTTGGTCTATGAAAGACATCGAGCCCTTCTCTTCCTGCAGCTGTGAAGCCGATGCGTGCCTGGATGATGACCTTGATCTGCTGTGCAGGGATCTCATCCCTCAAGATCTTCGTGATCTTCCTGCAGGCAAGGTTTGTCCCCGCATTCACTCCCAGAATAAGCCCTAGGATTGTGGCCATCTACAGTCTAGGCTGCCAGTCATGGGGATACTGTACTGCAGTTTGGCGTCCCAATGCGCACACCATTGCACATGTACCGAATGAAAGATCCAGATAGGAAAGAATTCATCATTCATTTTACCACATTCATAATTCGTCAGAGACTCGTCAGCATCCCGACGGAGGCTTCAGCAAATGAATAATTTCTCAATGCCTTCTACTGACCTTCTCCACTCTGAGTTCCCCACTTGGCAAACTCGGTGACCCTGGAGCGATGCACGATCTGGGCCAACGGATTGGCCGTGGTTTTGTTGATGTCCACCTGACGGCTCCCCCTCGCTTTGACCCCTGCAAATTGCCCCAGTTTAGCCCTTGCTAGTTGGCCCTGTTATCTTCGTAAGGCTCGCAATCGCGGGATGACGGGGGATGGTGGTTGCGGGGAGATTCGAGCACTCTGGCAGTCCATGCCTCAAGCTTCACCAAGTCGTTGGCCCTTGCAGCATGTCGTGTCCCTCTGCTTGCTAGATGGTTTCTGGCATGCAGATTCTTCTGTCTCTTGGCTTCTTGCCTCGAGCCCTCACAGAAGTGCGCAAGACGCGGTACATCGGAGCATAGTACACTGAGATATGTTACAGATTGGCGCCCAAAGTGACACCCAAAAATGGCAGTTTGAGATCACAAGCCAACCAACAAGCCGGGCTCAGCCGAGAGTGTGCCGAGAGTGTGCCCTGAGAGTGTGCCGAGAGTGTGCCCTGAGAGTCCTGAAGTCGATGATGCGGTAGTCCATGGAAGCGTAGCCACGGGAGCGGCTCTTCAGCTCCTTGGCAGAAATAGGGCCCAGGATAAGTCCAGATGAGTCCAGTATGACTGGATGTTTTGTGTACCTGATACCGTACCGATAGTAAAGTACATCTAAGATCAAAGACTTGAGCTGCAATTGAGCTCACACAACACTGGATGTCAGCGATGCGTTGCGGGGTATGATTAGATTTCGGAGATGATGTCTCTCGGGTCATCGGTTTGATAAGACTTGTGGCTATGTTGCTGACATGTCCTCAAAAAGAGAATGGCCATGGAAAAGGCCTGCGAGCGAGCAGCAAGCACAGTAAGTAAAGGGTGTCACTTCTTACACTTCTCACATACGTGCGACTCGGCACCTGTCTGCCTGCATTGCATCCTCATCCCTCAACTGCGTGCAACGACTACAGCCAGGCCGCAGCGAAGAAGTCGCGGATCATCTCTGCCATGGGCATCCTGATTTCGTTTGCAATACATGTTCCCGTTACCCATTCCCGAGCATTGCCGAGCATTGCCGAGCATTGCCGAGCAGCTCGTACTCCAACAAGGCTCGACCTTGAGTGAGAAAGCTGGTGGTCCTGCGAGTCGGCAAGGCAGGAAGGTGCACCTTGAGCTCAAGCTAGAGAATGCTCAGGACGGATCCGCCACCCCGCAAACACAATCCCAGGTCCTGTAGATTCCACGGCGCTGAACTGCCAGCTCCATGCAGGGTCCCATGTGTTCTTCTGGGACGATCATCTCAAGCCTCAATGCACAAGCACACCAAGGACAACGATTCATTGATCAACGTGAGAAAAAAAGTGACGGCATCGTCAGAGCTCGGTGCTCGTCGACATCGCCGAGAAACAGGCAGTACGGCTCACGGATCTCTGCAATGTCAATTGGAGGCGGCAGCATGTTGGCAAACCTCGTCAAAGTGCACAAAAAAATGCTGATGTTCGAATCGTGCGCAGTGCCTGTGACGCAACTTGAATGCCACAAAGCAGCTGAATCGTGGTCTCTGTTCCGTCCTTCATCAGCAGCTGGTACTCTACCTGACATCAAGCCAAGGCGGCCACCGCTTGAATTGCGTCACCTAGGATCTAGGCGATCCTCCTCTCAACACAAGCCATACATCATGCCAGCGACCGACGGGGCAGTCACGATGAGGTCGAGGTCGTACTCTCGTTCGAGACGCTCCTGCATCTTTCCGTGGAACTCACTGGGACGCCGAGCACGAGTGCTGCGTCAAGTCCTTAACGACCTCCATGTGCAGGACGCCGAGGAATCCACAGCGAAAGCCGAGGCCCAAAGCAACCTCAGCGCAGCGGGACAACTCGAAAGGGAGGTGAACCAAGGCCTACGGTCTTCAGCTCCCGGTGTCTGTGTGTCTCCCCCCCTTTCCTTGAGGTCGTGCATCACCCACTGACAAGAACATGAGACCGTTGAGTTTCCCAATGAGGATGAAGCGTTCCATGGTGCTCCCATGGGCCTTCCATGGAGCAAGAATGCCCCAGCAAGAAACTTGCACATTTGAACAAGTCAGTCGAGTCACCGAGTTCTCCGGCTGGAAGAAGAGTGCTGCGTCATTCAAACTGAGCTTCTCGAAGGCACTCCTCTGAAGACTGGCCATGCAAGGCAGGGCCAGCCAAAAAAATGCCCACTGATACATGTAGTATAGCTGTTCAATCATAGATTGGTCATCGCTAAGAGGTGCCTTTTCAATTCCATCCAAAGGGACCCCCATGCCCACCAAGGAGGAAAACTGTTTGCAACGCTCTAAAGCCTCTCATGCATAACCTGAGATCAGAGCCCAGCACCTACTATAATGAGAGATGGCAAGGACGACCCAGTGCGCCTCATGGCATCAAAGTCTCCCGACTCCGAAGGAAACAGGCCTGGAGACTGCTGGTTCAGACTAGACTTCTTCCGCGCTGTCGTTCTTGACAGATACCGCTAGCAATATACAGTATACATGAATATGTATGCGTCAATGCACCAGAGAATGTGGTATTGAGATGTATTGAGGAGCATAGGTTGAAGCATGCACTTTCCGGAGGAAGCTTGACATGCATCCACAGGTTGACATCCATTGCGGCCGCAGGCACCACAGAAGACCATCGGCGTAGCCTCTCACAAACGTCAGAGGCACTCCAAGGATTCAGAACTCGACTCACTGGACCCTGTGATGCTGGAAATGCCGCACGAAAGATCAACAAACTCCGTCCGCAAGGGCCTCGGTGTAGCCGGGCAGGGCCTCCACTTCGTCTTCAGTACCGGCCTCAATGATGGTATCACCCACACGAGCGTCACCGACCTTGGGCTAGTGCAAGGCGACCGCAACATGGCCATACAGAGAGAAGAGGTGGCCTGAAGTGGCCTGCGTCAGACAATCTGTCACAACCGACTGCCAACGAGTATCCGTCTTGATGTTGGCGCAGACGTAGCCGACCTCGCCCACAGCCAGCTTCTGAACAGGCCGCCGAGCACCCCCAATCCTTTGCAGAAGCAGCAGAACCGCTTCCACGCTTGCACCACTTTCCACCACTTTCCCCTCCAGGAGTGCATACCAAGACGCATAATGCCAATCTCCTGCAACATAGCAAGGTGGTGTCAAGCAGATGCTGCGCACATGCGGAGCCAGTCCTCTACAAGGAACTCCTTTCCGGAATTCTTGAACCGGATCTTCTGTCCTTAGAATTGGACGAAGAGAGACATGCGACGGGCGCTGTGGCGGGCTCAGAAAACACACACCGAAGACAGATGCAAATGGAGAGTCCTTTGGAAATGCTCCCATCCACCACGCGGAACATTGCGATGACGCCCCGGTAGTTGTCATAGAAGCTGTCGAAAACAAGGAGTCCTGGAAACCCGGTAAGCCCGTCAAGGCAGCTTGATGCAGCGTGCCGAGGACGATACATGGCTGCGATGTGCTGCGATGTGCTGCGATGTGCTGCGATGTGCTGCGATGTGCTGCGATGTGCTGAGGGGTCGGACGCATCTTCTGATCTTCAGACTTCGTCGGTGCTGGCACGGCGTCGATGATGCCTCACACATCCAGCCCAAAGGCCGCAAACAATTTCAACAAGCCTTGTGCCGAGTAGCTTTTGATGATCGCAGGAACCCCCTCCCCAGTCTTTGCAGAGCACTGCAGAGCATTGCTGCAGTCGATTCCTACCTCAGCCGGAAAGACCACGACAAGCGTAAGATTCTGGCTCTCGAGTTGGACGCCTCATTGCAGAATTGTGCCCCGTTTTTCCTGAGGCACCGGCCACGTCCTCGATCTCTTGGCAGACCCGATCCTGGAGAGGACAGGTGATAGGGCCCAAGGACTTTCGAGGGTGAAATTCTCAAAAACATCTCAGAGAGCCGTCATCTGACACCAACGGACAAAACGGCCCAAGGCGCGGGATCGGCACTTGGCAAGTCGCACTTGTTCAGGACAGGTACGATCTCCTGAGGCTCTGCTGAACCCTGAAAACTTTCTTACTCTTGCTGCGACAACTGGGTCTCAAAGCCCAGAGTTTGCAGGGTACGATGTAGAGCTGGGGCGAGGCGATTCTGCATCTTCGATCCATAGCCGTTACTCGCTGAAGCCATTTACCCACGCTTAGCGACTTTGCTTGGTCCCGAAACTGTTGCGACCCTATGTGTCCGAGTAGCCAAGTCCGCCTCCATGGCTAAAGTCACATTGGCAAGGGTTTGGGCCTTGGGTCACAAAAGGGTGCAACGGCACTTTGCTGGCGTAAGGAAGCCTCGGGGTCCCCACCTGGACACCCTGCGTGGCATCCACCACGAGCAGTGCCCCCTCGCAGGCCGCCAGTGAACGACTGACCTCGTAGGTGAAGTCCACGTGTCCAGGCGTATCCTTGTTAGGACAACTTACGTTCCAAAATTCATATTCGGCATTCCGCCGTGTGGACTCAAATTGGGCTGTGAAACTTGGTTTATTTCGCCGATGGTGGCAACATCCACATGCAGAGCCAAGGATCGATGAGATTCAATACGTAATCCTTTGCCAAGACGGAAACAGAAACATCTGCAAACGGGTACAAAAAACAGAGCAAGACCAAGCATAACTCTGGTCAGCAAAAGCATTCGTTGGACATGGAACGCTTCAAGCTTCAGAAGTAACGCCCTGCGACCCGAACAAGGGAGTGGCCTTGCCATCCTCCTCCACGTTCATCCGAGCCGTGTTCAGCTTGATGGTGATACCCCTTTCCCTCTCAATATCCATGCTGTCTAACCTGGGTTTGATTTGGGTAAGTTGGGTCTCCAGGACTGGCCAAGTTTTGAAAGCCAGGCTGCAACTGCTGTTTCATGTCTTCCTTGGTGACGGTCCCGGTGATCTCCAGCAGGCGGTCAGCTAAGGTAGACTTGCCTTTCGAACTTTCAAACAACAAACTAACCTAAGAGCAAATTCCGGTTTAGCCGCCAGACATGTTGCAATGCTGAGGGGCCGTGGTCGATGTGCGCGATGATCGAAAAATTTCGGATCCGGTCCTCCGGTGAGTTGCCGGGCTCCAAGGCCCGTCTGGCACACCGGGCCCTGACGGCACAAAACTTTGTAGCACTAGTAACTCGAACACTTTTGAATGGGAACCAAAGCAAATTCAGACCCTGCTGAGTGGGACCTTGATGAAACTTTGACCTTGTTACAAACGAATCTAGACCCTGTTGAGTCGGGACACTAAGCATATTCAGTCCCTGTTGACTGGAACACTCGGCATGTAGACCCTGTTGAGTGAGACATGCAAACTTAAACCCTGTTGAGTGGGGCAGGTCAACGTAAGCGCCTGCTAGCGCTATACGACTAAAGCTGTTTCCACACACACAATCATTGATTCGAGTGTCCGGTGTTTCACACCCAAGAAATGACTCTCGTAAACATGGAATTCGCAAGTCGTCGGCTACAACAAGCTCTCGGCGCTGCTTGCTTCCTCGCTGACAAGCAACTCACCGCTGGTCACCCTTACACCTTGAGACGTTGAACCTACTGTCAAATTTTCGGATTTGGCAAATATGTGCTAGGCCCTAGGCGTCCGTTTTGGCCTACTTGGACTGCTTGGACTGCTTGGACTGCTTGGCTTGATATGGCTTGATTGAAGATGGCAAGAATGACACTCAAGGAATGATCCACGGGCATCCAAGCCTGCAAGCCTCGACACATCGCAAGGCACTTTCACAACATGATATGGCATCAACTGGCAAAGGCCTGGACCGCAGGCGGCCATCCACAGCCAGGCTAAAGGCTACAGCGACAGGCGCTAACCGCGGCCAGGCCGTGCCTGCTGCGCTTTGCAGTTCCCTAGTGGGGACAAGCCCGGAAGCAAGCCTGGGGTGTGTCTATTGCGCTGAAGGTTTCGAGACAGGGGTGGTTTTGGTTAAGGCGCGGTCTGTTGGGTCCATCTCTCCGAGCCTTGACGTGCATGTCTGGGCTCCACGAAAGAGAGGCACGGCGCAGAGTTCGGAGTGCGGGTGGACGCGCCCATCCGCGCCTCAGCACGGAGCTTGCAGATTCAACGTGGAAACTGAGTCGTCTTGACCTGAAAACGAGCACTCCTCACTTCACTGAAAAACCGAAACGGCAGACCGAGTCGCCGTGGATGGCGCACTCCGCATCTCCATGAGGCCCAAGGCAGCTCACGGCACTCCAGCGGAAGGCGTTGCTAACCGATGGCTGAACCCTGAACCATTAGTTTCATTAGTTAAGCTGTGCCATGTTAGCCATGGTTTGACCCTTTCCGGTGCTCTATCAAGCATGGGTTGTGTCGCGATTGGACCCGTTAAGTCACTGAGCTGTTCTCCATCTGCTTACTGCCTGCCAGGCGAACAAGAGAAAGTGAACAAGTGGCGATATGTTGCACGGAACCTGCACATCATTGTACATCAGAAGAGCTAGAACAGATGTCAAGAGCAGCAAGTCGTTCTTTTCTTGGGAGCTTGGACTACGTCCAGACCTGGCACAAGCCGGTGCACTCCGCTGTCCTTGCAGGATGCCAAGATTCAGCCAGGAGACGTGAAATTCAGGCAAACATGGCATCCTATGTGCTCCTAAGGTGCTCTGATGTAAACTGGTGCCTTTGCCTTGTTCCGCTGCGAGTGCTGCTCCCACCACTGTACTGAACTTGTGCTTGAACACAAGGAGGTGCGATCTGCCGCCAAGGTTCAAAAACCGCTGCCTCCCACAGCCCACCTCACATCGAGGAAGGTTCTGCCAGTGGGGCCGAGGAGTTAGCACGACCCAACGTTGCAACAGATTCGGGCCCCTCTCGGGTGGGCTTCGGATCTGCGAGACGAACCACTACGAACTAAGCATCGTCAAAGGCATCCTGTAGCAGAGACGGCCGAGAGCCACGAAATGCCACAGCCTTCCACAACCTGGCTCCCCCTTCACGCTCAGATAAGGCGCTCAGTTCAGCCACCTGTTCTCGACGAGCTTGCGAGCCTGGGGCAGATGATTTTAAAAGCTGCAATATCGGAATCGTACTCAAGAGGCATTCGGGGCATTCAAATGGCTTCGATTCGAGTTGACCCGGAGATGATTCTAAGGTTTGAGAGTTGGCTTAGGCGGCTTTCTGGCAGCCGGCCTGGCTGACAACGAGACCCACCAAGAAGACGGAGAATGTCAAGCAAATGGCGGTGGCGTTGAGGATCTCGGAACGTGACAAGCGAGAATGGTACAGGCAATGAGCTGAGCTCGGATCGTGCCTTGCGGTTGTAGGCCTCCGTGGAGTCCTGCAAGCCCAGGATGCACCGAGCTGGGGCTGCACGGCGAAGCGGCAAAGTGTATCAAAGTGTGGCACTGGGCCACCCCGCTGGGTCGATGTTCTGCCCGGGCTCGGAGCCCTCGCTCCAGGTGGCCAGGGCAGGCATGGATCCGGCCAGGGTCAGGCCAGTCGAGATGGCGGCCGCCTCCATATCTCCATACGCTTCTTTGCACACCACGTCCCTACGGCACTACGGCCCCATAAACACAACTCACAAAGGCACTTGGGAAGACGGACACCAAGGGAGAGCGGAGCTTACGTACCTAGGGAATGCGGCGACAGATATTCTTTGCATCGACCCATCACCCACGCCTCGGCCGCACGGAGCTGTGGCTGGATCCGAGGCGCGGCGGCCGGGGACTGCAGCGCCAAGAATGGTGCGCAGGGTGTTTGCACAGCGTCTGCACACGGAACTTGCATGCTGCTTGCCAAGGCCCATGGCACTGGAACGGCAGGCTTTGAGAATGGGCACGCGCGTGCGTGCAAAAGGTACCTCAAAAGGCCTTGAAAAGTAGCATGCACAAGTAGCGCAGCAAGTCCTACTTAGCAGCTGCAACACCCCAAGAAGAGCCCCGAGTACTGTCCTGTGAGCCATTATTCCTTTCTACTTTCCGGGCGCCCGGGCTGGGAGGAAAGCCAAGCTGACCCTCAGTGCCACAACTGCCAGCACCTCACAAGCGCTTTGCATAATGGTCGGAACAGGTCTTGGAGAAGTCGAGTTTCTTTGGGCATGCTCTTGACGCGCTAGAACGCCGACTGTCCAGTAACCCTATGAAGCTTTATCGCTCGAGGACACAGTCATCAAATTATTGCTAAAGGCATACAGAGTATGGGTCAACAAGACTTCTGGAAGCCATCGAACAATCAGACCAGCTGCATGCCGGAGAGCGCAAAGTGGTGTGTTCAAGTGTGAGCCCAATACCAACCATACTGTAACCATACTTTCCAGAGAAGTCCAGAGAACAGTTCGTGTACGGAATTGGGCCCTGGCAATGGGGAGCAGGACTGAACGGCGAGTAACGGCCTCAGACGCATCTCACCCCCCTAGCTCCCGTCCCATTTTGCCAGAGTCATTCAACTCAAAGCATCTCAAAGCCAAACCAAGCAGACGGATGCAGACGGATGCAGCAACGTTGTGGAAGCTCACTCTCTTCATGCTGCAGCAGCATACCGCAAGTTATCCAAGGCATGATGGTTCCAGGTGGCACCGCACCGTAAAGTCCGAGGCATGGTGCAAGAGGTGCGTCAGTGCTCTTAGGGTTGATATTGCTACCACATATCCCGGTTCCTCACACGGTCACCATCCTTCACAGAATGTTGCACACAGCAGCCTGTACGTCCCGGAGTAATCGCATGTTCGAGTTAGCAGCCCTTCTTGATGGAAAGGTTGCCCCTGGCGCCGCCGATTTGCGGCGCAAACGGACACTCTGTTTCGACAAGCCCAAATAGAGACCTCCTTCTACCGCAGGCTCACAGATTAAGGAGACTTGCATGCCCAGCCTTACAAAGCTGGCAGCTCCGAGTCGAGTTCTGGGAACGGACCTTTCATGCCCTCCGATCCCTCTCAATCTCAGCTTTCACAAATGTTCCGTGGTGAGCTTAGCTTCCTGCTGCAAGTGAAATTTCACCATTGGCTCTAGCGCCGAGGGGCAGAAATCACAGCAGTCGTGCGCGCGCCGACTCCTTTTTGGGCCACGCGGCAGGGGCCCACAGGCCCACAACTCTCATTTCACCAAGCAGCGCTTCGCGGAACACCTTAGAGCGACGCACCATCCAGGCAAAAGAGGGCCCACCATGGTCCACAACTCGTTCGGCCAGGGCGCTGCTCCTTGAGCAGGCAGCCGCTGAGGGCAAATCTCTTGGAGGTCATGGAGCAAGGAGTCACGACGGCGATCCCTCCGTACCTGACCCACCAATCGAGAACGACCTCTGGAAATCTAAGCAAAATTCACAACAGGTCCTGTGCAGTCCAGAATCTGGCTGGCTGTGGAGCATGGGGCGATATGGCTCAGGCTGCAAGATCCTTGCTTGCAAGCGGGTTGCCCATTAGCGTCGTCGCAGCGTGCTTGCACATCGAAGCTGTTCCGCGCTGCGCTGCCATTCTCGATGATGTAGCCTGCGGGTGCAACAGAGCAGCCTCTGGAGACCAACACGGCAAAATATCATCAATATTCATAGTATCAATAATCATATTATAAATAATCCGCCGACCCCAGCAACAGCGGGGGCGGCGTCAGTGAAGACCCTCTGTTTGTTCCCCCCCCCCCCCCCGACCTCCCCCCATCCCTGCCCTGACCGCAACCTCCTCCACTCCACCTCTCCGAACACTCGACCTCCCCCCATCCCTGCCCTGACCGCAACCTCTTCCACTCCACCTCTCCGTCCCCCCCACCCCCCCGCCCCACCCCCCGCCCCCAACCCCCTACCCCCCCTACACACCCCGCCGACCTCCTCCACTCCACCTCTCCGAACACTCTCTGTTTGTTGCCCCCACCCCCCCCCC
>CAJNDS010002593.1:179361-193713 GCA_905221605.1 Symbiodinium natans | reverse complement strand
CCACCCCATCCCCCACCCCACCCCCCCACCCCCCACCCCCCACCGATTAGAAACCCACCCCCCCCCAACCCCTACCACCAAACCCCCCAGCCCCCCCCTGCCCTACCCCACCCGCTGCCACCCGCCGATGAGACAACGATAAAGGGTCCAGTACACGCCCGCCCTCTCGCCCTTCCCGCCTCTCCCCACCCCCCCCTCTCACCCCCCCACCCCCCTTCGCTTCCCCCCCCCCCTCACCCACCCTCCCGCACTGCTCCCCTCCCTGTTTGTTCCCCGTGTTTTTTTTGGGGCCTTCCCCCATCCCTGCCCTGACCGCAACTCTTCACTCCATTCCTCTGTCCCAGCCACGCCCCTCACATCCCGCGCAAACCTACCCTCTAAACCCCCCACTCCCCCCGCCCTACCCCACCCGCTGCCGACCCCCCCCTCCGCCAAGACCTCCCCTCACGGATGAGGCAATCATTTACAGGGTCCTTCCACCCCCCTCCCCCACCCCATCCCCCGCCCCCCTACCCTTCCCCTTCCCAACCATTCCACTCCTCCTGCCCTGCCCCTCTCCTCTCCCTCCCCACCCGTCCTCCTCCCCCCCGTCCCTGACCTCCCACCCCACACACACCCACCTCACACGCCACTTCCCCCCACCCCCCCTCTGGCCCCGCCACCCCCCCTCCCCAGCCGCGCCCTGCCCCTCCTCAATCCCTCACCCACTGCGTTCTCCAAACCCCCCCCCTCCGCCTGTACCCCCCTCGCCGATGCCCTCTACCCAACCATTCCACTCCCTTCCCCTGCCCCTCTTCCTCAGTACCCTTCCCCTTTCCAACCCCATCCCTGCCCCTCTCCTTTCCCTCCCCCCTCCCCCACCCGCCACAACCCCCCCTGCCCTACCCCACCCGCTGCCGACCCGCTGCCCTCGCATACCCCCGCCTTCGCCCACCCTCTGCCCCCCCACTCCCCCCCTCCCCAGCCCCGACCCCCCCAACACCCCACCACCCCCCCAAATACCATCCCCTCGCCCCCCGCCCACACCCGGCCATACCACACCCCTCCCCACACCCCTTCCCGCCCCCCCCACCATCCACCCTTCCCACCACTGTTTTTACCCCCCCATTGCTTTAAGGTTCCAACACACAGTCTTCCACCCACTAATCTTTGCATCTTGCATCTTGCATCTCTCTCAAGCCCGCTCCCCTAATCCACCCTCCTCTCACCCCCACCTACTATTCCGCCCTAGCGCTCACATACCCCTTTCACCACGACTTCGCCTGCAGCGACGGTGAATCGGTGTCCACATTTCCGCCGGTTGTCGATGCGTCCGTCTCGCGTGGTTGATTCGACCGGCGCCTTGCACTGTGGGCACTCGTACGAATAGACTCTACCTGCCAAGGCAGCCGCCACGACTTCGCCTGCAGCAACCACGAACTGGTGTCCACATTTCCGTCGGCTGTCGATGCATCCGTCTCGCGTGGTTGATTGCACCTTTGCCTTGCACTGTGGGCACTCGTACGAATAGACTCTACCTGCCAAGGCAGCCGCCACGACTTCGCCTGCAGCAACCACGAACTGGTGTCCACATTTCCGGCGGCTGTCGACGCATCCGTCTCGCGTGGTTGATTGCACCGTTGCCTTGCACTGTGGGCACTCGTACGAATAGACTCTACCTGCCAAGGCAGCCGCCACGACTTCGCCTGCGGCAACCACGAACTGGTGTCCACATTTCCGTCGGCTGTCGATTTTTCCGTCTCGCGTGGCTGATGCGATCTTCGCTTGACACTGCGGGCACTCGTAAGAGTATTTTCTCTTGCTGCCAGCCATCGTCGGCACGAGCTGCCCTTCCAGGGCTGTCAAGCGATGTCCGCATGCGCACCGACTGTCTACACTGCCGTCTCTTACGTCCGCCGCGATGGCTGCGCGGCAGGCCGGGCAACGATAGACGACAGGCGCGCGCTCGGAGGGCATGACCGGACGTCCTCCATCGTCACGCAAACACTCGCCCTCCGACGGAAATGGTCTCGGCGCCGCCATGTCTTTGTTGGCACTCACGCTGCGTGCTGCGCTCGACTGACGCTTCTCTTCTGTTGTCCCGCCCGCCTGGGCCGCCTGGGAACCGCACTGCGCGCAGGTGCCTTGCTTTTGCCGTTTCTGGATTTCGGCTCGCACCTCTTGCAGAATCTGCTGCCTCTTCTGGCAGCGGTCAGCACTGCGCACCTTTTCCCGTCGTTCATGCAGCCTGCGGCGCGCGCGCAGGCCGATGTCCTGGCACCGTAGCTGCTGGCGGCAAACATTGCATGTCCGGTCTCGTTTTTGGCGCCAGCCATTCGGCGTGAATGCCTCCTGCTGAAACCAGTGCTGGCAAGTGCCACATTGTCGCTTTTCCAAGCACATGAGGCAGGTGCTTTGCCAGATCAGATAATTGCTGATTTTCCCGGGAAATGCCTCCGGTGCCTGCCATCGCTTGCAGCGCCTACAGCGGTACGGCGCGCCGCGCTCTCGGTACGACTTCGTGCACTCCCTGCAAATGGCTACCTCTTCCGGCTGCTTCCATTGCCCTGCTGTAAAAGCCGATTTCAACCGCTCCGTGCGACACTCGCTACAGGTCTTCACTCGCACGCACCTCTGTACGATGGCGTCCCAGTTGACGTCGTGCGTGCGCAAGTGCTGCATGAGCAGAGCTCGGAAGCTTCTGTCGCCCTGTTGGAACGGAGCTGCATCAAAGCTTCGCAGAATGAGAATGCCTTCCCGACTCGTCACCCGCGTCAAGGCAACATACGCGGCCAAGACGTTGCTGTACGCGCCATAACACAAATCTGCGATGATGCCCTCCTCCAGCGTCTGTCCTTGCGCTTGATGAGCCGTCATAGCGAAAGCTGGTATTAGGGGAAGTTGCCGTCGCCGCACGGCCAGCACCGGCGATTTTCGGCCGGCGTCCAGATGCCACGTCGCACGTTTTGGCACGATGGGATACACGCCCGTGGCCAGCCCATGAATGCGCCACTTCGCGCCCGGAAAGCGAACGTAGACCACCTCGGGCAGCTTGTTCCACACCGTGCAGGCAGGCCCTCCCGACTCAGCACCGTCGGTGGCGTGCCGCCAACCCGTCACAAAGCCTCGCCGCCCTTTGAGGAGCCCGCGCGCCCGGTTGAGATGGTCAGTTATGAGCACGGGCATGCCGTCACACAGAGGCAGCATGCCACACAGCTCGCCGCACTCTCTCTCGTGGCGCTGCAGCCAGAGTAGTTTTTGGTCGGCTAGGTCCGGTTTCTCACGCACAACGGCTGCACAGGCGCGGTCCTCGGCCACGACGTAGTGCAGGTGTCTTTTCGTCCGGCGCGCGAAGGCCTCCGCGCGGATTTTATTCGTGTGGCATTTTCGTACGTTCGTGGCGAAGATAGAGGGCGCGAGGACAAAGCGACCCAGGAACTTCGGATCGTGCGGCGAGTCTGCCACCAGTCGCCGCGAGGCGCGCTCGGTGCGACACACCTCGCACTCCTGCGCGAGGATGCTTTGCGGCTGCGCCTTCAGCGCGCCGAGGCGTTGGCACGTTGCTTGTCCGCACTCAGCTCGCCCCCGCAGCCAGCTCCCTGGCACGTGCGTTGGTTTGCCATGCAGGAAGGCATGGTTGTCCGTCGTCAGATTGCCGAAGCGGAACTCGTCCTGCAGTTCTTTCAACCACTCGTCTTTAGTGCGCTCGCATTCTTCGAGCTCCGTGCAACCCTGGAAAGCCCGATCCGGCGGTCCCCACATGAGCTCCTGCCCCTGTGCCAGGAGGGGCCGCTGCCGCGCGCCTGCGCTGCCCAGCCATTCGTGCGGCAGATCGGCGATGAAGTGTCCTTTAGGGGGCTCCAGCTGCCACAAATCCCCAACGACAAGAACGTTCAAGCCGCCAAAAGGCTTGTCGATGTTGGCTGTGTCGCGCTTGAACGGGCTTCCATTCCGAATCACACGCCGACAGGCTTGCTCTAATTTTGCCAACAGCTCCACACTCACCATGCTTATTTCGTCTATTATAAGCCAGCGCAATTGTAGCATGCGCTGTGCTTGCTGCAGGCCTTTCGTCAGGGGCGTGGCGTCCGCGGCGCTTTGGCCCCAGCTCAGCCCGAAGGCATGGTGCAACGTGTCCCCATCGACCATTTCGGCTGTTACCGCCTGCAGCGCCGCGAATTGGAACTGCAGGCCTTGGGTCCAGCCCAGGATGTCCTCGAAGAGCTCCTTGCGCAGCAGTTTGATCGCGTGCGTTTTGCCGGTGCCGGGCCCACCGTGCAGCACCCAACGCATGGCGTCCGACAGGCCGGCGCGCGCGCCGCTCTGCGCCTCGCCTGTCTGCATCTCTTCCACGACCCTGCGCGCCACCCGCTCGATGAAGGCGTGCTGCGCCGTGTTGCAGACTGCCCTCCCCTTCTCGTCGACCCGACCGCGCAACTCTGTGATCCACTCGTTGACAGCGTGCACTGTCGCGCGGACGCCGCGCGTGCGTGCTCTCGGCTCGCGCTCGGTCTCTTGCCCCGCGAGGAGGCCAGTCTCGTCCACTGCGCCATGCTGCGGCGCCCTCCGCGCTTCCTTCAACAAGTCACGCACGTCCAACGTATTCTCTGTGGCCAGCGCGCGTCCCGGCTTTCCTTTCTCTGTTGTTTGCTTTGTTCTCCACGTCCGCTCCAGGTCTTCGTACTCTCCGGCCGGCGCCTCCACCCCGTTTTTTTCTGTTTTGCGCGTGGTCAGGCTCGTAGCCAGATTGTCCGCAGTCACGCGCACGGCAGTCGTGTCTGCGCCGTCGTTGTCACTGTTCTCGGCGTCCGCAGCGAGAGAGCGTACGCGGTACACGGACAGGAAATTCCCAACGTGCTGTTTCGTTTCCTGACACGGAAGCTCTTGTAGCCAGGCCCGAAAGGCCGTCTCCCACGCGAGGTAGCTGCCCTGCAAGTCGGCTATATGAGGCACGTCGCGGTCCGCATGCTGGGGCATGCCCGTCCACGCCCGAAAATACACCATGCATAGTTTGGAGTTCTCCTCCTGGCATTCTTGCTGGTACCGCGGCACCGGGCAGTGGCCGAAGGTCGGGCAGCGCGGGCGGCGGCGTCTGCGCAGCAGCCATGCCGCACGTACGCGCGCGTTCGTGGGGATGTCCTCGAAGGCCTGGGTGTCGCCGCTGGGTTCGACGCGCAGGCGCGTATCCTTGCCGGGCCCGAGGCGCACGCGCTTGCCCCCCCCTGCTCGAAGCTTTGCCTCGCCGCTCTCCGTCAGCGCCACGTCCCATGCGCTACGGGGCTGCGTCTCCCACTCCTGTAAAGTGGCCGGCGATTTCGTAGGAACGACCTGCCAGTACAGCAGAAATTCGTAGGGAGAGAGATGCCAGCAAGCGCTGTTGCGAGGACGCCGCGCGTAGAACTCTGCTGGTTCGCGTTCCGCCAGCTGCCGCTGTCGCGGCACGTGCTTGCTGCGGCCCAGCGACATCGCCGTCACCCGCCGGCGGTGTTCCGTTTCGCCGGTCATCGCCAAGTCTGCGTAACGAAGGAAATCTCGTCCGGGAAATGTCACATACTGCGTTGTCGTGATTCTTTCCGCGCACGCCGCGTCGCCGTCCTTGTAGTTGCAGCGCAGATTGCAGCACTCAGCCTGCCCTCGCACGATCCCCTTGCAATACGCATCCGATAGAAAGCGCGTCATGTGCCGCTTCCCCTGGTACTCCACACCGCGACCCTTTGTTTGTTCTGCTAAGCGAGCATGCCCCTTTTGGAGCTCCTTCAGTTCGGCGAAGGCCATGGGTTGCGTTTTCGCGCAGTAGTCGCAGCAGTAGCCAGTCTGGGCATCTTGCGCGCGTTGCGCTGCCGCTACAATCTCCCGAAGCTCGCGCGGCTCCGTCGGTGATTGGCAGACATCGCAGACGTACGGTAAGCGGTACGGGAGTTGCACGTCAGAGTTGCACCGACCAAATGCTAAAATGGCGGGATGCGTCCCGTTGAGGTAGCCTTCGTCACGAGGCCCCTGAAGCGTGCAAATGCAATTCTTGCGTCCGGACGCGGGCATATCGCGTGCTTGCAGACGGCATGGGCACATGACGGCTGCCTCGTCCGTTACCTCGGCTTCCCGCGGAAAACCGCTTTTGCAGTCGCGAGGGTTATCAGCTTTCAGGCAACCTGCTTGGGGCACGCGCTCGCCTGTGACGGGGTCTGGCAGGTGCACGTGATGCTGCTTTAGTACCTGTAGGCGGAACATGTCATCACGCAAATATGCTTCTGTCCACAGATCTGCCTCCTCCGCGCTGTTTTCTGCGGCCATGACACCAGTTTGGTACCGTGGCCGGCTGATAAGCCGCTGCTCCGATTTGTATTCCGGCCACTGCTGTTCTGCTGCATGTATCGCTGCCGCAACCTCCACGGGATCTCTTTCGTACACGCACCTGCGCACGTGTGAGTTGTAGCGCAGGTAGGCTTCGCGCAGTTCCGCCGCGCGCTCGGCTGTTGCCGCGAAAATCTCGTGCAGACTGGTGTGTTGATGCAAACACTGCACGAACAACTGCATATGCCCGTGCGGCGAGCCTGCAGATTTCTGAAACTCGATGCTTATGTATGCCGTGTCGATTCTTCCGAACACGCCGCCGTTCGTTCGCGCGCTGCTACCGCGCTCGTCTTGGCACGGCGTCGGTCCGCAGCTGCAGTCTGGGCAGTACAAGCACACATTCACGCCGAACAGGTGTCGCAACAACAGTAGCATTGTGACGCGAAACCCATCCACGGTCGCGAGCGGATCCCGTGCGAGAATGCGGCGTCTTTCCTCCCAGTTCGGCACGCGCGGCTGCAGACACTCCACTGGCAAGGAGCATGTGAAGTCGGCGTCAAGCGCGGGCCACGTCCGATCTCCTGCGGCGGCCGCCGCGCCAACTTCCGACAGTCGAATCGGGTCGCTCCGGCGATGACGCGACAAGCGAATGTACAAAAGCTGATGACCTTCGTCCGGAGTTACGGTAACGAAAATTGGGGTTCCGTATCGCACTCGCAGTCCTTGAATTTCAAAGCGCATTTGTCGGCGTGCTTCTTGCGTGCCAGGAATGACACGTGCCGTGTGGTGCATGTTTGCCAGGATGCGGCGGGCCGTCGCGGACAACCCCGTCGCGTACTTGGCGAGCGTGAGGCTTCCTTTGACGGGGAGCCGCCGTCCGTCCGGCGTTGCGTACGTCCCTTGCAAGGCTCGCAGGATCTCCAGGGCAGCGCCTTCGAGCGCTGCGGCTGTCAGCTTACCCCACTCACCGGAATCCTGCAGAACTGGCGTATCGTAGGAGTAGACACTGCGCGACAAGTTCACAGCGGAACGAAATAACACATTCCACGTCGTGTAGCCGAATGTCCAATCTCGGACCAATTGGCTTTCAACGCGCCGGGACATTGTCCGAACCCAGTCGGCAAGCCCGATGTGTGGGGCCTCTGGCGCGCGACGCCACCGTTTGTCTCGGAACTCTCCCCAGCCTGGCGGATCAGGCATAGCTGTGCAGTACTGGAACATATACGCGAACGCGACACCGAAGTACGGGCGCGAACTGGTTCATGGGCGTGGACCGTGATACCACATCCATCTCCGGAGCCGGTCCGTCCTCTTGCTCGCTACCCACGTCTCGCAAGTCCTCTTCGGCAATCTCCGCCAGCGCACGCACAGCCTCTAAACGCTGGGCCTCGTAGTCGATAGCTTCCAAACCCGTCCTTTCCATGACCACCGCGTTGGGGCGCTTCAGGGCCAAGTCCCGCGCTGCTTCTTGCACCGTTGCCGGCACTGCCACCGGCGCAGCAACTTTTTGTTTCTCGATCAGTTGCAGGTTGTCGTCGCACGGGAGCACGGCTACGACTTCGGGCGGGACACCATCCTCGGGCAGCTCTCGCTCCGCTCGTAGCCGCACCTGAGCAAGGTCCAGGTGGCGGAACGCCGGATGCTCTCTCTCGCATGCTTTTTCAATCAGCATGACAACAACGCGACGCCGAACCCGGGCCTGGTGGATCAGCTTGCTAAGCTCCTCCGGCGTCAGCTCCGCATCGTTGGTCTTCAATATCACAGACACAAATTTCTGCAGGTCCTCCCCTGTGCGCGGCAACGGGGCTCGGGCGTGTGGTGCCAGATTCACTTCGTAGCCGCGGAACTGAGCCAGCAGGCTTTCCCAGTCCAGCAAGAAAGTTGTCGCGTTTCCGCGCGCTCCTTGCCGATGTCGTTGCATGTGCACGCGCTCATCCAGCGTTCGTCGATCCCTGTACTTCTTTTCCAGACTGAAGCAAATCAAGCTCGTCATGCACGGGCTTGCACACACTAGCTCCATCATCGTCACGTTGAATTCGTAGAGCTCGCGCGGTGCATAGTACACGACCATGTCATTGGCAAGTGCTTCCTTGGGCAGCTCACCCTTGCTGCTGAGGCTTAAGGGGCAGGATATTCTAGCAGTATGAACCCCAAATAGGCTGAAACCTGCACCACGGGTGCGTTTAGGGGCGCTCCCTAAACGCACTCGCTTGGGGTTTAAGGGTTAAGGGGCATGATATTCTATTAACCAGATTATCCCTTTCGCGGCGCCTTCCGCCGTGCATTCGCGGGCCTTTCGCGGATACTAAAAAACAAGCAGAAATCTATCTAAAATATTCCCCAGTAAAAAAAAAAGACAGGGGTTTGCGGATAACGCCCATATACATATGTTACATATTGCATCTTGCGTGCCGGAACCCCCCCCCCCTTCCCAGCCAAGTACACCGATACGCGTTTTCCCCCCCCCCCCCTCTCCAATACGCCGATACGCTAACCCCCCCCTCCCGGAAAGTACGCCGCTAAGCCGATACGCCGCTTCCCCCTCCTCCCCCCCGGAAATTGTACGCCATTCGCCCCCCCCCCCCCCCAAAGCCTCTGGGAAATATGCCCATGCGCCGATAAGCCGTTCTCCTCCCCCCCCCTGCCTTCCCCTCGAAATACACCAATACGCCGAGTCCCCCCCCCCCCCCCCCGACATACGCCGATACGCGACCCCTGCGGGGGCTTCCATCAGCAAGATTCCACGAGGAACAGGCGCAGGGAATACACAAGCACCCCTGACACCCGAAGCCGTCCAAAGCGCAAGCCCGGACGGCCTCGTGTTCACGTGACATCCTGCCGACGGAACCCTGCAGACCCCCCTCCACCCTGCCCCCTAGCCCTGGACCCTACACCCCGCACCGTCCGCCCGGCTGTGCTTCCCCTGTTGGGGGTCGGCGGCACTGGCGGTAGCCATTAAATATGAAACAATACTCATATGGCTAATAATATCATGTCTGTTTATCATGTTTAATAACATTAGCTGTGGCCTGTCGTGTCGATCGGTGGAAGGCAAAGCTGGCGGACGATCACAGCCTCCTCTCCTGCGGGGCAGGAGAACATCTCAGATCATGAATCAGATCATGAATCAGGGTTCGAAGTTGTGCCACTTGAAGTGAATGATTTCCTTAGCCTTCGGGAAAGGACTCCCAACGGCATCGGCTGAGTTTGCGAAGAGAAATTAAGAGGCGCCCCCCACGACCTTTGAGGGTCCTTCGTCCTTTGCCGCCTCGATGGCGCCGTAGTGCTTTCGCATGAACTCCGGGCCGAGCCCCTCTTCGTACACCTCGAAGTGGTCCATGTAGCCGTCCTGGTAGGAGGTGTAAAGGCCATACGAAACATCACATGAAACGTCAGTAAACATTCGGCATGGATTGGAGAATTCGGGTCGATGAAGCTGCTGCAGAACATGTTGCAACAGAAGCCAAGAAGCAAACTGCTGGTCAGTTTCCGCTGCCTGCAATTCAATGGCAGAATGCTGGCCTATGCTGCCCTGGCAGTACATGGCAGTACATCTGCTACTCCAAGAGCCCAGTCTATGTCAAACTGGGCCCTGACTTGCCTTTCCAATGATCAGGTACTGGTTCTCATTGTAAACGATGTCTTCCAACTCAGACCATGGGGTAGAGCTATCCTCGCGCATGGCGCACTTTGGCTGGTCTATCGAAAACAATCGGCAACAAGCCAAAACAGCCCGCAACAATGGAAAAGCAGCACGCAACCGACCAATGACGCCTCCACATCCTCAGGAAGTCCGTTCAAGTACAGCTGTGGGAAAGCACCCCCAACTCGCATAACCACCGCCTCGCTTCTGTGAAGAATGCGAAGAGGCAACAATGCAAAGTCATGGGCTTAACTTCACAGTTGCAAGCACTTGTGCCAATGCTCTCAAATGATCCGTCATGCCTCTGACGCTGCACCGCACCGTTTCACATGCGAGGCCAGCGGATACAATGATAGACAACTGAGTTGCAGACTACATGTGTCCTTGGCGACACAACACATCGTTTTCGCAACGCTACTGAAAACCAAAAAGGACACCACGAGCCACGAGCACCTTGGGCCTTTAAGAGACTCTGGGCCTGCGTTCGTCGCATTAAATGTATGAACTGCATGCCAGAAATCCACCGGTCCGCCCAGCGACCCTTAGCCTTGAACTCCGTGCTCACAGCACCGAGGCCGGCAGGCTGCCGTGTCCAGATCATCAGCCTGGCCTCGGTCACACGGGCTCCCGTGGAGTTGAAGAATTCGAGTCCGGCGTCGGAAGTTGCAAACTTGCAACAAGCCCGCCTTGTCATCCTTGCACTGAAACTCCACGGCCCAACTGCCGTCCTCTTGGCAAAATTCGTGCCGATGCCGGTGCACCATGCATGACCGGACTACAATATGACGACCGAGGCCCTCGAACCCAATTTCCATCGTTCACTACTTCATTCCAATCTGCTGCTCATGGAGCTTCGTGAATATTCGAGAATCCTCAGATTCCCTCCCTCCGAAAGCATAAATTCCAGAGCCTCGGGGCTGTGCATGGTGTAGCCGCTGCTCCGAAAGATGAAATACCAGCTCTGGTCCCTGAGACTTCAGTGGCTACACTCTCTGCAGTGTTGGCGAAGCCACATGCTGAGAACACATGCTGAGAAGACATGCTGAGGAACGATGAGATGCTCTAATTCCTCCAATCTCTCGCGAATATATCCGTGCAGCTTCCGGACCAGCACCCTTAAGAGAGGCACCTCACAAATGTTGGCCGGATCCAACACATGTATGTCGATGTCGCCGAGAACCACTTTCCGTAGTTTCGGATCTCAATGCCAGTGTTCACCTCACAGAGTCACAGTGTCTTTTAGGTCTTTCCCAAGCTTGGCGAGAAGCCTTTTGTACTCCTACAATCAGGCACAAAATCATGCGTGCAGGTTCACCCCGGTGAGGTCGGCCGCCGTCCCCCCTGCCCGCGACATCGTGGTGGAGGGCTGGAAGCCGCTGACCTGGATGGATGGCTTTTGCAACATCTGAAAAACTGCCTTGAAACAGAATCTTTTGGTCACACACTGTCAAAAAAAAACAAACGCGGCCGAAAGCAGATTCCCCGCAATAGAATTCCGTTTGAGAAGCCTCGACTGTCTTCGAAGGGCGCAAGTCTTCACTCGCGTTGGGGCCTCCGGCGCTTGCATTGATTTTCAATGTGCCGATGCCATTATGAGAACTTGCCTTAGAATTTCACACCCAGAAGGCCTCCCGTCTCGTTCCTCAGTCACACAAAATGAAAGAAAGGCAGGGTCTGAATAGTGCTCAGGCGTCTCACAAGTCCAAGGCTCTCGAAGGTGAGCCTAAGCGTGGGAACTCCGGCTCGTCGAGGCCTTGGAATCCGGCAAGCCACATCCTCGGCAGTCGTAGCAACAGAGTTCAGTCCTTCAAAGTTCTTGCCTTTGCCTCTGAAGAACTCAGTGGACTTCACACAAGTTCAAGCTCGGCTTCTGTCGTGTTGGCACAAAGGTGCCGAAGAACTCTGATGGCACCAGCGCAACATTTTGATCCTTGGCTGTAAATCTAGCGGACGGCTCGTGTAGCTGCGTAGCTCGTCACATGGTGTAGCTGTAGCACGCTGTAGCATGCTGTAGCATGTACGCAGACCAGTCACTGCCACCGGGGCGGTAAGAGCACTTGTCGCCTCCGCAGGTGCCACACTCCGGGCTGCAGCAGACATCGTTCAAGGGAAGGCCGCGCTGGCAGAAGACGGTCTGGCAGGGCAGTGCAGATGGTCATAGCGGTCATAGCGGTCATAGCGGTCACTTGATGTGCAGCAGTTTCGCCAGTGCTCAGTGCTAACGGCTTTCTGCTCTCCATGCACAAGCGTAGGCCTGACCCTCTCGCACAAAGCAATCACGCTCGTCCTCCAAAGACCTGCACGGTTTGTTTTTCTGCATGGCGAAGCCCCGTGCCACATCGAAAGACCCCACAACACGCCAGAGCCTGGTAGGTATCCATATGTTGCTGTGGAAAACACAGCTACCAGCGGAGGCCCCAGAGCGTATGACCTTCCAAACGAGGCTGCCTTGAAATGCCTTCATGTACATAATTGTACATAGCAGCACAAGCTGATGTTCCTCTCGTAGATTCTGACGCGCTCTGCTGTCTAGTCGGCCTCCACCGCAGCACAGTCCAGGCGCGCAGCACACTGGGCTCGGCAGCGCTGCTCCGATCCGCGCGCCCTCGCCAGGTCTTCAAGCTCGTAGCCTTGGGGCCGGGCCAGTGTCAGGGCAATCTAGCCGACCTCTCACACACTAATCAGGCAGGGATTCACTTCAAAAAAATTTCCCCATGCATGTGAGCTCAGCGGTTTCGGGTGCAAGCCAAGATGCCTCCACACGCTTTGCCGGCGTATTTGGTGAAATCCGTGAAGAAGTATCTGCAACGACGATGAGATTGCTGAGAATGTCTCGACTGGTGCTTTGGCACTTGCTTGGCTCCACAAGCACCGAGTCCGTGGCTTGAAGCCATCGAAGGATATGCGAAAGAAGCCCACACCTGCAGACGTCTCCCCACAAAAATCTCCCCACATAAGATGCAATCTCTTTGCCCCAGCAAACAGCGACACTAAGCCATGTCTACCGACTTCTGCTGACAGGTGCCCCCGGGTATCTCCGATGCCCTTTGGACCGTTCCTGTCCTACGTTGACAAACCCTCAATCTCGATTTGTTGACTTTAGCCAATGCATTTCTGGGCGATCAATCCGCCTTTGCTGCCATAATTCTCCAGGATCTCCATCTTCAGAAACCGCGCAGTGATTGGAACGTCAAACACATGTTCGGAGAAGGCATGCTTCTCTGCCTGGGCATTCGGTCAAGACGACGGCCCGCACAAGTGTCAACTAGCGATCTCGGAACATGCAGAAGACTCGACACACGTTGCAACAAGTTCACACAAGCGATGCCAAAGTGTATTTTACAGAAAGTAATTAGGCTGGCCGGGGCACGGAGGAAGAGCCCTCTGCAGTGTTGGGTAGATAGAGGACTTGTGAAGGCACCCAGTCTCCGTCGACGCTGCTGCTTCCACTAAACAGGACTTTCCGGACGGCTTCCTGAGAAACGTAGTTGTGGAATCCTCAGCTCTTGCCAGGTTCGCTTTTTCTGGGTCAAAAGTGCAAGAGAAGGCCTTGTCCAGAGCCAAGCATCGCACGCGAGTGACTGTGAACTTCTCCTCCAGATCGAAAACCAGCCATGCGTTTCCACAGAGGCTGCCGGATGCAGAGCCGTTGGACTCGCCAGTGCCCCTGCAGGCCTGATGCTGCCACAAAATCAACAAAATCCTAACTTTGCTCATCCTTGCGGAGCGTGGAACACAGAGAGCGACCTACTGAAGCTCACCAGCGCTTCCACGGGCAGAACACCGCAAGCTTCAACAGTGTACAGTAGACATACACAGACGTAGGTGGAGATGTAGGTTTACTGAAGTGGGCGTTAGGAAAGTGAAAGTTGTGCTGTGCTCGCGTAGACGAATATTGAGCACCAAGAAGTGAATATAGTGGGGTTCTTCATTCTTTATAACCTTACTGTCAAGCTGTGTGAATAATATGTATTATTGCACGGCAGAAAATACCGACATTTGTTTTTCCTCACGCAAATATGACTGTATGGCATGCCCTGGAATTCCATGTAGTTTTGCGTCGCCTATGTAGTACGAACATTAACATTGCTCTATGAAAACTGTGTGCGCGTGCGTGTGCGTGTGCGTGTGCCTGTGCGTGCGCGTGTGCGTGTGCGTGTGGGTGTGGGTGTGGGTGTGGGTGTGGGAGTGGGTGTGGGTGTGGGTGTGGGTGCGGTTGCGGTTGCGGTTGCGGGTGTGCGTGTGCGTGTGCGTGCGCGTGCGCGTGCGCGTGCGCGTGCGCGTGCGCGTGCGCGTGCGCGTGCGCGTGCGCGTGCGCGTGTGCGTGTGCGTGTGTGTGTGTGTGTGTGTGTGTGTGTGTGTGTGTGTGTGTGTGCGTGTGCGTGTGCGTGCGCGTGCGCGTGTGTGGGTGTGGGTGTGGGTGTGGGTGTGGTGTTGGG
>CAJNDS010002593.1:0-179261 GCA_905221605.1 Symbiodinium natans | reverse complement strand
GTGTGTGTGTGTGTGTGTGTGTGTGTGTGTGTGTGTGTGTGTGTGTGTGTGTGTGTGTGTGTGTGTGTGTGTGTGTGTGTGTGTGTGTGTGTGTGTGTGTGTGTGTGTGGGTGTGCCTGTGCGTGTGCGTGTGCCTGTGCGTGTGCGTGTGCGTGTGCGTGCGCGTGCGCGTGTGAGTTGTGCGTGTGCGTGTGCGGGTGGTTTGGCGGGGTGCGGGTGAGTGTGTGTGTGTGTGTGTGTGTGTGTGTGTGGTGTGTGTGTGTGTGTGTGTGTGTGTGCGTGCAGGTGCGTGTGTGTGTGGGGTGTGTGGTGTGTGTGGGTGGTGAGTGTTGTGTGTGTCTGTGTCTGTGTCTGTGTCTGGTGTGGGTTGTGGGTTGGGTGTGGGTGGGGGTGTGGGTGGGGGTGTGGTGTGGGTGGGTTGTGGGTGTGGGGGTGGGTGTGGGTGTGGGTTGGGTGTGGGTGTGTGGGTGTGCGTGTGTGTGGTTGTAGTGGTGCGTGTGTGTGTGTGTGTGTGTGTGGTGTTGCTGTGTGTGTGTGCGGTGGTGTGTGTGTGTGTGTGTGTGTGTGTGTGTGTGTGTGCGTGTGTGTGCGTGTGTGTGTGCGTGTGTGTGCGCGTGTGCGCGTGTGTGCGTGTGGGTGTGTGGGTGTGTGGGTGTGTGGGTGTGTATGTGTGTGTGTGTGTTTACGCCAGGCCTGCGTCAGGAAGAAGCTGTCTGACGGGCGGACATCTGGAGGCAACGTGACGACAAACGGACTGTGCCTGGCAGGGCCGGGGGCCTCGGGGGCTTTATGTTACTTGCCACAAGTAGGGCTCGTCCACGAGCTTTTTATCCATTGCAAGACTACATTTGTCTGGCCACCCTCCTTGCACCTTGCTTGAGATGCGATCAAGGCACTCATGGGTGTTGGGGCAAAGCAACGGCAACTTGTCCCCACCTGAAGCTGTTGGCACTGACGCAAGATCCCTCAACAACCACATACTCAATGCGCGCACAGACATACCCTCACAAGCCCCAGAAAGCTTCCCATAGGCCCCCCAGTGCAAATACGACACAGCCGAGGCTGAAGAGCCGAGAGCAGTCAGAGCTGTCCTGGTGATGTTTCGGTGCCGAAGGACTGTCAACAGAGAACTGACAGAACTAAAAATGAGGAGACGACACGTTGCCTCTTGCAATGAGAAGCTGCTTGAACAGAACTAGAGGTATCAGCATAGTCCCAAAACGATGCTTCGACCAAGCCAACCCCCTGAACGCGGGACATGTGTTGTCCCACAAGAATCTCTGGAGCTACATGAAGTAGGGTTTATATTCTTGTATCTCCAAAAGGACACCCAATACATACGCTCACCAATATTAAACAGAAACCTTATACACACTCACCAATAACAGAAATCTAAACCCTGCTTCACATGGGTCCTCTGGACATCCTGCATGGGCCTGCCAGGATCACGACATGACTGGCCCATTCGAGTCTGGAAGATTGAGCGGAAAAGTTGAGGAAATTCAGGCAGCCCTATGTCCCAGAAAGCCAAGCCCCGACGACCCCCCTCATTCCAACAAGCAAAGCGGATGATTGATTACTTGGCCCCTGCCTGGATCTTGCCAGAGGTGGTTTTCGGAGCCACCAGCTTGGTGTAGCCACGGACTGATGAAGCTTCCAGGTTCCATGCTCCAATGACGGACTCGTTCTCCTCGAACCTGCTCGGATGTCACATTCGACCGTGACAAAACGCGAAAGCACTGCTCTAGTCTGCGCCTGCTGGTCGCGCCATATACGGGATCGTCGGTGTTTGCTGTGTAGCAGGTGCCTGAGTGTTCGCCCCGGCTCCCTTCTGAGAACCTGGAAGCATTTTGAAGCCATGGGGCAGTAGTCATCGCTGCCCTTCTTCCGGACGATGGCATGCAACTTGTTGTCCTTGCTCGCACTGATCATGCTCAAAGAGTCCACATCAGCCCATGAGTAGCAGCTAGGCAAGGATGCAAAGACAGGCACTGAAATAGTGATAATAATGAGCAATCCTCACACTGAAGCAGCGCCCTGCCTGAAGGCAGAACTTCTTGCAACCTTCAAGATTGTTTAGTTGCACCAGGTATTGGGAAAGTTTCAGTGCACCAAGCATGCACACAGCGCAGATCTAGAGTTAATCTGCTGTTCCAGATGGCATTACGTAATCATTGCTGGCCATTCAGATTATCTGAACCAGTGTGTAACTGCACAGTGAAAAACCCCTCGCTTCGGAAACTGCCCGTCTTCAAACCCATGGATCGAAGACTGGCTCATGCTGTGGCAAGCAACGTAATATAGCAATGCAACGAAAAGCACAAAAGCTGAGACGCTGAGAAAATGCAAGGCAAGCAGATTCCATAACAAAGCAAGCGGGTGGCCTGTCTTCTGACAACAAATCTGGATACAATCCCTTTGAACCTCACTGCGACCCCCATGGCATCACCATTGAAAGCCGTACTGTCCTGAAGATGATGCTACAGTGCCTCCGACTGCTCCAGTCACAGCTGCGGTAGCCACAGCGCGGCTCAGACGCGCGGAACCACGGGCAGATGACGGAAGACGGCCCACAGCCTGGCCCAACATACCGATATCAGAAAAGACTTCAAAAAGCATTAATTGGCCCTCCGACCTCCTTTCGCCACGACACGTTGGCAAAGCCTCAGGTTGCTCATCCCACATACACATGGCTGAGTCTTGTGTCCTCGTGGAGGTTACCAAGGCTCTGAATGCTTGCAAAGAGCTACTGAAGAAGATCCATGGGTCAAACCGGAAACTTGCAACAAGATCGATGGGTTTATTCTGCTGGATCTAGTTTGAGATATCTCTGAGGCCTTCGAACTTCTCTATAACCCACATTGCCTTGTAAGTGTTGTAAGTCTGCTAACCCCCCAGACCAGACCTCCTTGCACAAACAATTTCGCTCACCTCCTCAGATACGAGCGGTCGTCAACGCATGCAGATCTACTGCGGCATGCAAAAAGCAAGTGCCAGGGTTCCTCCGATTTGTGGTAAGGCTTTGATTGACGCCACATGTGCCAGTTGGTTCCGTGGTCCTTTCAGGCCCCGAAGCTCGTCGTAGTGTCGATTCTATCGTAACCCAGCGTCATCCACTGCCCACTGCCCACTCATGTGCTCACTCTATGCATCTTATGCATCCTTGTGGTGTGATTAGCTGGACAAACGCTGGCACTCTGTCAGTTTGGCACAGGTTTAGATGGGTTCAAGGCGGCTTGCCAGATCCAGCAGGTCACAGCAGAAGTCTGAATGCCTCTGAGCAGCAATGGCAAAACAGCGTTGTCGTTGTAGTAGTTGTAACTGTGACAGATGTTGTTGTTACTGTGGTTGTGGCGACAACCTTCGAAGTAGAAGTTGCTGAAGCGGACGTCGACATGGTGGCGCTGCGACTGCTACTTGTGGCAGCAGCGTCTTCGGAAGTAGTCGAAGTCGATCCTGACCTGACTGCTGCAGGACGAAGGAAGGCACAGATATGGCCAAACGCCGCCGCAATTGTCCAAGCGGATCGCAGTCTAACGATTTACCCAAGATGATTGCAGACATGAGGCACGGGCTTTGCTGTTTTGCCGTCTCCAGCTGCCTCCTCACCATTCTTGTTCCCAGCGTCCGTCCCCGCACCCTCCGCACCCTCCGCACCCTCGCCCCCCTCGCCCTCCTCGCCCTCCTCGCCCTCCTCGCCCTCCTCGCCCTCCTCGCCCTCCTCGCCCTTTTCGCCCTCCTCGCCCTTTTCACCCTCCTCGCCCTCCTCAGAATCATCAGTATTATCGCCTTTGCCGTCGCTGTCGGGGCGTGGCCGAGAAGCCGGGGACGTGGTTGCCTTGCTGGCTGTGGTAGTAAGTGAAGTTGTGGCCGTGGTGACTGCCGTGCCAGCCGTCGTGGTACCCGTGCTTGTACCTGACTCCGAAGTGCTGCCATGCGAATCGATTCAAGACGACTATGTCTACGCTCTTGTCATCCTTTCGTTGAAATCACATCACAGCTCACCACGTAGCACATGCACTCAACTGAACCACTCCACTGCAGATGCACGCGCCTCTCTGGGTAGATTGATGAGTGGAGGAGCTGATGGATCTCACTTTGGCCTCAGGAGCCAACTGCGACGCCTCAACTCAAAACGCTCTAGGCAGCTGAGTCAGCAGCACTGTCAGCGGTGGTGGTCGCCCATTCCTCATTTCCCTCCTCACCCTCCTCCTCTTCCTGATCCTCCTCCTCTGTGGTGCTGGCATCGCTGGTTGTCTCATTGTTTTCCCTGTCCTCCTCCAAAGGGGAAGACTCCTGGGTTGCCTCTCTTGTCTGGGTTGTGGTCGTTGTGGTCGTCCTCCTGGCTGTCGAGGTGGTGGTTCGGGTGGTTGTTGTTTCAGTGGTTGTAGAGTGTACGTGTGTAAGGGTTGTGGTAGTGGATGTGGTCGAAGTGGGATCACGGTAGGTGCGAGATGCCTCAGCTTCCATCTTGCTTGCCTGACATGGTGCAGGAACACGGCGCTTTGGCACAAGGCACCAGCGTGTTACCTGTGTCCCTGCCTTCAAGCGTAGATTGTATTGGCGAAGTGTCAGCGTCATGTCGCTAGTTCTGCCGGGGGATGGACCTCACGTGGAGACATCGAGGTGGCAGCGAAAGAGCATTCGGATTTCAAGTGTGGGGCAAAGAGCCAAGTACTGCAAGCTCCATGCGGCAACCCATGCGGCAACCCATGTGGCAACCCAACCCGGATCCAACCCGGCCACCCGTGCAGCAACCCTTGCCGCAACCCTCTTCCAGACCCATTCGCGGATGATTTGGGCAGCAGGCCAATGCTGCGGGGGGTGTCCCCTTCCACGTTCACGAGTCTGCTTCCATCCCAAGCCTTTGTTGCCGTTTCATCACACGCTTCATCACAGCAAACCGACTTGTATGACTCAAATTGCCTGTGGTCCAACCATGTTCGGTGGACCCTTGATCTGGTCGCTGTGCAGCAAACTGTTGGGCCAAGTGACAAAGCTGAACATGCTTTCAGCCCGGCACTCGCAAGGATCCTCTGTGCAGGCCAAGTGGGACTCCAGGGCCTGTCCCAGACCAAATCAAGTCAACTCTGATATGACACTTCATGGCACACTTCGTTGACCGATCGTTGACCGATACAGCCAAACGTGCAAAGCCAAACGTGCAAAGCCTTGCCAAAGTCACGGGAGTGGTCATCCCATTCCTCTTCGAAGAAAAGTTTGAGAAAAACAAAAGGCATCCAAAGGCCGAAGATAGGCTTGGACAACCATACGCACCAAGCACCATAAGCACCATAAGCACCATAAGCCCCCATGAGCATCCGAATGAGAAAGTCCAAGAGTCCGAAGTATCGTAGTATTTCACCCTCAGCTGGCGCCAGTAGAAAGCATGATCGGGGAAATCTCCGTCCTCGCAGTACAAAGGTCAGCCTAAAGCACACGTCTCCGGGTCATCGTGACGTGTTGGATTCAGCCCCACTCCCCACTCTAGCCTAGATCACCGCAAGCACGAGAAATGTGCAGAGCTCACTTTGGCATACCTGTGTTCTAGATTCTAGCACGGTCTTGCTCTTGGTCCATTTCAGGCTCGCTGCTGGCTGCTTCGTCGTCTCCACAAACAGCTGCAGCGAGGCAGCCGGCCTATGAATCAGGTCAGAAATGGTCAGAAGTAGAATCTTCCTTGAAGTTTGCCCCTTCAAAGAATGCTCGGCAGCGTGGAGATCGTGGCTTGCGCCTGGTCCCACTGCAGTTCCGAAAGCCCACATTCAGACACTGGCAGCCTGGAGCCTCAGCAGGGCGAAGCTCTGAGCGTTGCACTGCTGCACCGTCTGCACCCCTGTTGCTGTGAAGCAGCATCCGATTGGCAATACTCCACATTGCAGTCAGCTGCCGAAGAACCTTGCCCCAAGCAGTAGCAGCATTGCTGTGCTGTGAGTTGGGTTTAAGCTGAAGGCTTGGAGAAGATCGAGAGGGCCTGCAAAGTCTCTAACCGCAACCGAGACGCGACAGCCTTCGGATTCCTTTTGCCAACACATGCGCTTCCCGCGCAGGTTGAAGTACAGCCTGCAGAGATTCGTGTACCCGCTGCACAACAGCGGGTTAGCTGGTTAGCGCAACCGAGACTCTTGTAAACAGGCATGGTGGCATCAGCATCCAAGGATGTGGAGTCCAGAAACTCTTCCACGATGGCTCCATCACTTGCAATCTTAGATGTCAGCCAACAAAGACTGCAGCATCAAGAACGCAATCGGCATGATGCGATCACCAACTAGTCCGCCCTAGGGAGACCTGTTGCGTCTACCAAGTCCTCACCGTAGAGAACGTAGCTGCACTGAGGAAGGAATCGACTATCGACCGCCAAGCCGCCACCGCCTGCGATCGCCTCGGTGCAGCAGACTTGATGCTTGCAGCTGCAGTTTGCAACAAAGCACAACGCCACATGGTCACTGGGACTTTATTTGAAGTCTGGTCCAAGAATCCGCATGATGTTCTTGGCCTGGCCAGGAAGTTGCACACTAACGGAACAACAGGGGCAGCAACAGCGTGCTGATTCCAGATTTGGCGGGCTGTTGACCTTTCGACATCTCTTGACGAAACCACGTGCCTGCGAATGCAGAACTACGCAGAGGAACCATTGGGCCAAGCTGCAGAGCTGACCTCGGCTTAGCGGGCTTCACGGGCATGGGCATGGTTCATGCACACACTTTCGCAGAGGACAGGGTGCAAGCAGGCTGCAGCAGCCACAATCATAGTGGGTAATTTATGCGAAATGGGGCTTAGAGCAAAGGCAGAGTTGGTAAAGATCTCTCCAAGGTGCATCGCATCCGTGCCCGGCTATGGAGTGGACCTCAGGTACGGGTCTGACAAGGTTCACCTGCTTCTACGGAACCGCGCGGAATCGGAGCAAACTCCCAATCAACTCGCGCCTTCTCATAGGTTTTGCAAACGAGCGGAATTTGCCCGCAGGCTCGAGCCGAGAAGGCAAAACGGAACCCAAGATGCAGTTAGAGGCTGAGCGGCGGAAGAGTTGGTCACAAGAACCTGAGGCCGCGACCATGATGTCAGGTTCCTTAATGGACAAGTTGCAAGGGTTTGGTCCTGCATGTCCGTGAGCATATCATCTGATTCATCTGCTTAGATCGACGGGACACATCAATGCATGCGGCGACGGATTGATGAAACAGCAAGAGGGGGTATGTTGTGGCAGATTGGGGGGGGGGGGGGGGGTGCCCCCAATTGGAAAATACCCAAATAAGAATTATGTCATGTTGCCCAATAGTAGACTGGGGAGCTCACAGTTTCCTCACTTGGCACGGATCCGTGAGTGGGCCAATGTGGGCCAAATTGGGCCAGTCTCGCAGGGTCTTGAGCCAAGATTGTGTCCCAAGCATGACTTGCATTTCCTCAGAAACTCAACCCCCCAGTCAAAACCCAGCACGCTGCAGCTCAAGATGCTAAACCGTCTAAACCGCGGAATGCAGCGGCTATTGATCAACCTTGCAGTGATCTCAGTGGTCTCGGTCCCAAGTCGTCACCGAAGTCGTAGCTCTCGCCGTCGTCCAGAGATGAAGAAGGACATGAAGGGACGCAAAACCACGTGCAATATCCGCATTTCGCGCCCCAGACTTTCCGACTTTCCCACTCTTCCTGTGACTCGGCGCTTGCCTTGCAGGAGGTCACGTGATTGGAACAAAGTCACTTGCGGGCTGGGAGCACCGAATGCATAAGATCGGCTCGTGTCCAACGCCGCCGGAAGGGCCTTCGTCTTGGGGACTTGTTCATCGAGGCCGCTTCATCCTCGCGCGACTGCAGTGCCCGCTCAACATCGTGGATCAGCTTCCACTGCCGCACCAGCTCCAGCTCTGTGAGGACACCATAAAGCGCCTCCAGTTCCTTGACCTGCAAATGATTCAACACGTTTGTAATCTGTTGTTCCAAGCCCTGAAAAATCCGATTGTCCCGGCAGCCCAACCTCGCCATGGCCCAGCATAGCCTCACTAGCTGACGTGGGAGAAACGGGCACGGTCGGCGTCCCAACGCCTGTGTCACTGAAGCTTCAGCCCGTCGCAAAAGTTCTGTCGAGCCCCGGCCAGTGTGAATACGTGCAAGGCCATAAATGCAGCGATACAGGGCCTCCTCGGGCAGCAACTTCATGTGCGGTGCAACCTCACGTGCCAAGCCAACAGCCTCATAAACGACGTCCCGCGGTGGACTGGGTATGCCAGACGCCGCCCACACACCTTCTGCTATACAAGACGGGGAAAGCGTGCTGCGATGCTTCATCAGGAGCGGCCACGCAGAAATCGCCCCCTACCAGAGCACAGAAGAGGGACTAGCACTTCTCATGGGGCAGTTCATGAACATAATGGAACCAACTGAAAACTTGGCAAACCTCTTTTAGACTCGTGGCGCATGTTCAGTAAAAGCCTGGAACCAATCCAAATGAGCCCCCGAAGTGGTTCGACAGGAGCATGTACCCATGATGTCCTACATCCCGTCCTGACGGCACCGCAACTCTGCGAAGGCTGTGAGGGCCAAATGCGCCCCCTCCGCCCCAAAGCCCGGCAGCGCAGCGTCGACCTCAATTCGCAACCAGAAGGGGCTCTAAGGGGCTCTTAACCTTTGGGAATGCATGGGGATACTATGGGGATGCTTAGGGCCAAGATATTCACCTTCCCTGGCCCAGTGCCTTCTCCAAGAACTGGCGCAGGTCGCCGCCCGATGCCGGCATCTTCTTCAGCTCCCGCAGGCGGGAAAGAAACGACCGCAAGTCTGCCATACTGAGCTGCAGCTGCGTCTGTGCGCCAACCCGGAGCACAGCCGCCCCATCCGCGCACCGCTGGAGCTCCATGTCCAGCAGCGAGGCCCGCGAGGCCCGCTCGGCAAGCTCGCGCACAGCACCCGACCTTGGCTGAGCGAGGGTGGTAGCACTGAAGCGGCGACCACCGACACCGATGGCTGCATGGAGCATAGCCAGGTGCTCTACCATTCGGTGCAAACGCCTTGCACAGCCCGCTGGCAAGGTGGGGAAGGCCATCAAGCAATGAGGGATAATCCAAACAGCAAAATTGCTGTGGTGGGTGGTATGTTAGGTGTAGAAAGGAGGGAACATTGCTTGAGCCAGAAGGCATGCCAAGATCATGCTGCGGTGTGCATCCCCAAGCTTTTAAAGCTTAGGAAGTGCAGTGTTGAAACCCTGAAACACGAGGAACACCTGCGAAAAACTCAATGGTTTGAAAAGATGCACCCCAAAAGCTGGTGAAAGCTGCAACACCAACCTCATGCTGAATTCTTTCCCCGCTGTGTTTGTAAAATGTAGTGCGCCTTTCTGTTCGGGGTGGTTCAGCCCAAATGCCCCAGCTTCAGCTTCAAGCATGATCCTTTTTGTTTTGCGCCGGGGCTGCTTCCACATGAGAAAGCGACTGGCGTGGACACCAAAGCACAGCTTTGCACACTATCGCACCACAAGGTTAGAGCCTGTAGCAACAGTTGCTTGCTGGCATTAACATGGAACACGCAAGACGTGCTTGGCCGGGCTGTGTAAGAACAGAGGCAGTTCTGCACCTTGGTCTGAAGAGTCACCCTGTCCTACTGCATTGCTGCACGTTAACGAGAAGCAGACCGGAGCGAAAGCTGCACAGGAAGCATGTCCCTCGTCCGCCACTGGAATAAATCCGCCAAGGCATGGCATCCCGCTCATTTCCCCAAAGGGTGTTACCAGCTGGACATGAGTCGCGCATGTGACAACCGGTAACCAGGCCTTCCACTTTTGCGTACGGAACTTCTGACTCGACATACACCTGAAAACACATGCCTGCGTCGGGTTGGAGCACGGGCGGCACTCAATCTGACGTTTTGAATTATCTTGCTGAATCTGCTGTCTCTCCACACTGCTCGTAGCAATGCCTAATGGCTACAAGTCTGGCCAAGCAAACAAGCGATTTTGGAATTCCTGTACATGCTGATTGCTGATTTTCATTGGTTTCTGATGTCCATGGGCTATGACGACACCTTTCGAAGAAGAGGGAGGGGAGCAGAGTGGGGTAGAGGGCAAGGGGGTAGGCTTACCATCTTCACCTACTTAAGTATCCTCAAAAATGAAGCAAGGCGCGTCGGACCGCTCTAGCCACGAAATGCATTTTGTTGGCAATCCACGTCTGGTGCCTAGTTCTTGTGCCCGCAACGAAATCTTGTATCGGCCTTTTGGCCACGTGAACCAGTATGCCATGCTGTGCTCCATAACGACTCTTCTTGCGAACAGGTCGAGCAGGTGCCCTTCTCATGTGAGGGCTGACTGCTTCCGACACCTACAAGCAAAGAATCGGTTGCAAACTGTACTCTAAGGTATGTTTTCACACAGACTGGCGAGGGCTGTTTTGAGTACTGCACGCCATGTTTCGTCATCCACAAGGTTACACCTAATTTAGGCGCAGCGCTGCCGCCAGCCCTAAGAGCTTCAAGATGTTTTAACCCATGGTAGTTGGCATAATGATATTGCTCGCAGCTGAGCAGCAAGAGTTACTGACATGTAACGGCAGCAACTTCTCTGCGCTCACACCAAAGCCGGCCACAAAACTTGCAAAATCGCGTTCGAGCCCTCGAAGTCTAAGCTCAGCCACATGGGCATCGGGTATGAGAGGCGCAAGGGGCTTCCAGCGGTTTGAGTGATTTGAGGGGATGAATGACAACTAGGACGGGTGTTTTTGAGTCTTCGTTTCAGTCGGCGAACAACATAGTACCGACGCCACGCTTGGAAAGGGGAGTTTTGGAAGCCGTTTTCGCATTTCTTCAAGAATAACCTTTGCGCACAAATTCACAGAAGCCTAACTATCGATCAGGACTGGGCGAGGTGCATAATGGAACCTTGTCAGACTGGCAGGACTAATCTTTTTCAGAAGCATCGAGGTCAGCCTCAAGCTCAGAAAGCCAGGCAGGAAAAAACCAGAATCAACATGGAGCGTGTGTACCTTCTCATCAGAGCCAAAACGTGATGAGACAAACGAAGGCATGGGACGCCATATGCCCGAAGCAGAAAGGCCCAGAGGTGCGGGCTGAGGAAAACCAAGGTCCGCCGTCTAGACCGAAACCAGGATGTCGAGGCTGGGCAAGTGGCAAGCCGATGCAAGCCAATATGCACCATGCAAGCTCCCAAAGTGAAGCACAAACGAGAGCTGAGGCAGCATGGGGACATCGCCGGTGGCATCGCCGGCGGCATCGCCGGGGGCATCGCACCAAGAACCCAGGTTCACACGCGGACAACGCCCACACCCACCACACAAATAAATCCGAGCACGGGGCCAAGTTGCCGTGCTAGGGTATATCATGCATGAGCACAAGCGGAAGCATGCACAAGATAGGTGGCTTTCGGATTCCGTCAAACTTGACGTATGCGGCCTCCACCCAGCTTCCAGCAAAGGCAGCTGTCAAACCCAGAGAGAGGTCGAACTGCCGAAGCTCAAACACTTGGGATAACAACACAACAAGCCAACCGTGCACAAGGACCGTGTGCACCAAGTGCAAACCGCACGGAATATTCTCGCCAGCTTGCACGGGGCTGACAAAACAAGGAGCCAACAAGCAGGGACCAAGATCAGGACCGGTGTGCAAAGCCAGCAAGTAACCAGGCCAAGGCCACACCGGCCACGCAGGCCACGCAAGAGCCCAAGGCGGCCAAGGCACGGCGCAAACCAGAGCTTGGCTTTGCAGCATGGGGCATCACCTGCACGAGCACATACCAAGTCACCCAAAAGGTGATGCAGGCGCATGATTTGAATGCTCAAGTCACTGTGAAGGAACAACATCTTTCTCGAAACAACCGCAATGAAAACAAAATTTGAGCTTGAGCTGCCCGAGATTTGCAGCTTTGAATTTAAAAAAATAAACAAGTGCAGCCCATGACCGGAACCTCAGAGTGCTTGGCCAAATGGTGGGAATGGCTGAGATCTCTACATGCTTTAAGAACTGAGTTCTGCACTAAGCCTTTGGAAGCTGAATGGGAAACTTGCAGGGGTGATGTCTGTGTCCGCGGCTTCCTGCCGCTCGCAAAGTTTTTAGCTCAGTAGGGTCCGGCAAAGCGGCAATGCTCGGTAAGAAATGGTTGGAATGGCGATCCCTTTATAAATGTTTCAAAAACTCAGTCCCACATGGTGGAACTTGCATGGTGATTAGCAACACAGGCCTTGCTGTGCGTCAGCGGGGTCTTACAATCATGATGAAAGCCAGGTTAGCCAGCTGCTAAAAAGCAACAACTTCAAAGCGTGTGCTGCGTCCAACACCTGCAACGAGGGCGAATCAAGCAGCTTCAAGATGCTCAGCAGGCCATCAAGAACACCGGAACAAGTTGTGCCTCCCGAATGATTCTTCGTGATACAGTCAGACCATGACGTCATAACCGTGGGAAACCTTCCACCCCAGGAACTGCACTGTTATAACTTGCCCCCCAATGAACTCCTGCGATTCAAGCACACAAAACAAGTCAGGTAAACCAATTGCCGGAATTCATAACATGTCGCTTCCCCCAATGAACCGCTGGTGACACAGTAATCATCAGTAATCGATCGCATTGTTTTTGTGCAGCCTTCCACGTTTGGTTGACACATTACCACCTCCGCTACGCTGCTCAGCCGCTCGAACGGCGACGAGGGCCGACCAGCACTACTATCAACTGATCGGGCGGCCGCCCCCCAGCCGGCAAACGATTGCATCATGCTCCGGGGCGGCGCCAAAAAGCAACGGCCGGAACCGCGGCATGCCCTGCAAGCGCACCAAGCGCCTGCCCGTCACGGACCTCAACGTCGCTCTGTCCCGGCAGAGCGGGGCTTTCGGACGCCCAAGCGGCCCGGAACTTGAGGGCGTCCGTGCTCGCGGCTCAGAAACCGACCTACTACCTGGACGCAACGAGGGAGTGGACCTTCAGGCAGGTATGCAGGTGGTAGACCACCAGGTGGTGCTGGACGCCGTCCTGGGTGATCCCCTGGTTGTTCTGCGAAACGTCTCCTACCAGCTGCACTGCGGCGACGAAATTCTAGAGATGGAAACCAGTGCTTGCTGGTGCGGGACACCAGCCCGCAGCCAGCTTGAAGGCAGATCGAGGCCAACTTGTGCTTGACTTGAAAGCTTGCAGCCAGCTTGCAGGCACATGGAGACCAAGTTGTGCTTGAAAGCTGGTGCGGGACACCAGCCCGCAGTTCTGCCAGCTGTCTACACTCGCCTACACTTGCCTACAGGCAACAAGCACTTCACCTCGAAGAGAAAACGGTTGTCCCAGTTGGTTATGGTTCGGGAAACAAACGGACAACGTCAACAGCTTCCACGGAGGTTGAGTGAAAACAAACTAACGAGCCCTACAGGGCGGACACAGAATTTGCTCAAACATGGGAAGTCGATCAAAGCACGGGCCAGAGCAGGGAGGTCCGCCTTCGAACAACGGCCGGACAAGCTCTGCGTCTTTCGGCAGCTCGCGGAGCTGATGCGGCTGCCGCTGCAGGAAATGCTTTCGGACTTCGACACAATCTGCAAAAAAAACGTGGCGGGAGCAAGGCATCACCCCCCGAGAGATCCGGGAATTCTGCCTTTGGCGCCAAGCCCCGATGTTCTACGTGGACTGCCAGGCCGCCTGCTGGACAAGTACGAGCCTACCGTCAAGGAGCAGCGGGTCGTGACCTTCACGAGCTGGAACGGCCACGCCTTCTCTACAAATCCGCCCGCACCGTCGAGTTGATCGGGAGCGGGCCAGGTACCGGGGCGGGAGGAAGCCAGGCAAAACGCCCGAGTTCAAGGACTGGCGGAGTGGGAGGGCGAGGTCGCCAGTGCACTGAAGACCTGGAGCAGGTCGGAGTTCCTGGCCGAGGGGCACTGCCCGAAGGTGGTCATGCGAGTCATGCGAAGCATGAGCGAGTGGCGGTGCCTGCGGCTGAGGGTGTGGGGCGGCGAGGACTGCGTCATCTCCACATTCCAGGAAGACCTGGATGTGCTGCAGGCCTGGATGGGGCGGCTGGAACTCCCCTATTGCGGGCAGCGTCTGGCGGGTGCCGCGAGCGAGGTCTTCCTTCACCTTCTCAAGGCCCCCCGCGATCCGCCCGGATCTCGGCAAGCCCTGCTCGCGGAGCAGGACCATCAGCGCAAGCTCTGCGCGGCCCCCATCACCGCAACCACGTGCGAGTTGGACCACATCGTCCCCGTGCACCAGTCCTTCGCCGCACAGGCCCAGAATCTCCAGACACTGTGCCTCGAGTGCCACCGAAACAAAACGGCCCTGGAGTCCTCGCACGCCACGACACTGGAGTCGCGCTTCAGCCGGCGGGCTTACGAGCAGTACGTGGAATCGCCTCGACTCCCGCCGCTCGTCTTCAAGCTCATCTGCCACGGTATAGACGTGGCGCGGTGCCGCAAGAACGGTCTGGCCCATGCCAAGTTCGCCCATCTTCTGCCCCAAGGATAACGCGGAGCAAGCCCGCGAAGGGCACCTGGCGGACCTGACCTATGTGAGGCTCCGAGAGGACGGATGCACTGGGATCACATCTACGTGACCGAGTTGTTGTCCAACCGGAGCTGCCGGTCTGTGCACGACTTCGTGATGGCCTCGGAGTGCGTCCCTGTCTCCAGAATCCGGGATGCACTCGCAACCGTGCCGTCGAGGTGGCCGTCAAAACGCACTGCGTCGTCTTTCAGGACCTGCCCAAAAAGTTCCAGGGCCTCGTAGACGGCCTGATCCGCGAAAGGCACCCCGACGGCACGCCCGTGCACCGATGCGAGGAGCACTGCCAGCTGCTCCACGACCTCACCGACGGCTGGCACCACGAGCTCACCAAAAACATGAGGAGCGACCCGGGCATCTTCGACTTCCTCCGGTGGCTCCGGGTCGACGAGCCAGGGGTCAAAGGCGGTCCGGGCGGCCCGGAAAAGGTTTCCGCGGCAAGGCGAGCCGGATGTCAGCCTGGGCATCTCCCACGCCCACCGCATCAGGATCAACGCACGGAACAACCGTCGCCTGGCTCCGCCGGAAGCTGTAACGACCGAGTACACCGGCACCGGCCCGACGACCACCAACATGCCGCAGACCACGCGGGTCATCGGCGTCGGCGGCCGCGTGACCAGCCACTCGCGGGACTGCCAAGCCTCCGCGCACACCGGAAAGAACTTGCCGCCACGCTGGTTGGTCGTAAGCTCACCAAGCTTGAGTGCCGTTTTTGGGCTCCATCGCTCCTATTTTTTTTCGCAACAAGAAGATGGTTGCACCCTGCTCCGCTCCACCTGGTTGGTAGAGCGTCAGCAATTTGTAAAATATCAGTGGAAACGATCTCGGTCTTCAATCTCTCCGGAATCGCCTGCAGCAGGAAAAAATGCCGGCCACCGTCTCCACCGCAGAGCGCGTAGGGGTCAATCTGGCGTGCTTGCTGCTGTGGGCCTTTTCTTTTCGGTCAACAAATGAAACTTCTGGAGCTGGGTCGGTCGGACGTGCCTTCGAGGCCCGTGCTGGAAGGTAACAATTCTTTAAAGCCAGCCCTGCAATGGGACTACAAGGCCTTCGAGCTCGGACACTTCGACGCAGCGTGGGCCTCGCCGTGCTGCACCGAGTTCAGCATCGCACTTCCGCAACCTGCCGCTTAGAGATGCCTTGGTGCTTAAGAATCTGGAGGTCGTAGACTACCTTAAGCCTTAGTGGTAGGCTATCGAAAACCCGAGCACCGAACGCCTGAACCCGTCCCTACATGCAGAACCTCGTACTGCAAGTACGGTTATCGCTACAAAAGCCCACGGCCATCTGGCACAACCTGCCCTGGACGCCCTCCCAAGGCCCCTGCCGCAAGAGCGACCGCTGTGAGGCCTTCCAAGGAACTTGCCGCCCAGAGGCCGCGCAGCGAGGACCGACCAAAGGACGAGGGGAGCAATTCGCGGGACCAACTTTACTCCATCCCGCCCGCGCTGTGCAACGAGATCGCCGTGAGCGTGATTTAAGAAACCTTACCGCGCATTTTGTTCAAGACGCCGGAGCATACTGTCAAGCAACTACCTGATTCTGTGGTTTGCAAGCCCCCCGCCAACGGGATCTTGTGCGCCCCATTGGCTTCCGGGAAGACCGTGCTGTTGGTGAGCATCATTCTGGAGCAGTACAGGGGCTGCTTTGAGCACATATCACCCTCGGTAGAAGTCGATTCTGCCTGGCAAGTTGAGCGAAAAGCGCATTACGCAGAAGAGCAACTGGGCCTTAAGAAGCTGTATCAGGTTTTGGTCGTCTTAGAGAACCATGCCGATAATTCTGCGGCGCACCGCAAGACGGGAGATGGCGTGCTGGACACGCTTTTCATTCGTGGCGAGCACCTGCAACTTGGGTTTTTTGCCTGACGGCAAAATGGGGGTGCGAAGCACTCTCTGCTTGGCATCAAATCAGGGGGCCACATGGATTACATGGCCCCATTACCTACGACGGAGCTAAGTGTCCAGGGTTTATTTTCAGGTTTGAGGGTCGGGTTTTTAGGCTCAAAGGTATCATCATCATCATCATCATCATCAATCATCGTCGTCATCATCATCCTGCCAGGTCCTGAGTCCTGAGCCCTGGCATCTTGGCAGTCCGGCTTCCCGGCGGTCCTGGTGCTGGCACGCGGTCCTGGCCTGGCATTGCCGCCGCATTGCCTGGCATTGGCATCAATCATAATCGCATCATCGCATCGCATCATGAATCATTATGCATTGTGAAGTATGAATCATCAATCATCAGTCATCAATCATTCATTCAGTCATGACTCATGACATGAGATCATGATGAGCCACGAGTCATGAGTCATGAGTCATGAGATCATCATGAATCAGGAACCATGAATCAGTCACAGTCACAGCCACAGTCACGGCAGTCACGTGAGTCATTGCGGCCGCCGCAACCCATCGGCCACAAACACGGGTCATGAACAATGAAAAACTGCCTTGGTTTCCTTTCAGCTTTGTTCGCGTCGAATCCAGCCAAGACTTCAAACTCAGTCCATCTTTCTTTTCTGCTGTTTGGCTTGACGTGCATTTTTTCCTGTTTGCAGAAAAGGCTGAAACAAAACCACCAGCAATGAAACAGGACTTCAAAGAACTTGGTCTGTGTTTTTCAGCTGTCCTGGCTTGACACATGCAGGCCACAACTTAAGAATGCAAATTGGAGATGCTCTTTTGCTACGTTTTTGCAAGCAAATTGTTTTCAAAATTTCAAACATGAAAAAACGTTTAAAACACAGAAAAAAACTGGTTTCGAAGCATTTCAAAGCAATATGAATAATAATTTTAGAATGCCTTGTTTAGAACAGAATCGCTCTGAACAAACTTGCTTGAAAAAACAAAATCAAAAAAAACGTTAATTGATTTTGTTCAAACATTAGAAAAAACGCGGCGTTCACAAAAACAGAATGTATTTTGTGGAAGTCAAGTCATTTTTTTTCCTCCACTGCTTCTTCGACGCAACAGCGCCCAGTACGCTAGAGCAATAAGATTCAAAGAGGGATGTCCACCATCAAACCAACATCAAACGAAAGTGCAAAGACATGGAAGTCATGAGTTATGAGTCATGAGTCATGTCATGAGTGAGTCATGACTCATGTCCACGGCTTCCGGTTTCCCCTGTTCGCGTCAAAGTCTTGGTTCAAACTTGGCCCATTTTCTGCTGCTTGACTTGTGCATTTTTCCTGTTTGCACCTGCAAGGCTGAACAAAGCTACCAGCAAAGAAACATGACCACAAAAAAACTTCGGCTGTGTTTTTCAGCTGTCTGACTTGACACATGCAAGGCAACACCAAACTTGAGCAAATTCGAGATGCCCTGTTAGCAAATTATTTTTGTAATTTTTTCAACATGGAAAAACATTTAACCATAAAAAACACTGGTTTCGAAGTTGTCTTGGTCAAAGCAGATTGTTTTTTTTTTTTTTAATTTCCAAAAACAAAAAACATTTAAAACAGGAAACACTGGTTTTCAAGCATTTCAAAGTCTGCAGTGTGAATACTGATTTTGCAATGCCTTGGTTCAGAAACAAAATCGCTTAAGCAATTCTAAAAACATCTTTTCCTTGTTTGAGAAACATTGTTGGACGCCGCGTTTCTTGCAATGTTTTTTGAAAATTTTTGAAATTTAAATATCCAAACCAAGCCGGTTGCAAAAAAAGTTAGTAAGGCTCATTTTGTTTTTAATCATTTTGTAAGAGTGCTGTGGAATGGTTTGAAAACAAATCATTTTGGAATTCCTACATGCTATCTTGCTGGGGAAAAACAAAAAAGTTTTCAACGAAAGGAAAAAAATACATTTTTCATGGTCTTCAAAAACAAAAAAAATCCAAATTTCTGAAAATATGCAGCTTTCAGAAATTCCATCTTGGGTAACCGGCTAAGACCACTGCAGAGAGCTGAACAACAGCCCATTGACACCTGCAAAGAATGAAAATTAACTCCAAAAACCTTGAAAAGTGCTGAAACTTGCATTTTAGAAAATTGAAAAAATTGTCACGAAGAGTGCTTTGCATACTTTTCATTCGTGGCGATCACCTGCAACTACACTGGGTGTTGATCTGGAGCGTGAAGAAGTCATTGTCGGCAAGAACAGAAAACAAACTTCGACAAACAATCAAAAAATAGCATTCTGTAACATGTCCAACTGACATCTTACAATATCCAAAGGACACGGAAACACACTAAGAACTTGCCGATAAATGAATTAGAGAAACTTCAAAGACCACTTTAACAGGAAAACCAAAAAAGAGTTTTCGGCCAGCATGTTTTTTTTTTTGAAAAATTTTCCACAAAAAGCTGCATTTTCGCACCGAAAATGGACTGGATTGCTTTTCTAAAAACAGTCATTTCTGGGTTTGCTTGCGCGTTTTCGGGGCAGATTTCTGCTTTACACAGGCCGGTCATTGTGAGTCAGACAAACTAACTTCTTGCTCACAACTGTGACCGTGATGATGCAAGAGCATCCACAGCAACTGACGTTTGGAAAGTTTGCCAAGCTCGTGATGTGGAAATCAGTGCGCAGGATTGCCTGGGCACGCAGGTTGCGTGTTTTCGCAAACTAGTTCTAGCAGAGGCAGACACAGTGTGACGGCTAGAATGGTAGCAAAGATGAGGCTCTGCTAAAGAGCTTGCACTGTTTCGATCTCAACATCCATTTGTTTGCCAATCCTCCATGATGCTGAATATGTTGAAAAGCAGGGAAAGCCAAACAACACCCCTGCCCAAACCTGTGTCCCATAACGCCGCGATTGCCCCGGTTTTGGTGTCCGACCCTGAGGCAACACCTCCGTATCATTCGTACTAAAATCCTTGGTCTGCTGTGTTACGCACGCATTGATAAAGTTCATGCTTACTTATAACTTCATTAATACTGTTCTCTTCACACTCCGTTCATACGTTCATGCATTACATTCGTTCGCTTCTTTTTACGTTTCTTTATTCGCTCTCGCTTGTTCACTCCGTTCTCGCGACAACAAAATGATAGAAAGCGAGGAAACCAATGAATAATAAATTCGCGAACGCGTGCATTGAATGGCGAATGAAGTGAGCACGAAGTGTGGAAGATCGTGGCTGATCATTGATTTGTCATGTTCTGGATCAGCTTGTGTAGTTTTGTTTTGCTTCGGAGACTTCGGAGTGATTGGGAATCGTTGTGATTCCATTCTCGATGTTTTTGCCTCGATTTTCCTAGGAAATCATGGGAGTGTATGTTTTTGCCCTACTTTGAGTAAGTATGCAGTGTGTAGAAACTTTGTTCTGAAGCTGAGTTTAAGCTCACATGTGAATTCGTTTAGTTTGCGCACTTCGTGACTTTTGGCTCAAGGCCTGCGAGTAAAAAAAAGAGCGCGTCCGCACTTGGTTGAGATTGGTTTGGGTTCGTGCTTTCAGGGAAAAGGTACCAGAGGGACCTTCGGTCATGTGGTAGCGGAGCTTGTGGCTTGTCGTGCGAGCCCGTGTATGGTCCTTGGTTGGCTGTCAGGACTTTGTGAGTGCCTAGAGGCAGGGTTTGACCCCCAGACTTCCTGTGAACCGGAACCTTGTGTATTTAGACCGTGTGAGTGAGTTCAGAGAAGCCTCCCCTGTGAGGAGGTGGATCCGGACTGTTCAGGCTTGGAAAATAAGCGGAGTCACAAGGTGGGAGCAGGAGAAGTGTCACACGAACGCACCTCTCCGTACCTGGCTGGGTGTGGCCACAGCCACACAGTTAGTCTTGCAGGGCAAGACTCCGATGGCTAGAAGCATGATAACGGTTGGCTTCCTGAGCAAATGTTGTTTGCCTTTTTTCCAGGAAATGTAGGGACAGCTCCGCCACCGCCTACCCGAGACCTAGCAAGGAGGCTCGAAAGTAAAAAGCAGGCGTTTCAAACATCGTGGTGGCTGCACAAATGGCGTTTTCACAGTTTGAAGGAGAGTCGGGTTTCTTCCGATATGAAGCTAGACTGGGTGGCAGGGAAAAACCTGATCTGTGCTCTCCGAGAGGCGCTGAAGTCTGAATTAGGTGAAGCCTGGAACCGACTGCCTGCGCAGAAGGCCGCCGAGGCTGTAATTCACTTGCCAGACTGGGACGACTGCCTTAACTTATCCGTAGATTTCGGACTCCTTGTTGTGAGTATAGATGCAGCAATGAAAGATCAGGGCGAGTGGCCAGCGCAACCACCGTGCGTAGGTCTGACACACATAAAACCAGGCGTGACACGACATCGGTTATACTTTAAGTAGGCAAGACCTGCTTGTTATCTTCCCTCTCAGGAAGTTCCAACACACGGATTTTCGAGCAGAGTGAAAGTCACACTTAATCGAAGGCTAGACGTTTACGCCAACATGAACATGGTGACTTTATTTGTGGTATCTGCGGGCGAAAATACCCAACGAAGAGGGGCCTACGTTTTCTGTAATTTTTCGGACCCTGAAAACGGATCGGTGTGATCGGCCGCGTGGTGTTGCGTTCTCGAGCATGTCTGGGACGTGTAGGCCTCTGCCAGCAAATTTTTTGGTCTCAAAGGCATCGTTAAATTCTCGACGAACTTTCGCGAAGACTTCCAGCCAGTCAATGGGGCACGACGGGTCCTGGCGAGCCGAGCCGCAGCGTGGCCATGAGTTGTTGCGCACCGTGAAGCCGAGCTTGAAGGACTCTCCATCCACGAAACTTTGAGCACTGGTCTGAGGAATTCTGCACACACGCGGCTCGTAGTTGGTGTGTAGACGCTGAGCGACGAGCCTCTGAACCAGTTCATCGTTAGCTAGCAGTTACCTGCTTCATACTGTTTACTTAAAGGGAAAGATTCACACGGCCTCCAGCTCGCTCGCACTGCGTCCTTCGTCCTCACCTTCGATGTCTTCGAAGCCTCCCCCCCTTCGTCCTCGCCTTTTCGCCTTCCTCTTCACCTTCAAAACCTTCGAAAATTTGTTGCCTTCGAAGCTTCTTGGCTCACCTTTGAGGATTGAATACACAAGTTTGAGGCCTGATGGTCCGTGGCATTCAAGCACAAGTGAATATCAAAACGAAAATTCTCAGCATGGAATGCAAAAATTCATTACATACCGAGTGATCATCATAGTCCCAAAAGCTTAGAGCACCTGCGAAGCATTGCCACATTCGCTATTCGCTTGCTGGCAGTCCGACACCTTGACTGCGGCGCCTCTGCACATGCCTTGCTGCTCCGCCCATTCTGCTGCTCGACACCGCCCGAGCTCTAGGCCCATAGGCCTCTAGGGTTTAGGGGGGAGGAGGGGGGGGAATGGGAGAGGAGGGGAGGGGGGGGGAGGGGGGGGGCACATGGCGCGCGCGTGGTGCGCGTGTGGCGTGCGTGGCCAGGGGCACCTTGGGCCCTGGGCAGCACAGGAACCACCGCCCCTTTTTCCACCATTTTTCCACCATTTTTCCACCTTTTTTCCACCTTTTTTACACTTTTTTTCCACCTTTTTTCACTTTTTTTTCCACCTTTACCTTTTTGCCACCTTTTTTCCACCTTTTTGTCCACCTTTTTTCGACCTTTTTTCCAGCTTTACTTTTTTCCCACCTTTTCCACCTTTTTTTCAACCTTTTTGTTGCCTTGTTTGCCACCCTACGGCACGGGGAAGCTGGATGGTGGCGGGGTGGGTGGGGGGTGGTGGGGGGGGGGGGTGGGGGGGGTGGGGAATTTTCGTTTTGATATTCACTTGTGCTTGAATGCACAAGGACCACCAGGTTTCAAAATTGTGTATTCAATACTGAAATGCCCTAAAACCACGGAGGCAGGGAATTCAGGAATGACCAGTGCACGGCTTGCCATGCATTCATAGAATTCATACTCAAATCGTCATGTCACTCGCCCATGACTAAGATACCACATTCAGATGACTTGCTCTTAAAGTTGTTGAATGCTACTGCTTGGTTCGGCCTTTATCAGTAGACCGGTAGATTATCTTATTTATCCTGGCCCTTGTCCTCATTGTCTTCACCTCTTGTTCCTGTGGGACTTTGCAGCCATTGAAAGAAGTCATTGTGGCAACCAACTGGGATTCAAAGTTTGAAGTTTAAAGGTGGCCTTAGGGCTTTTTTTGAAATACATATATATGCTTTAATACTTTTGATTTGACTTCACAAAGTAGTTCCCTTTCTGGCACCTCTGTTCTGCCTTTTTTCTACCTTTTCTTTTTGCATTTGTTTACCTTTGCCTTTTTTTTACCTTTTTTCACCTTTTTGATTTAATTTTTTTTACCTTTCCCCCACCTTTTTTTTAAATTATCAAAATCCCACCTGTCTGGATGACTCAAGATTATAACGCAAGAGGATGATCTACGCTTATTTGTTTCCGTTTCTTGCGTTACTCTCAACTACAGCTGGACTCTGCTCATGCATGAAAGAAGAAAGCGGGGTGGGCAGTGCTGGATTCAACCTAGGTTCGATTTCTTTTCCTTCTGTTGTGGAGTGGGAGGAAGGGGAGAAGAGAGAAGGGACTTTAATCTAAATTCCACCCCCCTCATCTTGTTTTGTTTTGTGTTTCATTGTTCGAAAATCAGAGGAGTAGAGACGAGATTGTTTTTGTTTTTAGAAGTAAAGAGCGGGGGGGTTGGGGGGGGCGCAGCCCCCCCCATTTACTTCTTGTAAAGTGGGAGGGAGAAGAGAGAAGGGATTATGTTTTAAAATTTGTAGAGACGAGGCAGTTGGAGGAAGGGAGAAGAGAGAATGTGGAGTGGGAGGAAAGGAGAAGAGAGAAGGGAAGGTGTTCTAAATTCCACCCCCCTCGAATCTTCTTTTTTTTCTTGTATTTCTTTATTCGAAAAATCAGAGGAGTAGTGACTAGACTTTATTTTAAATCACAGACGAGGGAGTGGGCGGAAGGGAGAAGCGAGAATGCGGAGTGGGAGGAAGGGAGAAGAGAGAAGGGAATGTATTCTAAATTCCACCCCCCTCGAATCTTGAATTGTTTGTTGTGTTTCATTATTCGAGAAATCAGAGGAGGAGAGAGAAGGGAATTTATTCTAAATTCCACCCCCTTCGAATCTTCTTTTGTTTTTCGTATTTCATTCTTCGAAAACTCAGAGGAGAAGGGAGAAGGGAATGTATTCCAAATTCTACCCCCCTCGAATCTTCTTTTGCTTTTTTTGTTTCATTATTCGAAGATCAGAGGAGTAGAGACGAGAGTGTTTTTGTTTCTAGAAGTGGAGAGCGGGGGGGATTGAGGGGGGCGCAGCCGTGAGACTCTGGAGATGCCCCCGTCTCTCACCTTCGAAGCCTTCCAAGCTCCCTTCGTCCTCACCCTTCCAAGCCTTCGAAGCCCCCCCCCTTCGTCCTCGCCTTCGAAGCCTTCGAAGCCCCCTTCGTCCTCACCTTCGAAGCCTTCGAAGCCCCCCCCCCCTTCGTCCTCGCCTTCGAAGCCTTCGAAGCCTCCTTCCTCACCTTCGAAGCCCCCTTCGTCCTCACCTTCGAAGCCTTCGAAGCCCCTTCGTCCTCACCCTTCGAAGCCTTCGAAGCTTTCGTCCTCACCCTTCGAAGCCTTCCAAGCTTCCTCCTCACCTTCGAAGCAGACCTTCACCCCCCCCCCCCCCCCCCCCCCCCCCCCCCCCCCCCCCCGCCCCCCCCTCCCCCCCTTCGACCCTTCGGCTTCGAAGGCTTCGAAGGCTTCGAAGCCCCCTTCGCCGAAGGGTAACGGGCCGCGCACAGGGCATGTAGGTCTGCATAGAACTTCTCCTTCTCTTCATCTTTTGCACGGAATGTTGGTGCGTACACAGATATCACATGAAACACTCGGCCTTTAATGAGTAGTTTAATCTTCATGAGTCTCTCACTATGATAAACAACATGACTACCCGCCACCCTCCAAGCAGCCTGCGTACTGGGCCCAAGTACGAAGGAAACGCCGTACAAGGACACAGGCGCTTCTTCTGGTAGCCCCGAAAACAGAAACAGAAACTCGTCCGCGCGCAATGTACCACATCCTTTCCATCGAGTTTCCGACAATGCCCCCAACACTAGCCGATGCTTCCGAAACACACTACAAACATCAAAAGGTTTTGTTGGACTTGCCCCTTCAAACTCCAAATCCCCCCCCGGTTAGACACCTTGCAGCTTCTAGAGACCAGAGGTTTTGGTTTACTTTGTTACTGCAGCTGAGACGTCGAGTTTCATGGATTTTGCAACTGATGGATTCTGCAACTGTAAGGTCTCTGTTCTGCTTCTTGCGCAATTTTTTCTCGGAGGCTACAGACATAGCGGGAGAGTGCTTCGCACCCCCATTTTGCCGTTAGGCAAAAAATCCAAGTAACTGCGGTGTTCCATTCACCGTCGCGAATGTGCATGCTTCAGGGTACCTTGCCGCGTATAACACCGCCGAGATTTCGGGCGGCCCCAGAGATCCAAGCACTTGCACCATGGTTTTGCAGGGGGATTGATTGGCCACAGTGCAAGTGCAGCACCTGGAACTGCTGTGGCAAGCACTTCCAAACCCCCAATAACCGAGATCCCTGCTTCTGCCGCGGCAGATCTGTGCACAGGTGACTTTGTGGCTGTTGCTGTTCCCGCCTCATCTGCCGATGAGGCCAATCCTCCCAGTGTTGCTGGTCATGAGTCCTTTGCCAGCTCATTTTGTTGTGCAAAGTCAGGTGCCCCGACCTGTGGGTGAGACTCCACAATTCACGGCTGCTGTGCGTCGGTTTGGTTTGCCTAGTTTCGGGACGGATTACGCTTGTTCTGCCACATCGCGGGCCCGATCGATCGTTCATGCTGACCTTTGAGCCCAGGAGGGCGTTGTGTGCGGAAGAAATGTGTGAATGGGTGCGCATTCGCACGCAAGCTGATACGCGGCCGCAGCGCCATTGCCAGTCCCATCAAAATAGACTGGTGAAGCATGGGTGCCTGGTTTGGCACTTTCCAAGAGCGCTCCGATGCCCGGGGCGTAGCTCAGAAATGCCTGGAGGTGGGCCTTCTTTGAGTAAAAGGGCGGATGGTGCCTCGCAATCGATAGGCTTCCTGAGAATGCGAGCCCTGGCCATGCGGGTTTTGCTTGCATTCTTGTGCCTACTTTTTGCTGGTTTGGGCAAGTTGGACATTGTATATACAAGCCATAGTGTCCAAGCTGTGGGCCTGCATCTTGGGGGCCAGTCTGAGGGTCGCTTTTGCACCTTTCTTCAAAATGCGGATCGACTGTGGCTGGAAAAAGGCTCTTCAATACCATCTGCGTGCACTCTTCAACAGGGGTACCGGCGAAGTGTTCGCATGCTATGGTGTGTGAAAAATGAGAATGTGCGGCTTGACACTACCCAGGTCTCTCCTCTTGAGTGATTTGGCTTCTCTGAGCCGCTGACTGAGATAGGTTGTAGATAGTGCGGAGTCGTGTTTCACCGTCAAGATGGCCGGGTACCCAATGGGGCCTGTGTGCCTATACAATAGGCCGGTGGCTTTGCTAACCGCGTTCTTGATTGCTCGCCAGGCAAGGACAACTTTGCTGCGTCTCGAAGTCGAAGAAGAAGTGGATTTCACAGAAATTTTGCATAAAAATGTAAGAATTAAGAATATGTTGAAAAACATTTTGTTTTCAGAATGTATTCCAAAACGAATGACATTTTTCAATTTTTTGGAATTGTAAAGCCATATCTTGGAAGAACACGCATATTAACATGGATTTTTCAAAATTTACTGAGACTTTTCAACGCGCTCGCAAAAAACTCAAGCGCAAATACGCACGGGAGCATGTAGAGTGCTTCGCAGCACACTGACATCCTTTGGCCGTCGCATTTCGGAAAGGACCGCAAACATTGCATAGCTTTCGGATAGCACATCGGATCACATCGGCAAAGTCCTTGTAGGAACCCCTTCGAGACTTTTTGAAGGAATCCGTGGAAACATCGAGCGAAGAACATGCTGGCGGTGTTGCAACCCCTGCACGTGAGGTTTCCTGAGAGGACCAAAAAGATGCTGGCTGTGTGATTTACGGAAACTTTCATTGTGAATGTCGGACGAAATGAGTCCGAAACACCTTCCAAATCAGAAACACTCTCAACCAGCGCACGTTCCCGCGATTGAGAAGATGGCTCCGGTAGAACTGCAATATCGCCACCTTTTGCAACAGACAAATTCATGTCATGCTCGCGCACAGCCATTCTAAATCCTCGAGGCAAATTCTGAAAAGAAACCCTAGTGGTAGTGGTAGTGGTAGTGGTAGTGGTAGTGGTAGTTGTAGTGGTAGTGGTGGCAGTGACAGTGGCAGCGGTAGTGGTAGTGGTATATACACCCCGACAAAAATGCGAAAATGGAATGATGTTGCATCCGACTGTTTGTGTTTGCTGTAGAAAGTCATGACGTGCCATTGAGCCACATGATCGCTGATTGATGTGACGTGGTTCTCATGTCGGCATGGCCGTAGCCTTTGCTCAAAGAGTTCAACACAACACGCAATGGATCCGCCCCTGGTGTTGGTTTTAGTTTCAGCTTTTCCCATCCCATGGCATTGTGGAGTCTTCACGTCGCATTTGGGATGCAGCGGCATTGATGCCATGGCACATCAATGGGCAGGGACCTTGTGCTTGTTCGTGAAGTGCCATGTTTCCAATATGTTTCTCATTGGGCTTGGCATTGATTTGACAGCGTCTCGCTTGGGCAGATCGATCAATAACTACAGGCATCCCCTGTACAAAGTGGGTTGCATCGCTGCATTGCAACCTTTTGGGACAACCGCTGCTGTGTATCTCAAGTGCACTTCGCGGAAGTGCCTGCAATTCTTGTGCGGCTGTAGTGGGATCCCAGGTGGGATCATCAGCACCAGACGCAAAAAGCATATGTTTTGCCTGGGTTTCCACGCGCTTGTGGTGGTTATGAGTCATGAGATATTTGGCCCCGATTGTTGTCATTTCTGACAGGAACATGGCGCCATCCATTCCGCAGGCCATTGTGTTCTCGCATGCACATGTGGTCAGTGTAAGATGACGGGTTAGACGATGATTGTTTTACATGCCGAGGTCGCCATCAAACCAGAGAAATGGCCGCAGACAGTGTATTCGACACCTGAGCCTTCCTTAGCAAAGGCCAGCTTTTTGAATCCGGCCAAGTTTGAGCGTGTGTTTCCGTCTGCTTCACTGTGTTCCTTTTTTTTGTTGTGTGTGTGTGTGTGTGTCTCTGTCTGTGTGCGCCCGTGGAGAATTTTTGTCTTGTGCCGGCCAGGCTGAAGCGGACAAGTTGCTTGCCATGAGATTTGATCCCGCTTTCTACCGCAGTGCGTACCTGCAACCGGTCTTATGTGGAGCCTTTTCATGTCCCATAGGTCCTGTTGGTGATTGTTCAACAGGCTGCTGTTTGCCCTTGCTGTCAGATCCTAAGGCAATGTATGGGCCGTGGGCTTTCACAGAAGGTGGAACAGTTCTGCTTGGGTACTTTCGTTGGAGCTGTTCATTTTTCCAAGGCTATATGGTTGACGCTGTATGTTTTGGTGCCAAACATGTGACAGGACTGCATTGCGAGCCTGTCGGCTGTGGACTCCAAGATCACGCCATCTGGTCCACTGTCCGACCCTGCTGCCAGCGACGCGATGTCAAGCATCCTGCTTGCGATTGGTGTTGGTTCTTCTTGTCATGTTGCTTGTGATTTCATCTCCGTACTCCATGTCTGAGGCGCCATTGCCTGCATAAGTGCCAACGGTATCTCTTCGGCATAGAGTCATAGAGTCTGCAGAAAGTGCAATCACAGGTTGGATTCTAGTGTGAAGCAACCACTGTTTCAAGGAGGTGATGTGGACAAGTGCACCACGCACTTTGATGCTCTTAGCAAGCTTGCTGGCTACAAGGTGTCAATCATTCCAGTTCTTGCTCTTTCGATGCAGATGTCAGCTGTGGTGCTGTTCCTTTCTCGGACTGTTCCGTGATATCCGTGTTTCCCTTGAGGAGGAGGAGAAGAAAACCTCCGTTCAAAAAGCTTCCGAGTTCTGCTCAAAGGTGCAGCCTAGTTGGCGTTTTTCATGTATGTGGCTTGGGCATGTGGAGCCGGTGCCTATCTGGGCCCTGCCTGTCTTTCAAAGGCTGGTTGGAAACTGATCGCCGTGCCTGCCCTGTATGTTGGCATCTGGGCCTTATGAATGGTAGTGAAGGGCCCCTGCATGCTGGATGCAGATGTGTGAACACCTCTCAGCATTTCCGAAAGCTTCTGAACGCTTCTGAACCAGGCATGAAGTTCATCAAGATCAAGTGAGCCCCCTTCAGACCAGCGAACGAGTTGCTTTCCGTGCGACATCCTCCCGGGTTGGCGTATTGGACACGGGTTCAGAGTTTCGACTTGAGTGGCTGTCACGTTGCTTGCACTTTGGGAGAGATGTTGCAGTATTGCTTTGGAAGTGTTGCTATATGTAAGAGCAGTGATTTCTCTGCTTTTTGAAAGCCGCGCAACTTGAGCTGAGTGGAGTTCATTGCAAAAGACTGTGCAAAGAACCCGGCAGTCACTCGTGAGTTCCATTAGCATGTCAAAGCCATTCGAAGCCGGAAGACTGAGGCACAGCGTGCTCCACTGAGCCAGGCCAGAAGCAGGCTCGATGCCGTGCGGTATAATGGCTACTGACAACTTCGCAGGTTTGTGTGCTCAGCAAGAGTTGCTCAGGCACTGGTGCCCTATTCTGAAGAGTCGCAGCTGTCTGCTCAGCATCTGGCACTTCATGGCGGGTGCAACAAACCCTAAGGGGGTGCTTGTCCCTGGTGGGTTGTGTTTTTTGAGGCTGGTTTCGTCTGACGCCCTCCAAGATGGTCGGGATGACGCCCCCGGGACTTTGAACTTTGAAGCTGCACGAGTAAGCAGCGCTTTCAAGTGCTTTCTTTTACTGCTGTGAGGCGTGGCAGAGCAAGAGCTCTACGGAGTACTGCTCTTTTGATCAGTTGGCGGGGTCCTCACACGCCGCGCGGAGGGTCTGCATGGCTCATGGGACATCATGGGACCATGCGAAGCAGTTGGGAGGGCTGTGGAGATGTGGGATGTTGTGGGCTATGCTGTCCAAGCAAGACGGTGTCCCCGCACCGCACTTTTTCCTCGATGCCAGTATGCAGGCACCAAGACCTGTAATGCAGAGACGATATGATCTACGATGTGCAGTTGAAGACCACAACGATGCGGTGTCCATGAGTAGGTGCCACTCGGCAGAACGCAGAGCAGTCATCAGGAGGGTCCAACACCCACACTTCCCGCAGATTTGTCCCAGAGCGATGGCTCGTGCGCTGATTCGCAATGCAATCGAGATGGGTGCTCCATTGTACAATGCTGGCCACTCAGCCTACCGACATATGCCGACTTCTTATGAATCGTCACTGCATGACACTGGCGCATACACCATAGGCTGGCCAAGTTGCGATGTGCGCCAGAATCTACGAGGACGTGAAGCCATGGAGCTAAGTTCGCTGCGCGCTTTGGGGACGTAACTGGTGATGTGATGCTGAGTTGCTTGGTGGGGCCGTTTGCAGGACACTGCCAGAAAACTCTTGTTGGACCAGCGAGCGGAGTTGCGGGGGCCTGTTGCGTTGGCTTCCTAGCGATGCGGACCTTGCGAGCTTTTGTGCTTTTCAAACGCTCAAATGCCTGAGGCAATCCCTAACAGATGCACTGACGGTTGCTGGGGCGCTGGGCTCTTTGCCAGCGCCCTCGGAGGCCAGGATTTATTTGGCAATTTAACAAAAGCGGCATGAGTTCTCCGCCTTGAACCTTAAATCGCAGTGTCCCATATCGATCTGATCTGGCAACCCCACCGAACGGCCTATTGTGTGCTGTGCGTGCAGTCATCTTGTAAGGCGGACCAACTTGCCTGGGCCTTCCGGCGCGCCTTTGATGAGCAGCTTGCCATGCTCCTAGTGCAAGAGTTATGGAGAAGAAGCATTGTTTCAACCAATGGGACACATTCTTTCCTTCCGTGCCCTAGGCCTTAAGAACCCCCAACCCTACAGTATTAAACCTGGACTGCCTGAACGCAGCCTTGTTGGAGTGGCAGGGCTTCGAGCTACTCAAAGGCACTATACTTGGTGCAATTCGAAAGGCCATGTCTTGAGTTCTGCATGTGTCGCTCGTCGAGCAAGAGTGTTTAGCCCTCCCAGGAGCCTCAGAAACACAATGAACCAGATGACCGCTGGTCAGCCAGTTGCAAGATACTGAGGCTTCCAAAGATGAAGCCCCTCTGCAAGGCAGGGGCTGAGTGATTGTGAAGTGATTGTGAAGCGACTATGTAGCGGCCTCTGTAGCTGCAGACAAAATGTCCTGCGATAGGCGCAACAGGTGCCAAGGCCATCATTGCTGCTGCCATCCAGAAAGGTTGGAATCCCGAGCGCTGCCAGTGCAGCCTTGTGTGCATTCTGGCAAGAGTGTGTCGTCAGCCAGGTGAGCAGCTTTTTTTTCTCTACGAGCAAGGCTACGTAGAGACGCGATCATTGAAAGTCGGCCGCGTAGCGTTTTGCCTGCAGGGCGTAGGTTTGCGTAGGGTCCGCGTGGGCAAGTCTATGCAGTATGGGCTCGTAGGTCCGTGCTTGCCGCGTAGGTCCGCGTAGGCACACGTCAACAACATACTCCGCGCGTAGGCCGCGCGCCTACTAAACATGAGCTGACGCGTAGGCCCGCGTAGATACCCATGCCATTGCAACACCCCACACAATCAAAAAAAAAATGCTCAGGTGTTCCGTTGTACAACAGTGGAAATCCCCAAGGATGCGCGCAGGCTTGGGGTATTTTCAAGCATGTTTTTTGTAGTAGATTGGCTTTGTCTTGCATCCGAAGGTATACAAAGAAGCGGCCCAGAATCTTCTGGATGCAGGCTGCACTTTACCGCTATGCATCGTCAGCAGACAAAACTCGCATGTGGAATGAGGATCGGTGGGTACGGGTGCCCACGCCACACTTCAGTTGGATGCTCAGAGCAGCGAGCAGCAGTTCGAGCAACGTGAGAGCAGTCACAGTCTAGATGCCAGCTCTGTTACCTTCTGACCGGCTGCACAGCATATGCACAGCAACAAAGATTCCAAGTTGTGGAACGTTGTGGAGGCGGGCGCTAGATTCGCTACAGCAGCTCCCCAGCGCTGATGCGCGTGCCTGGGCCCTGCGTCGGGCACTGGATGCCGTGGCAGCGAACGACACTCCGTCTCCACCGTCGGAGAGTCGGAGTCTCAGCTAGGTTTTCTCTGCCACAGGATCGACAGCGAGTTCAAGCTGATGGGTACACATGGGAACGTGCTTTTTGAGACATTGTGGAGCCAAGGCATCTCACCGCCGGCCTTGGTCCGCGATTTCTCAACCGCAAGCGGGCTGGAGGTGTGTTGGCCCGTGCCACACGAAGACACGAAGAAACGTGAAGAGAACCAGGGCTTTGTGTGTCTGTTGGGAAAGAACGCTGCGGCACACTGAAACGGAGATTCCTGTGACCCTCTGTGCCCCTTGGCTCCCTGATTTCGGGACTCGCTGGAGTCACGGAGGTGGCCGGCTTTATCGTGAACGACACTGTGATGGGTGGCCGCTCTGATAGCGAGCTCGTGATGTCCGACCAGGCTCGGAGGGTTGCAGTTTCATTGTTTGTAACGGGAAAGGCAGCTCTTTGTTCCGATCCTGGAGTGGTAGGCGCAAGCATCTCATGCCAACTACTTCCGACATTGATTTTCCACCATGGACCGCAAGCTGTCCAAGTGCAGCTCGGTTGCCTTTGTGAATGGTGCCTCAGCAGGCCGCCGTTTTCCGCGGCACTGTCACCAAGCGCGGAGGCGGTGGCTTTGCCTCCGTTCGATTCCAGCCGCGGGACCCCCAAACAGACAAGCAGCATGCTGCATGTCTGCATGTCTGCAGAATGTGTTCATCCCAGTTTGTGGAGGGTGCTCACCCCGCCCCAGCTTACATATTTTCTAATTGTACACTTTGTACACTACAAAGCCATACGTAGAATCTTCAAAGATGAAGGCATCTTGCTATCTTCATGTTCTTTGAACATATGCACATACATAAATGCATATACACATGCCTACGCATATGCGCAAGTGCATATGCGGATTGATTGAAGTTGAGGGGCATGAGCTTGGTGTTTGTGCACTGCAAAAGCTTCCGGTTTTGTAGCCATCAGCGCAGAAAGACTTTCCTGGTTTTGCACGCGAGGCCTACCAAATGTATATGTGTAAATGAATGTGTATGTACACGTCTATGCATAGATGTCCCCTCGTAGGCCGGGGCTTGGGGGTTTTCAGTTTTCAGGTTTAAGGTCGTTGAGGGTTCAGAGGGTTCAGGGCCCAAATGAAGATTCTCTCCCTGTCGCCTTAGCATCCTAAACCCAAAACAAAACAGCAATGAGCCTCTAAGCTGTCAGTTAAAGCCTAGGGAAACAGTACCCGTGGGGACTCGCTTGTGGTGCGCGGAGTCCTTACTATATTCAGACCGAATTCGGAGAAATTGGCCTGAATGTTTTATAGGGCGGGTCACCAAGGTTTCTCTACCAAACTATCTCCGGTGCATCTTGGTTCTTGGTTCTTGGTTCTTGGTTCTTGGCTCCCGAGGTCCGGAAAGTTGAGGTTCAGCATTCCTCATATCGAGGCTCAACATTTAGGGGTCTGGGGCGGCAAGATTGCTCACCAAAGCTCCTCAGGGGAACCTTGATTCTTGGTTTTTGTTTCCAGGTCGCGGAATATTGAGCCAACTTTTTCTTGAATTGAGCCGACTCCGAACGAAACTAAAGTAGTCTTGACTACCGGACACGCAAGACCTCCCATCGTACGCAATCAAGACTGGTCTTCAAACTGTATCGTGGCATCCCCATGTCTAGGTGACAATGTAGAATCCGCAAACGTAGACGTTAACTAGTACTAAAGGCGAACACCGAAAGAAACAAATAAGATAAAGTATACCATTGTGTGTGCATAATCATACAAACAAAGCCAATGTGCTCCCAAGTGATAACAAATTTCAACAAGGATATGTATATATATATATATATATGTAGATACACATAAGCTAACCCCCTCGATGTACCTACCATTTTTTGGCTAGGTTGGTATAATAATATCATTCACACACAAGCTTCTAGGGAAGGGTGCAGGAGTATTCGGCAGTAAAAAATTGCTAAGGGAATGCATTGAACAGCGCGTAACTTGATGAACTGCATCAAGCAAAGGCACGTTCTTCATTACTCACGGAGGACCTGCAGTTTGCGAACCTAGTCCGGCTCAAATACTTGACAGCTCAATTAAGTGTTTTTTTTTTTGTTTTTTTTGTTTTATGTGGCCCCCCTAGAGCACGGAATGGTTGGCATTCTCGAAGCTGACTTCTAGCCATCAACTACATGAAAATATTGCGTAGCAAATGGCCACATCTGTTTCTTCGAATGCAATAGGGCCGGAAACCAGCTTGCTTGTAGTATACCTATTGCTATATACAATCGATTATTGTTTGGCCCCCCTGAACAATCATGCAATCATTAATGCTGCTGATAGAGCCGCATTGCATTCGCGTCCCCGCCAACTATCAAGAATAGGTAGGTGAATTATGCTCATTTTGCCTTAACTGTTTTGTGTAAAACAGGGAGTCATATTGCTCAAGGATCTTGTTGGGTATTTCGATTTGCCATAAAGTATTAAAACATGTTTTACAATGTTGCCGTTATCTTGTTCGTGATTTGGACATGGGCCCCTCCCCCCCCCGGGTTTGGGATGTTAGAGCTTTAGGGTTTCTAGGGTGCGGGCCTCAGGGTTTGGGGTTTTTAACGTTCAAGGTTTTGGCTTCGGCCTTAGGGTTTAGAGGTCTAGGGTCTTAGGGTTTAGGGTTTTAGGGTTTAGGGTTTAGGGCTTTAGGGTTTTGGGCGGGGATACCATTGGGGGGGCCTTGGGGCGAGAACGCACAGCGCACGGGGCGCCGCCCGACCGTGGCCCTCTGTGGTGTCATGCTCCCCCGTTTTTCGGGTTTCGGGGAGAGGGGCTTAGGGTTTAGGGGAGGGAGGGCGGGGTGGTACCCTGCACGGCGAACCGCGAACTGAAATCATATATGCTACCTCCCCAAAACCCACCGTAAGGACAGTGTAAGGAAGTAGTGGTGACACTAGAATTATGTCTATGAATCCTAATGGTGTCTGAAAAGACAGGGTCTGAGGAAGTGTTTCTGTGGATATTTGTGTCGAAATGTGTGTTCCTGAAGGGGAGTGGATTTTCTCTGCTTGTAGTTCCAGTGAGCTTGAAATCTGTGGAGAATCCGTGGCCTTTAGTTTTGTTGGTTCAGAATCTGTGGAAAATCTGTGGAAAATCTGTGGAATATCTCTAATCTGGAAGGTCCGGACGCAGAGTTTTCAACAATTTTCCACACATTTCGAGGCTCGGCCGCCTCCAGAATCTGTGGAAAACCGGTGGAAAGTCTGTGGATATCTCTGTGTTCAGGCGATTTTCCTCAGATTTCGAGGCCCGGCCGCCCCTCGGAATCTGTAGAAAAAACAGGTCACAAACATAACACAGAAAAGTACAGTACAGAAAAAGCAACAAAAACATAATGCATTGTCTGAAACTTACAGCCTTTTTTTGAACATAAATATTTTGAGGAACCCAGACTATACTAAGCATTCGTACACCATACGCGGTCATGTTTTGCCGTGCAAGTTTTGTTTCAAAGCATATGCATGATTGAAATCCATCATGCGAGCGTTGTGTTTGCAAAGGGGGGGGGCTGCCCCCCCCCCCCTCAACCCCCCGCTTTTTAAGCCGTGCAAGCTTGCGAGCAACATCTATAAGAATTCCTACGAAAAGCAGTACGAATTGAAGATATGGAGGTTTTCGTAGGAAAATCAAAGAAATGGACCAGTTCCTATGAAAATATAGAGGGAATGGAGGTTTTTTGGGAAAAACCAAGAAAATCGACCAAATCCTATGAAAATTTAAAAGGGAGTGTAGCCTTTTCCTAGGAAGACCAGAGGACCAGCAAACCAGGGCAAGAAAAAGGTACCAAGCAACAAAAAAAAGTACCAAAAAAGGTCTCCGCCCATTCTCAGGGTATGGCCTTCCCTTAGGTTCCTTGGTAGTTTCAAAGCAAAACGAGGCCTAGAGGAGTTTCTTGAGGGAGTGACCAACCCAACTCATATAAGTGGCAGGAACGTTTTTCAAACTTAGTTGTGAACGAGGCGCGAATGGGGATTTCTCAGAGCCTGATGCGCTTGCGGAAAAGAGCGTACCTACACCCAGAACTGATGGACCTGCACGGATGGTGAAGCATGATGCCGCGACGCAGTCTGGTTACTCAACAAATCAAGGCAACAAGTGAGTCCCCCACAGGCGTGGCCTTCAAAGTCCTAACTCTCGCACCGAAATGCCAATCTCAAATTAAGCTTAAACCCCCTGATGATTCGACGCAGGACCGTGCTGCCTTTCTGGCCCGGCTTCGCTCCGCTGCGGGCCTGGCCCTGAAAATTCGCAGGAGCTGCGCTGTTGGGAAGCGCGCATTCGGCCGGGCCAGGAACTCTGTAGCCTGTCTAGCCTTTCATGCCCTGCTTAGCACTTATGTATTCGGCACATGCTCAAGACATCTCACGGCATCTCAAGACATTCTTCAGGATACATGGCTGCTCCAGCTGGAAGCTGCAATTGAACAGCCAGCTCTTCAGTCGTCCAGTGCTTGAAGCTATGCAATTGCAGAGGAAATATGCGTGACATAGCTCTTCAACGTCAAATCAAACACATGTGACAACTGCCAGGCCAGCAAGAGAAGCAATGGCAGAAGGACTGATCTCCACAGCAAGTGTGTAGTCTAGATTCAAATGGCAAGGTGCCCAGGTCGCAGGCGCGAAGTTGGCGTTGGAAGTGGTAGCCAGAAGAATGAGAGCTTGCTTCCGTAATATGCTGGCGGTGAAGAGAACTCTGCACTTCACCTTCATTGCGTTGTGAGCTGCGTGTGGCCTTGAGCACGACGGCACACCTGAGAAGCTGAGCCGGTTCCTGTTGGACGCATGCAAGTGCAACCTCGATTGGGAAGATGAGGTGCCCAGATCACAAGTGCAAGTTTGGCACAGTTGAGAGCGCACCTCATTCGTATGCCGGCGGTGAAGAGAACTCTGCACTTCACCTTCATTGCGTTGTGAGCTGCGTGTGGCCTTGAGCACGACTGCACACCTGAGAAGCTGAGCCGGTTCCTGTTGGACGCATGCAAGTGCAACCTCGATTGGGAAGATGAGGTGCCCAGATCACAAGTGCAAGTTTGGCACAGTTGAGAGCGCACCTCATTCGTATGCCGGCGGTGAAGAGAACTCTGCACTTCACCTTCATTGCGTTGTGAGCTGCGTGTGGCCTTGAGCACGACTGCACACCTGAGAAGCTGAGCCGGTTCCTGTTGGACGCATGCAAGTGCAACCTCGATTGGGAAGATGAGGTGCCCAGATCACAAGTGCAAGTTTGGCACAGTTGAGAGCGCACCTCATTCGTATGCCGGCGGTGAAGAGAACTCTGCACTTCACCTTCATTGCGTTGTGAGCTGCGTGTGGCCTTGAGCACGACTGCACACCTGAGAAGCTGAGCCGGTTCCTGTTGGACGCATGCAAGTGCAACCTCGATTGGGAAGATGAGGTGCCCAGATCACAAGTGCAAGTTTGGCACAGTTGAGAGCGCACCTCATTCGTATGCCGGCGGTGAAGAGAACTCTGCACTTCACCTTCATTGCGTTGTGAGCTGCATGTGGCCTTGAGCACGACGGCACGCCTGAGAAGCTGAGCCGGTTCCTGTTGGACGCATGCCGCATGCAATGGAATTTCGATTGGCAAGATGAGTTCGACATGGCCTGGGTTTTGAAGTTTTGCAAAGACGCAACACTCCTGTTCTCTGCCCCCAACGTCGCCCCTCAAATATCAGCTGTTGCCTGCTGCAGGACTTCGTGGTTGCTGAGGCTCAAACAGTGCAGGACTGTGCAAGCACGTCAGCCTAGGAGGCCCATTTGCAGCATGTTGGTCCGTGGTTTTCGTTTGTGCCCGAAGTATGTGAAGTAGGGTTTATATTGATTTCATGTTTGAGTGGTTCCTTTAAGTATTGGTAAGCTTACATATGATCACGGGCTCCCAGGTCCTTACCCCTTCTAGTGGCTGAACTCTGAACGAACCCTAAGCCCTCAACCCAACCAAACCCTGAGCCCTAGAACCACTGGGGGGCAGAGTGAAAACTCTAGGCCCTAAACCCTAGATCCTACTTCATCCAACCTTAAACCCTCAAGCCTAACTCAACCCAACACCTGTGGGGGTGACACCAGGGGCGGTACCGGGGATACTTGTGCGTTTTGACGCCCTGCGGCCAAGTTCCGATCAAAGCCGTCCCTGCGTCTTTGACAGTTCCGGCAATAGCTTTGCAAAAGAGAATCATGCACACTTTCTGGACTTGAAGCTCACCTGAAATGGTACATTCTTAGGGGATCCTCTTCGGAGTAGGTCAGATTCAGGGGCTCATTCGCGCCCAGTTTTGCCCATCGGTCCTTGCCATGGCTCAGATGCTTGGAAGCACTTGCATCCGCGTGACCCTAGCTACCACTTATAATGGCGAATGAAGTTGCGGATGCTTCAGAGCAGGTGCTTTGCAGGCGTGCAGCTGAGGACAGGTACTCTGAAGAAGTTCTTTCCCGAGAAAGGCATAGGTTGCTGGGACAGCAGTTGCACAAGTTTCAAGCCTTCCAGGCATTATGGCGGCACATACAGTCCTGCTAAGAAGGCTACATAGCTCCCGACGATGGCAGCGAAGACGTCTTCATCCATTTCCAGGCAGTCACCAACGGCGGCAGCCCGTCTGAATTCACAGATTTGCAAGCTCCCGACGAAGCGCTGTAATTCCTTTTGTTCACATATGTGTTCACACTGCCTCCACTTTGTTTGCCGACGCGGTCTGCTCAGGAGAGTCTGACATGATCCCAGGGGCCAGGATGAGCTACGACCTGGAGATCAATGACCGGAATGGGAAGACCAAGGCGCTGCAGCTGAGACTCTGCGTCGGTCCTAGGACCTAGGGCAGGGCAGTTTGCATGCAGAGTTTACGCAGTTTCAGCATCTTTGACCAGGCAGTTCGAGTGACGATCGACTCACCCGGCGACCCCAGCAACCAGTTCAAAGGCGGTGGTGGCGGCGGCGGTAAAGGCGCTGCACCGAAAAGTCCCTTAGCATGGCAGCTACAGTCCTGTCGGCAGGAGGCTACGGGAAATCCTATGGAGGTTATGGCAAAGCACCTACCGGAGGCTTCCGTGCTCTTGCACATGTCTGAAGTAGCTTCTGCTTTGCCTGTGCTAGGCAAGGGTCATGGGGCCGGTCCTTACGATGGAGGCAAGGGAGGTTGGAGTCTGAGCAGAACTGCCGTTTGGTGGGGGGGGGGGGACAGCCCCCTGAACAGCTCTCGTGACCGTGGGCTTTGGCTCTTTGAGGCGCCGCGAACTACGACATGAACGCGATCTGGGCTGCCTTGTACGCACAGGCGAGGGTAGCTTCTGGCGTCGGTCGGTAGGTTTGTACTATTGTACCATTCCGTGCTTCTGCTTGGAAATCCCTACTAGGCAGCGGCGCTTGGGGCAGGACGTGATGCAATTTGTGCCATGCTGTGCATGTCAGCTGCGAAGACCAATGAACCCGGAAGCGTCCACTGAGTGGAGGAATGGGTGGGCAGGGAACTGAGCCGCTTGGAACTGTTTGGATACAAGAGATATTGTCTGTGCGCAACATTGCTTTTTGAGAAAGTTAGCCCTTTGTGTGTTGCCGCGGAAGTGTGCCGCCAGGCAGTCGTACAATGCTGCTTCGGGTACTGGTCAGCAGTGGTACTGAGCCCCCGCTTTTGGAAAGACTGGAGAGGCCACTGCCGGAATCAGATTCGTTCCTGTCACGATGCAAGTCAGTGCGGACAAGCCAATGTTGAGAACCTGGAACGGCCGGTATGTATAGTGGTGCTGCTACGCTGAACGGACGTTCAGGTTGCTGCAAGAAGTGGAGTGTGCAAAACGTGCGCTTTCAGCAGCTTGTTGCTCATCACATGGTCCAGCAAGAGAGTGTAGGTGGTGTGATCTCCGTCCAGCGGCGAGTCTTGCCGTGTTGTGCCTCGTTGTGCCTCGTTGTGCCTCGTTGCAGGACGTTCGGGTGCCATTGTCGGCAATGTGGCCTACCTGGCGTGGGCGTGTGGTCGGGGGCTGCGTGCTCAGGCTGAGGTTAGGTGTTAGACGTGATTGGGCTTTGCTGCCGTATGTGCCTCTGCTTCTACAGCAGCTTCTGCAATGGCCTAGTGCTTGCCTCAAGCGATCTCCATACATCCCCATCCCAAAAGTTGCATTGGCTTAAAGAGGTAGTGTCGAGCCCCAGGGCTGGGGCTTTTCGGCGAGCGGCATGGCCATGGTTGACTTCTGCCCGCCAAAGGCCATGCAGGCTGGACCTCACCGTAAAAAGAATGGGGGTTTACGAAAATAGGGGACCCCCAATATAGATGGATCCCCTTATCATCAGGACCCCGATAAGGTATCCCTACTTTCGGAAGCGACTGGAATTCAAGCTTGGCTGTCAATACGCGAGCGTGGGACGAACGCATCTTCCTGTGCTCTTCTCATCATAGATGCAAGTCAATATCACGTATCCAGACAAACTTCTGACGGTTGCCATCACAAGCTGCCATTCCAGGTGCCCAGCATTGTGCCTGGTGACTTTCACTGCGCTGCCTGCTGTGAGGCCACGCGGTTCTTTGAGTCTGGGTGCTGCTAGTTAGCATTGCTACCCTACTTGTACTGTAAGCAGTTTCTTTCAATCAACATTTTTTGGATTCGTGGAGATGTTTGTGATGGAAGGCGTTTGAAACAGCTACGGACCTGCGGGCGCACTGCAAGTCCGAGCGACATGTGTGCCTCGGCTCTACTCCCGCATTTGTATGGAGTTGATCCATGGTCCGTGCTGAACGTGCGATCCTCAGGTACAACATGAAGCGAAAGCTGTCCAGCTTGAAGCCAATTTCTCAAGATTCTGGGATGCAGGAAGATGAACTTAAGATTCAGCAAGGGTCTGGTATGTTGACGGTCGCGAAACAATGCTGTGGCAAATCTCGAGGTTTCCAGGTCCTCTTGTAGCCTATGCTCCTGAATAGGCGGTGGGGATGGAGGAGATCCAGTCGCTGCTTACAGCCCTGGCCCAAAGTTCGTTAGACCGTAAGACTGACTCCAGATCCAAATCTCTGAAGGCCAAAGTCCCTTAACCCGAAATCCCATCAAAGTTATGGTTCTTTGGAAGCACTCGCTTCTGGGCTTCTGGGATAGGGCTTTTTAGGCTTTCGGTTCAGAGCTTTCCAGCATGAGGGAGGCTTGAGGGTTCAGAGAACAGGATTTGGTGTCTTGGTTTTGCGGTGAGCTCTAAGACTCTGCCACCTTACGAAGCCCTTAAGTGCTCTTCTCCTCAAAGCCCTCAAGCCTGGCAGACCTTGTAACCACAAGAGAGAAAGACCCACCTTGATGTGAAATCTTGGGGAAGCGGAGCTGATGCTTGTCTTTTGGGGGCTCTCTGTCACACGCGGCATGGCTTGGCTGTTCGCCCATACAATCCCATCCATCTCCATAAGACTGTGAACCTCAGCGCATGTCAGGAAGCCTGGGAGCGAAAGCTTCGGGAACGAGAGGTCGGCGAGAGCACCAAAGGAACGGCGCACCTGAAAGCGGGAAAGGCTGGGCGCTAAGGAGACCTCATGAGACCTCTATAAGGAGGCCCCCCTCTCCGGATCCACGTTTCGGCATCTAATCTTGAAGGTATCACGGGGATTTCAGGAACGAGGCCAAGAGCTCGAAAGCTGAGGCGCACCGCAAGCCCGCTGAAGCGTCGACAGGGGGAGGCCGGTCCTGCTTCCATGTGCAGACTCCGTGGACGTGTTTGTAATCAGCCTGGCTCAGATGGAGAAACCTGCCCCAAGGCAGGAACATTCATTGAACTTTCCTAGCTTCCAAGGCTATCCAGCCCAGTCTGCGAGCGCAGTCGCCAAAGATGAAGAGGAGGTAACACCCACGGACTGTGTATCGCTGCGCAGATTGATAGTATTAGGCTGTATCATCTGAGAGCTTGTTGTGATCTTCCATGCAGGTGCCCGCAGCATTCTCCCCACGCCAGTGTCTGTTCGATCGCCAGCACTTCACGACAGTGGAGAAAAACTTGGCGCACATGCAGCTCCGATGCATTTTTCCATGTAGTTAGCCTCCAGGGCCGTGTGAGAGGGCTTCCGAGGGCTTTGACCGAGGTGGAAGACCTACAGCTTCTTCATCCCTGACAGGGAGTATTGCACCGATGTGGAGGGCCTGTTGGCGCACTTGTGGTCCAAGCATCTTGGCTTGCACAGCATTGAACAGAAAATGTAGTCGGCTGAATGACTTGAGGGTCTTAGCCGTCCTGGCCTTGGTGCAGGTGCACCGACGAGTATGTCTGCCTCTTCTGCAACCGCAGATTTCCAGATGCTGCCAGCACCCGCCGGCATATGCTGGACAAGGCACATGCACGGATTGGCACCGAAGCGCGAACCCGGCGGGGGAACCTTGACGAGCTTGGCTCGCAGGAGCACTCTGCGGCTTTTTGCTTAGCACTTTGGACTCAGCACGCAGAGCTAGGCAGCTAGGCTAAGTATTGACGGTATCTTAAGTCTGCAGATGTGTCTCCCTATTTTACCAGACTCTTGCAATTCGGCGAGGAGTTGGAAGCAGAACTTGAGCGGTTCTATGACTTCACCGGCTCCACACGAGATTCGGCTGCACTGCGTGACAAGCTGGACATCTTTCATCGCATGCCTCGCCAACACACACACAGTAAAAACAGTTCACTGGCAGTACTGGCCACCATGGCTGCAAATCGCATCCAGTTTTGCAAGGCGAGATCACAGAGCGCATCACGGATCCAGAGCATCGAGCGGCGTGCGGTGCTTGGATGTGACCACACGACCACGGGTTCGAAGTCTGGGTGGGGTTGGGGTCTAAGAATTGGTCTAAGGGCGCACCAATCACTTGCTTCGTGTGGCCCAGCTCTGTTGTTCCCGACACTCACTACAGCCCTCCCACGTGGCAGCTCCGAATAAGACAGAGCGTTGCTCCGCCATACAGCAAATTTGCAAGAACTCCATCTCCCTCTTGTGTGTGACGGGGGCGTGACGCGGAGAGTAACCGCTGTAACCGGAACCAGGGAGTTGTTACAGCAACTCGGTTTCAGGAACCTGTTCCAGGAACTAGGCCAAAGCTGTCCAGGAACTGCATGGAGGGTTGTACAGTTCCTGTTTCATGTCCCCGCTCGTTCTTGTAACGTCCTGGTCGGTTCCTGAACCGTGGTTCCTGTTACCTGGCGCGCTGGTTCCTGTTACACGCCTCACCCTGACGCGGAATGGGCTTTGGACAAGCGGGCCGCGAAGGGGCGTGATGAGATGTTGCAACTACCCTTTTTAAGAAGGTGGCGCTGTGATGCGACAAAGTTCTTGTTGCGAAGAAGGCCGCGTTGGACGGGGTGTGAAGGGGTCCCCAGTTTGCGGGTCCAGGTTCTGCGGGGTCCCGGAAACCTGCGCCCGAGCGTGCCGTTTTTTGGGCTGAGAGGTCTTGGCTGGGGCCTTGGGTGGGGTGGGAAGCTGAAGTCCGATGGCAAACCCCACACCCTAAAAGGAGATATTGTGTGGGAAACCCAGGCCCTAAGCCCTAAAAGCAGATGCCAGGTGACAAAACCCTGAACCCTAAAAGGAGGTATTGGTGGCCCTGAAACCCCTTAGCCCTGCAAGCAGAAACCTCAACTCCAACAAGGAGATGTTTGCTGGCAAACCCTTAACCAGAAGCAGACCCAAAAGGAGATGTTGGGTGGGAATCCGGAAGGGGCCTCCAAGACCCTCCAGCGAGGCTTCAGGAGACGTTGGCCGTGCGTACTAAAGTTGTGTACGCGCAGAATGCCGTGTACAGCTTGGAGGAGCGGACAAGTGCGCCTTGAACAGCCCGACCCAGTCTGGAGGGGCATGAGTTCGGGCCGTGACGGGGACGTGATGCCGCAGATGGCTGCCCCCGCGTGACGGGAGCAAGCTTGAGGATGGGGCGGAGGTGTCTGAGGCGCAAGATCAGGGCTGTGCCGTGGGAGTGTTTGAATTATAAAGCCGGCGCTGGTAGGGGGCCGCGTGGCTCAATGGTGGAGTCCGCAGGGTCATGATGGGGGCGGGATCGGGGGCGTAACAGGGGCCGATTGTGCCAGGCATCTTTTGGGTTCCAGGTTTACGTTCTTCAAAAAGGTCCCAGTGCATGCGGGGAGTTTTGAAATGTTTTGAAGGGTTTCTAGGAAGTCCTAAAAGGTGTTTGTTAAGCTTTCAGGGTTACGCGCCGGCGGATCTCACGTAGCATACATTACCTTCGCAGTGGCGATTGGTGGCAGTAGGGGAGGCAGGATGGCAATGTCGCTGCTTGAGAGTGGTGGTTGTTGGTGACGGCGGTGGCGGTGGCGGAGGTGGCGGAGGTGGCGGTGGTGGCGGTGGTGGCGGTGGTGGTGTTGGGGCAAATATCGGGGCGCTTCCGGTCCTGCTTCGCTCCAGTTCTGTAGCACGCAGCTGTGAGGGCAGGTGTTGTGCGACAGTTTGTTCACTGCAGGTCTGTCTTCCGCTATTTCGACGAAGATCGAGATGGCTACCTGAATCACGAGGAGCACGCATTCTGTTGTCGACATCCTGCAAAAACGCTTGGAGTGGCCAGGAAGTGTCCGAGCTGTGGAAGGCGACTTCCACAGACGGCAGCGAAGTCTCAACTTCAATGTTCAAGGCCGCCTGCCAGCAGGCGCGCCCCCAAGTATCCGAGGTGACCCGAGGTCAGACTTTGTAAGCCTCCAGAACTGTCCGGAGTTTCGCAACAGGTGGATGCAGACCCCAGGCGAGGCCTCAGCGTGGAGGCCTGGCGCATGCCGTCCCCATGCTACAGTATCCACCACTTAGAGACATGTCGAGACATTTGTGTATCTGTGTGTCTTGACACCGCCAGGCCTTGGGTCAACTGTATGCTGAAGGCTTTGCAGACCTGGAGCGGCACTTCGCTGTTTTAGAGGCGCGGAACGTCCACTTGTGGAGATTGATCAACAAACATCTCTCTTGAAGATTCTTGAAGTCATGTACCGACTCTGTGGCTTCCACGCACTGGAGAGCACGACACTATTCGCTTCCAGTCCGGTGTTTTTGGGGGGTTTTCTTGAGGAACAGCATTGTGCCAGCCCGCGTGCAGTGCAACAGGAGCTGCTTGCGAAGAAGCTTGCCTCCAGGAAGGCTGTCCTCCAAGCGAAGAGGATCAAGCAGGAGACCTCCAAGGATCCGATTCGCTTTGGAGTATTTTCCTTGTTCGGAGCGGTGCGGTCTTATGGGTGAGTCATGGCGCCGCTAGGGATGATGACTCCGAGACGAACCATGACCTTTGTCCGTGGGGCATAAGCGTTGTCTGGTTGATGAGCACTGAGCGGATTTTTATTGTGAGGATGACGCCAATGAGGACGAGGATGATGAGATCGAGGCCCAGCTGGGTGTTTTGTGTCAAGGCTAAGGTGTATTTACCTTCTGCAACGTTCGACCCAAGTTGGCACCACATGCTGGCATCAAATAAGCTGTGCTTTGCCCTCGGCTTCGCACCTGATGGAGCAACGGAGCACCGCGGTCTCTGCTGCGCCAGGACTCTGAGGAGGAGGATGGAGAGGATGACGACAGCTCTGGAACTGAAATCGTTTCTCGCCTGACAACCGGAAGACTGTCCTCGATTAAGGTTAGGGTTAGGGTGTGCCGTCGTGTGCACGGTCAGGTCGAGTGCGACGACGAGGCAGAATTTGAGGAGGCCTCCCTGAGTCCCTGAGTCCTCTGCCTTCGGCGAGGCGCGTGGATCGTGCCGCTACTTGAGAGGTCATGCGAATCCTTGGCTTGCAGCAAGCCACTGTGCTCGACAACGGCGACTTGAGGCCCTAGGGGTGAAAACCCATGGATCCAGAAGTTAAAGAAAATTAAATCCTGATTTAATTGTTGTGTTTGGGTTGGGTTTTGACCTACCTCGACATACCTTGTCCCTACAAAAACACAATTAAATCGTGATTTAATTGTGTTTCTTTGCGTTTGACTGGAAGACAATTAAATCGTGATTTAATGGTATAGCAAAGACTTGTGCTACTTGGTACCTGTTTGCACCATTAAATCATGATTTAATTGTACTATTATTACTATTATTACTATTAGTCTTATTATTCCGATTACTATGAGTCTTACTACTATTATTATTATTATTTTGACTACTAGTCTTAATATTACTATTAGTATTACCATTATTATTCTTATTCTTCTTCTTCTTAGTATTTTCTTATTATTATTATTACTATTACTAGTACTCGTATTACTGTTACTATTGTTATGAGTAGTATTATTCTTCTTCTTGCTGTTACTACCATTATAATTATTACTATTACTATTACTCGTATTACTGTTACTATTATTCTGAGTAGTATTATTATTATTATTCTTATTGTTACTACCATTATTATTATTACAACTATGATTATTCCTATTACTATCATTATTACTATTACTATTACTATTACTATTACTATTACTATTACTATTACTATTACTATTACTATTACTATTACTATTACTATTATTATTATTACTATTACTATTATTATTACTATTATTACTATTATTGTTCTTATTATTACTCTTACTCTACGGGGAACAATTAAATCGTGATTTAATTGTTGAAAAGGTAGGGGGAACAATTAAATCGTGATTTAATTGTTGAAAGGTAGGGGGAACAATTGAAGGAGTAGCGAGTGAAGTGTCACACCACGTGATGTCTCACATCGTTCGCGCGTGCATGTTTTCCTGCCAGTCGACATATGCTTGTCGTGCCCACGAAAAGACCTCCGAGGAACTGTGAGCTCCCTTCGACAATCACCTCACTGCCACGCCATCAACATTCCGGTGTAGGTGTAGTTCGTTATCTGGTTGTCCCTAATTTCATGGGTGTCCTAGTGGTTAAGGTGGTTCCCGATCCGACCCGTATTCAGGCTTGGTCATTGATTCATGTCCATTAAATCCTGATTTAATTCCGCTGCGGGTTGGGGTCGTCTAGCAGAAACAATTAAATCCTGATTTAATTGTTTCTGCGGGTTGGGGTCGTCTAGAAGAAACAATTAAATCCTGATTTAATTGTTTTCCTTGAGCAGCTTGCCGGCATGGCATGCTACGTCGTGCGACGTTAACAGGCAATTAAATCGAGAGTTAATTGTGCTGGACCTAAGGGGCGTCGAGCCGGCCCGATGCCGGTCAATTAACTTCAGAGTTAATTTTCCTTAACTCTTGGATCCACTGTCTTCCCCCTAGGGGTAGGACTCCAAGGCTGCGCAGAGCTCAAGCGCGCTGCAGGTTGCCCAACGGCATGGTAGCAGCCAACAGGGACGTCGCTCATATCTGGCGACAAAGAGGCCAGAGGATGGCCAGGATTTCTGTATGGCTGTCTTCTGTTGTCTGCGTTGCCTCAGCCACCAGGAACCCGCAACGGCCAGCTTGTTGCAGCCAATGGAGGCAGTCTGAACAGTCGCCTCACGAGATGATGCCAAAAGGGCGAGAGTCAACGTTTCAAGTGATCTGTTCGTCACAGGCCACGTGGGTGGCAAGAGCGTCAGGGCCCATCTCATGCTTGCAAACGATGCCGCCGGCAAGGCAGGGCCAACACCATGGCGGTGATGTCTGATTTTTCTCCGCTTCGAATCTTGCGCCAGGTTGAAATGACGCGAAGGCTTTGTGTGATTGGCATTTGCTTCATATGGTTCATGTCACTGGACACTTTGTACAACGATCAAGCAGCTCACACCAATCCTCGCATGCTGAGCTCGGTTTGTGCACAGGCAGCAGCAGCGGGAAGGCAAGCGCGTCATTGCCGTCTTGCGAGAGAAACAGAAGCAAGAAATGAGACTTGGCATCTCGGCTGCGCAGAGTTGTACTGGCCAGCTTGAAGATGTAGAAGCCATCACACCGACCCATACCAGCACACCAAATCCCCCAAACACGCACAGCGATGTTGACTCCAATAGCTCTTCCTACGTTGCTGCCCGGTGTTGCCCATGCCCGAGGTATGCAGATGAACACTGCGTTGAAGGGAAAGCCGAAGAAGTTCCGGACACTGATGGGCGATGCCTCTGGTGCCCGGTAAGCTTCTGGAGATGAGGCGAATTGGCCGAATTGGCCGAATTTCGGACCTCCTACCGTCAATGTTTACAGTGGGTAGTGACCGCCACCGAAGCCCCTGGTCCGAGCCCGGCGCCGCTGAGTGTTTGCCCTTGTGTAGACAAGCGACAACTGCTACTGTGCTACTGCATGCACAGGGCAAGATTACACAGTGGAGCCCGATCAGACTCTGGCCTGTGTCTCGAGGTGGCACTCTCTGTCCAGTTTTCGAGCGTCCGTGCGGAGTCTTACTTTGTGCAGATCTGTGCTTATTCAACTTGAGAAGACTTCCAGCGGGTCTCAGAAGGCTGGTATGGAGAGTGTCCTGCCCTGTTCATAGTGTGGACACGGGCTTGACTTCACCGTAGGAAGAACAAAGTTGTGAAACAGTCGAAAATTTGACCCCTCCCGGTGGGGTGGTATCAGATGTCTGTTCCGCTGCAGGACTATGCCGCACACCCAAGCCTTTTCATGTTAAACTGCGCCCCTCCCCAATTCTATAGCCTGCGCACCCAGACACAGCCCCACGGGGCTCCTTGTCATGTGGTCAGGAAATGGGAGGCTTCTTCTAGTGAGCCGGATCGTGGGCTTTTGGATTGCTTGTGGGTGGTTGGCTTGGCTTCTTGTGCTTGGTGGCTTTCAGATTAAGACATCTCCTAAGCAAAAGTGCTTCTGGTGCAAGTCTTCAGGAGGTCAATTGTGGTTGGGGTGTCGAAAGTCTACAATCAGCTGTCCGCCTAAGGCAAGTTTTTCTCCAACTCGTTCTGCAAAATTTTACCAAGCAGACCAGAAAGCTTCTTTCACAAACCAAGACACCAGCATCGGCTATACAAGTTAAAAGCTTAGAAAGAAGCTGTCGAGCCCGTGTTGCGTTTCACTGAGCCAGCGCAGTGCACCCGAGAGGCAGCATCTGATTCAGCCAGGCCCTATGAGTTCAAACCAAAGCTAATTCCCGAGGGGACAAGATTTTTACAAGCTTGAACCAGAAGCTCCTCGATTACACGCTTGTCGAGACAGAGGATCTCTCAGGCTGCTGTACAGGCACATGGCTGTATCAGGAAAAGATGGACTACGAATTCTATACCATTGGGCCACAAAGCTCTTGAACTGCACGATGCAGCATGATGTGCTCCTTGCTTCGCTCAGGGTGTGGACTCGGTGGCCCAGACATTGAGGACATACAGGTCAGCCCTGATGTGTGTCATTGCTTTAAGTACACTTGAAGCTGACATAAGTTTCTGGTTCGTGCTGGTGCGGAAAGAAAGAAGTCAAACAAGGTAATTACATCATCGCGTGAGTGGTTGCACACAGCCATGTGCGCTGGCAACTCGCATGGCTGAAGAGTGTTTAGCCCTCCCACTTCATAGCACCAACTAGGACAACACCAGCATTGCCGATGCCTTTTGTCAAGTACCCGCAAGAATCGAGAGGACCTTTACAAACCATACTCTGTGTGTCATACAAGTTTCGCTGGCACCAGTCACCACAACTTCCCTCCCCCCCCCCAGCTCGCCTCCCAGCTCCATGTTCTGCGGTTGGGAGCCTCTGCATGCCAGGGCTTCGGCTTCATGCTGTCCTTCCTTGCTGCGGATGGTTCCAGCAACGCTGCTTTCCAGGCATGGGCTCCGTGCAGCATCGTGCAGCCTTGCGCACGTGTGACGAACGCTGTATGAGAACAGCTCTAGGAGGGCCCGTTTGAGCTGCATGTGCTCTCCATCAGCACCTACTGAGCAGATCCAACTGCGCCTCCACGTCCTTTGTGCGCTTCCATACCCTTCCAAGATTTTCGTTATCGTCCTCGGGAGGTGGGGGATGTCAATCGTCAATCCGTTTGGCAGTCCCCTTCCTGAGGCAATGTTTTCGCTCACCATGTTGAGCCTTTTTTCACCCTTATGCTGCGGCTTACGCTGCACACTGCGTCCGTGAGCGCAGCCCGAGGCCGTTCAGGCATGGCATGTACAGGCGTCCTGAAGACTGTGCTGCTTACACCAGCAGAAAGACCACTCAGGGACAACTAAATTGCTGGACACGGGACGAAACTTCGAGGCTACGCCACTTGCGGTGCTACGTGAAGGTCTTTGTGCAGGCTGGGCAAGTGTGCTTCCGAAGTGATTCCAAGTAAATCGACAGAGTAGCCTCGAGTCCATTCCGCGAGGACAGGGTTCTCGAGAGAGAGCTCTGCTAGTCGGCCGAGGACTGAGCTGAGACAAGGGGCTGATTTCCGTAGCCGCTGCTCCTGTGAACACCTTGAACTCCGTGAACTCGTCAGCGTCAGCAGATCCGGGAGCGGCAGAGAGTGCAAAGCCGAAACGAACATCTGAGGGCGTGCTGAAACAGCAGTCTGTCGGGCCATGGCAGAGTCAACGAGGACAGATGCCAAGAGACACACGCACATGCACAGCCTCAAGTAGCACACCCAGAGCAAGACACCGGCGACGTCTGCAAGCTTGGACCTGCGCCATGGAGTTCTCGGACTTGTCGGTGGTGCTGTAGCCAGGCTGCAGCTTAGGCTGACAGTGAGCTCACCACATGCTGGACGAAGTTGCTTGTGATGTGATGGTTCGGCATGTTCGGCAAGGCCCGACAACTTTGTGGGCATGGCAAAAGCAACTGCATCCTCACGACTTGAAGGCAACGACCGCTGTCGCTCGGCTTGTAGACGCCAGGCATCGGAGAGGGACAGTTTGTGTGCAACGTGATCAAGAAAGACACCATGTGCCAGAAAAGGTTGCGTCCCAGGCATATGCATTTGTAGCAGCCTGTTCGGTGCGCACAGCTCCCAAGGTTTCAGTGTAAGCAGTTCAGAGTTCAGACAGCCTGGACCATCTAGAAGTTGCATCGCTTTTGCACTCCCAGGGTTTTAGGATGTTTCAGAACCTTCTGGTCATCTACCCTTTGTCTCCGAGGCGAAGTGGTCCAAGAGGAGCTCAAGCGGCTCTTCGGGTCGGCACCCCTCTCGGACAAGAAGGAACCCAAGGCCCGACCAGAAGTCAGAGGTGGCCAGGGCAGCGCACCTTGCCTGTCTCAACGGTCTTAGAAGGGCAGAAATGCTATTCATGGCTTGCTTGTGCCACAAGCACGGTACACATCTTAAGTTCTGACGCTGAAGGTCCAAGCCTCTGCATCCTCCAAGCCGAGTCGTCCACCGCGGCCGCCCCCTTTAACGGATGTGGTAGAAGCCAGCAGGCAAGCGCTTTCAAGCACTGCTGGTTTCGCCATTGTGCGCTCGTCACTGTAACGCGTTGATCCGACCAGGAAAGTCAAATCAGAAAGATTCCAGCTGCCTGGCAGTGTTGGGACATCATCCACCAATATTTGGAGGGTGTGTAAAGCTGGCCGAGGCTTTCAAAGCCACCGCCTGCCGTGCCATCGACACTGATCCTCTCACAAGAGGACCGTTCTAGCTATTTCCAGCTTTGATTCACGTACTCGTCCTGAGGGTTGCCACCGCCTCATCCTCGAACGCCCAAAAAGAGGAGCGACGGAAAGCGATGGCGGAGTCGCAGCGGCGACGCAGCGGAACAAAGTGTCTGGGCGGCGCTTGGAAGAAGCTTTTCACAAGTGGCAGGGAGAACGTTGGGGTTTGTTTCGGTTGACTTGGGCTTAGTGCTGGAGCTTGTGGGTTGAAAACTCCTCTGACTCCTGTGTGAGGACTTGGAGCCAGGAGGAGGAGAACCGCTTCTGGCCAGCAGCAATTTTCTGTAGATGTGTCACACATTCTTAGGACCAGCGTCGTCTATGCCGAATATACGACAGTAGAGAAGTCTATGATCCGAGGCGAGCTTCGCCAACAGCTTCGCAAGCTGACTTCGAACGAGGCAAGCTCCATATCAACATGCTGAGGCATTTCCTTCTCATGCTGTCAGCGCATGTCCACTCTGCGGCTGTAAGTCGTCCTGCTCTCTTTAGCGATGGCCGATGGCCTGTTGCCATCCTGGCCAATTCAATGTGTTCCCACTTGTGTAATTTGATGTCGGAGCTGATGCTCGGTCTGGTAACACGATCACAGCCACTCACAGCCTCCATCCCTTCTTTTTTTTGCCTCAACTACGATGACCGACGACACATGCCGTCATTTTCATGGTCGACTCTTATTCAGAGGTTCGCCCGTGAGTTCAAGAGGTGGAGCAACGGTGCGTAAAAGTCTCGCTCCTACTCGGCTTTTTGTCTTCTTGACGTGAGGAGTTGACTTGGAAAATTTCGTGGAGTGTGGAACTTCCTAAGCAGTCGCACTATGGGCCACAGGTGTCTCGCCCCCACTTCGAAAGCGCCGCGGCAGAGAACCACTGGCTTCGCCGAGAGGCACACTTGTATCACGCCTGCACGCGCACTTGCTGACAGGAGCCCTGCAGATTGAAGAGAAACAGCGAGAGAGCGAGAGAAACAGCGAGAGCCGGGAGTTCGGGGAGCTGGGAGTGAAGGGGGTTTGAGAAACACCTACCATGCGCATAAGATGGCCAGTGGTGGGGTGTAGGGGGAGGTTTCCTCAGCAAGTGTGGGGCTTGATGCCAAGCAAAGGGAATGCGACAAGGAAACCGAGCCAGGGGCGGAACCTGTCCAGGCAGTCCTCAAAGTGCTCCTCAAAATCTTCTCACTTTTGAGGTGACCTCGAAGCTCCTCCAGGCCTGGCTCTCGGCAGAGGGCACCAGCAGTGCATCCACGAGGTGCGCGAATCCGTCGTGGTGTCATGGGAGGTGTTTAGGTCTGTCACAGCAGTCGTAAGGAGGTGACTGAAGTGTAGCCGTGTAGCCGAGCCTACTGGGCCAGGGCTCCCACCCCGGCGAACTCGACCCCGGGTTCGGCTGGGTCCTCGCATCCAGAGGCTGCCTAGAGCACGAGAGCCGGCATGCGAACCACACTGGATCCGTTCCATCGTTCCATATCACCCACACTTTGCGTCCGCCTGTGCAAGCCCGATTCAGGCTGAGCAGGCAAGTAGGGAGAAATCACGCTGATTGTGCGTTAGCTCGCAGGCGAAGCAGATCCGGTCTCAGGTTTCCTCGGAGACAGGTTCCGTGGCTTGCTGAGACCTGTTTCACGATGTATTCTGCACGAATTCATCTCTGATCCTGAGACTCTGCAACTCCAGTCTTCGCCAGTGTTCATGTCCGCAACTACTTTCCCCATGCACGTCATATCATGGCTGAACGCATGAGCTGTGGCGGCATCGAACCGAGCATACTGGTTTGTAGAGCCCAGGACTACGTGTAGGGCAGGTTGGCTCGAACTTCATTGCGGCATAGACAAGTTGTCAAGGCTCTCACGTTGTTAAACCCAGAACAAGCCAGCCGAAGCTTGGATGTGTTATGTTTGGAATTCATCGCGGTGTTAATGTGCAAATTCAGCTCTTGTGCCTGCGATCCGGCATGAAAACAGATCTATACTTCCAGAATTTTCGGAGCAGTTTCAGAGCTGCTCCCTCCAAACATTTGATACTGTCATCTTCCCTCCGGAACTGCGTCCAAGGTCCCATACTTGGCCGAGTCACGGACACCACTGCGTCATTCCTGCTTGAGGACTGGATTCTTTTCTTGGATAGAGAAATGGCGAAGCACAGTATTGGACCAGGTGGCCGATGAAATTGACATCAATATCAACATTGTTCAGGCGCTGCTGGTAGTGCAATCAATAATCGGCAGCTCTCTTCGACTGCCGCTTCTTCTCCAGTGGTGAAGGTCTATGGCTACCTGGATCAGCACACGCATGAGCTGACGCTGATGGGGACCCAGAAGGCCACTTAAAGGATCTTAAAGGTGCCGCATGCCTAGCTGAGATTCTTTGGCAGCCAGGAATGGCTTCATCAGCCGCCACTGGTGTCCTTAGAGCTGGCGGCCCTGGTTTTGAGAGGAGTCTAAAAGGACAGCAGAGCAAGAGAAGAATCTGCACAACAGAGAGTTCAAGAAGTCCGAAATCAGGCGTCAAGACCAACAAGAAATTGGGCAGGGCTGACATCTTTTGAGTCCTAGTGATCTCGTTGTCGTCGTTGTGGTTGTGTTTGTGTTGTCCAGGAAGCTTGCAGTTGTGTGGGGGGGGGGGAGATGATCGTGTCCAATGAATGCAAGACTGCTGGGAGATTGGTTGCGACTTGTGACTTGAGGCTAAAGCGAACTTGGTTCTCACAGGGCATGGCGGTCTGCACCGCGCAAAGGACCGAAGCACAGTTTGCCTTCAAGACCAGCAGCAAGTTATGTTGATTGAAAGGATACGCCCTGGGTCGCCTGTGACCTTTCAGCTGCAGAAGCTGGATCCAGAGACACCGTGCCCCACAAGTTGCATCGCACTTGGCAGCATGATGTCTCGCGGCACGGGCACGGCAATGAAGGTACATGGTCTTCATCAGCAACGTGCCCGAGGCCGGCTAATCAGGTCGCGATATAGGCGTGGATGCCGCTCGGTAATCGGCAGTTGAGGCCGAGCTCCTCTCGCCCATGCGCTTCCGCACGATGCCCTCACGACACTGGGCTGCACAGGTCCTGTCTCTGGAACACAGACTCTTCTCCATGTTCCTGCAGAGCCTCCGAGAGGAATGGAGTCGCTTCGGCTCGCTGGCCACCCAGCAACTATTCCGCTGGGGTATTCGTATCGTCGGGTTCAGCGGACGTTTCGCGGAGAGATTCCTCGTTATGCCCTCTTTGGCCAGGTCGTCATGGGGGACTACTCGGCATCGAATGCGTCGACCGTGCCACTGGATGAGCTCCTCTCAGTCGATACTTTGACACTGTGCGTGCAATGCCGTTACGCTTCTTTGCCGCAGTGCCCAAGGATGAGAACAACTCAGATCCGTGGCAGCACCTCTACCACATGGTGTCAAGGGGCGCCGAGGCGGAGCTTCACATGGAAGCTGTGGTGGTTGATGCGGTGCCGAGTGCAACATCTGCAACTGAGGTTCAGGTAGGCCTACATGTCGGCCGCACCTTTGCTGCGCAGATGTTCGAGCAGGATGGGATCTTGTAGACCCATGAGGCGCTGTCGCGTAAGTGGCTTGGTGGTGCGTGGTGCTTTGCAGGTTCGTAACAGCTTGGTCGAGCACCAGAGCTTCTGCGAGGTGCCGGGCCTGTTGGGCTTAGTCACCGGAACTACATACGTAAAACATCGTAAAAATACTTGCAGTCGCTTGCTCCTTGTGCTGCTCTCAGGGGCCGAAGCAGGCGATGCTTCGAGAGGCGCGTGCCCGGCTGAGGGAAACCTACCGCACCACGTCCCCGGCCCAGCATATTCAAGAGCTGGGTACGTCAACGTAACGCCATCAATATTAGACAAGAGCAAGCAGCACGAGAGAACGGGGAGCAGAGCACAACGAGCCGCCATGAGGTTGGGAGGCAACGAGCGCTTTCGCAAGCTGCTCTGTGAGGCGCGGATGGATCAGCAGAACGGCAGACTCTACAGGCAGGTGCAGAGGTGCCCGAGCTGGCAGAAAATACATGAAACTGGCAGATCTGCAGCAACATCAGTGTGTTCATTCCACCGCTTGACCTACAGCAGGGCAGCCCAGATTGCCAGATATCAAGCAGTGCTGATCGTGGCAACTTTGGGGTGCTGTGCAGATATGCACAGCATCTGAGGGCCCTTCTTCGCAAGCCGGATCCGGAGGCAGATGCTTCGAGTACAGGCAGTATAGGTGTTAGACTGTCAATGCCGTGTCACCTGAGCAGAGGTGAATGCGGAGTTTAGTGCCAGCTCTGCTCCCAGATTGGGGCAGGTTGCTTGTATGTTGTATCAGTCGACTGCGGGTATGGTGACAAAAAGTAATAAAAAGTAGTTGCAACGACGGACCCTGGCTGCACCGTGGTCAGTTAGAAGGCAACACGTCTAAGAGTCGTACCGAGGTCTGCAGCTGGGCGATGTGCAAGAGCTCTTGTGCCTGGCACTCGAGGTGTCGTATGCACTTTTTGAAACTCAGAATGACTCAAGCAACCCTGGCCTGGGGGCCAGGTGTACCGGGAGTACCAGCGCGCCATGTGGGTGTCGGCCTCAGCATTCCTCTATCAAGCCTATCTCCCGACACGAAGCCTGAACAGCCCACACCTGCGTGGTTTCAGGATGGCAGCTGGCACTATGGCCTGGACGTGCGACAGTTGGGCCGCGGCTGGTACCAGGATCCTGTCTCTTGGCCGATTCTAAACCTTGGAACTTGAGGCGTTAGGGTTCTACGCTCTTGGATCGGATGGCGATGGTGTCGAGTAGTGCAAGGTGTCTCCGCTATAGTTTCCGTCTAAACCACCTCAGCTAGCGGGCGCAGTGTCCTTCAAGGCTTCAGCTCAATCAGACTGGTTCTTCTAAGCACCAGCGCCTTCTAGCAAGCTGCTATGCTATTACCGTTGCGCAGAAGCCGACCGTGAACAACTGGAGATCACTCGGCATTTGGCCAATCTCCGGGCAAAATCGCATCCCTGTTTCAAGACGCCTACACCAGACCTTGAATCGGATGGCATCAAAACCAGTATTGAAGGCCCAGAGTGCCGCCCAGAACCCAACATGTCAGCATGGTTAGGATGTTGTGTGGATGAGGTGCATGAGGCGGACGTCGACATCGAGGAAGCGCTCTCTCCAGGGATTCAAAAGAACAGGCTTCGACACTAAAGGCGGCTCGAAATGCCAAGGCTGCTAAGGGTTGCAATGACGTCGAAATGTCAGAAGACCCCTTAATCCCTGAACCAACCAGTTCTGCAGGAAGTGGATGCCTCCGCGCTGGAGCCCAGGGCTTAAGCACCTTGGCGCGGGGACATGGGGTTCCTTTCGCCTCTCATTTGGCCAGTCCTATTCCTCAGGTTCCTCGTCGAGGCTGGCAAGGCCTCCCTGGATTCGGTGGAGGCGAATGGCTCGGGGAGTTGATGTGTGTGATGCGTGAAATGCGTGAAGTTCTTGTGAGTTTACAGATGTGTGAGGAGTGGCACATCCATCGATACGGGCTTATCAGCATCCTGGTGTTGGACACGACAGGCATGCCTCCGAACAAGCCAAAGCGTTAGTCACCACCTAGTCAGAATGCCGATCAAACACATGGACATATGTGGACTCAATGTGGGGACAAGCCGCAGGCAACGCCATGACCGCCGCGAGGCGCTCGGCCGATGCTTCGCGATGCCTCGGGCGGATCTCGGACGTGGATGATTTTGGATCCAAGAACATTGTAGACAAAGAGCCACCCATCATGGAGCTTAAGGGGGGGGGGGCAAGATTAGGGGACCTCCAAGATGCGATTTCTTTGCCTAAGTCCCATCAGCCCTCAACCTTAGACCCGAAACCCAAACAACAACCCACAAAAAACCACCTAAAATTCCGGCAAGTCGAGTCATGGCTATCGCCCCGCGTTAGAATCGTAGAAGCCCCTCAAATAGGTGGTGGGTCCTGGCTCTGTGCCTCTACAGCTCATGCGGGTGGCAGTATAGAATCCACCTTTCGTGGAAGCTGGACAAGTGAGACACCCCGATTTTCGGAAACCCCCACATAAGATCGGAAGGTACTTACTGCCAAAACGCGGTGAAGCCATGGTTACACGTGTTCGCAGTAAGCCCACTAGCTCCAGAACGCACCAGCTGAGACTCCTCTCCCTCCGCTCCCTTGCCTCCCTCCCTTGCTCAAGCGCTCTCTCTCTCTCTCTCTCTCTCTCTCTCTCTCTCTCTCTCTCTCTCCAGAAACAGCCAAGCCCAGACCGAGAGTGCAGAGTCAGGAGAGGTCTGGTCAAGTCTGTGAAGTGTGAGCTTAAGCTGAGGCCCTGACCAGTACTCAGCTCTGGCACCCAGCAGCTTTCTTCCCCATGGCTTATCCAAATTCGACATGCGACAGAGCTCCAAGGCCCAGCCGAGTGCTCTCCCAGCGCCAGTGGGCAGCAGTGGACGAGGCCTTTCGAAGCACCCTTCTGTCTGTTGCGTTGTCTGGATTCTCTGGACGCTTTTTCTGGCAGTGCTTGGCAGGTGCTGGCTGACGATGCTGTGCAGGTGCTCCTCCTTGTTGCTGACTCGCCGCTGGTCCTTGAGACGGAGGAGACCTGCCGTAGGCTTCATGGACACCTACTTGAATGCTTCTTTAGAAAACCAGCAGCGACTCAGCAATGACCCGGCGTTGCTCCCGAAACTCCGCGTTAACCCCATGGGTCGTTAATTTCGCGCATCTCTCATGGTTTGCCTGAATAATGGCTCTTGCGGAACTTGGAAGACATATGTCAGGAAATTCATGCCAAAATGGCTCGGCTATTCGGCTCTCATGTATGGCTCAGCCCCAAACTACCAGAAATGCTTCGTATGGCGTAGGTTTTAGTTTTCAGTGATGCAAAAGGTGATGTTTCACTGCCCCTAAGGCTTCTAAGGTGGGTGGTCGTTTTGGAGAGTTCCTATGCAAATGCGCGCTCTTGTTTTTGACTTCGTGTCTCATTGTTGACGAAAGGAAAAGGCTGTCTTTTGCACTTGCGTGCGGACGCTAAGTTTTTCGGTGGAAGATCTGGAACGCCCGCAGGATTTGGGAGGTAATCACGACATCTTGCCAACTTCCATGCTACCACTACCGCTACCACCCCCACCTTCAAACTGAGGAGGATGCCTCGCGATCGCCCGGGGCCTGTTAGTCTGTGGCTGTGCCACAAGAGTCTCAAGAGGGTTTACAAGTTGTGATGTGTGTTGCCGAGCCGAGCTCTGCACATCGATGGACAGCCCAGTGTTTTGGCCAGCGGTGTTCTGTGATGGCTGGCAACCGATCCTACTAGTAAGCAACATACCTGAGACTAGATGGAGGTTGCAGGTTTTGCATGGAAACACTTGGGTCAAGCGGGCAAAGTCAACCATTTGCCAGGTTTGCTCAGGTTGCGATTTCCCGGATGCATGTTCTGAGGCCAGGACAAACCCGGCCAAGCCTTCCTGCCCTGCTTGCTTCAGAGCTTTTCCGGTCTTTTCCCTCAGCGACATGCAGTGCGTAAGCCCGAAATGGGTCCCCGCAGATTCGGATGATTTCCCATACCCTGGCCAGGGCCAGCAGCTTCTCTCGACTCTGCCGGGAAAGGGCAGCAGGGGGCCCAAAGATGGGGCACTGGACGAGCTTTCGTTATTGGCCATGTGGATCCAGTTGAAAGCAACAGCTACGGTTCAATGGCACCGTGCGAGAAGGCTCACGAGGAACAGGCGAGAGCATTAGCAGCGATCTCTAGCCTGCTGACAATACCAGTTGGGGGCATCGAACAAACGCGAGACACTAAGCTCCATGCAGTGTTTGGTGATCCCCATAGGCACCCAGTTGCTGTATGGCTACTATAGCCACAAAAAACTCGCCCCATTGTTTCAGCGAGGCACAAGACCCTCTGACTGAGGTTTTGTGATGGGTCGCAGCAGCAGCAAAACACGTAGCTGTGAACCCCAGGCAATTCTTACGACTCACCTAGCGCGATATCTACCCGATCTCCTGTATGAGCAAATCAATAGTTCCTGCCGTTCCACCGGCATCATGGAAAAATATGGAGAAGTATGAGCTCTTTTGCAAAGCAATAGCCTTGACATGGCTTTCCAAACAAAGTTTGTGGTATGTAGTGCGCACTTCTGTGTTGGAGAGCCATGGAACGATTGGTGGTGGCTCTCCTTCCAACATTTGGTGCCCTAAGCGTGCTTTGCGTGCACAGATGCGGGCTAACAAGGTTAGAAATGTGCAGGCCCCTCTGTCATGCCCCTGTCGCTTGCAGGTACTGCCGGATCAGTACATCCTCCTGTGTTGGAGCGTGTTGCTATGTGCATGGAGAAACTGTCCGAGCACTCCTTCATTCTCTTACTGTCCGACTCATTCCTACTCATTCCTACTCATGCCCACTCTGAAGTCATCAGTGCAGGACCTGCGCTCGGAGGCTCCGGACCATGAGGCAGACACTTGGCTGTCTGTGGAGGCTGTGGCCCACAGCACTGTGCCCAAGGCCTGGCCAGCTCAAGAGGATTTTTCGGCAATCGTCTTTCAGACTTTCAATCGCAGGACCTGGTGGAGCAGATCCTCTTCGACAGCATGATGCAGGCGTCCCCCTTAATGTCGGCGTCTCCTTTTGAAGCTGACCGCGTTAAGCGGACTCCACCTGTCAATACTAAGTTCGACTACCGGGAGGCGATGCACAGAGCCAAGGACAGGAGCAAGGTGGATGTTGAGTACACGTCGATGGCGGTGGTACCTTGTCACCGCTGTTTTCTAGCACTGTCATTAACGCATAACTCAGCAGGCTCTGTCCAAGAATGCCCAAGAATGCGAACAAAGCTCCGCATGTGTACCACTCGATGAAGGAGACGGTGACCATGGCAGACATGATGTCCTGGGAAACCCCTTCCCAAGCCTGGGGTGACAACATGCCCGCAGAGGTCAGGAAAAAGATGGAGGCCCAACATTGTGCAGTGGGAGATCTCGGTCGGCAGTTTTTTCTATCTGCCGTTTTTTCTTTCCGCATCTTTCCGCTTTTTCTTTCTGTCGTTGCCTTTGGTTTTGTCGCCCGTGTCGCCTCTTCCGTTGTTCCTGCTGTTTCTTGCGCATGGATCCTGCGTCGCCTCCTGTTCACAGCCACGCTCGCTTCATCCTGGAAGGCGGTCCAGCGCCTGGCCTGCGACAAGTGCGACACGCCCGGCTGCTGCAAACCCCAACGCTGGCCCGGATGCCAAGCACCAACTGTGTCACACAGGCCATCCGGCCATCAAGAGCCCTCCTGTTTTTTCCTTTTCCTTCTTCAGGTGTTGGTGGCTGCACGAGCAGCTGACCGAGCTTCTCGCGACGTCTCGCCACGCCTTTTCATGTTGGACTGTGCCTGGTTGGCCCAGGCAGCTGACCGAACTCATTCAGCAGTCTGGCAAGCTGCTGGAGCTGCATCTAATGAGCTCTATGGCTCTATACGTTCACCTCAGGTCTTGCAGGGCAAGTCGTGACTAAGGAGTGCCTTGTCAGTGTCAGTGGATCCTTCAACCTTCCGACCAAGTAGTTCCCAATCCCAATCCCTCCCTGACAGCATCTCTGACAGCACCCCCGTGTCCTGTGTTGGTCCCCCGCATCCCCAACAAATTCAGGCAGGTGAGGGTGTACTACGACCTGCAGAAGACGAAGATGGACAAGCTGGAGGCGCGCTGCTATCGCCCAGCCGCGTCTTCTTGTGCCTTCTGTTTCCGCGTCGTTTCTTAGGAGTCGATCTTCATATGGGCCGGGGCCTTATCGGAGCTGGTCGTAGCTTCATGCATTTGGAGCGTGCTGTGGCCCCAGCGGAGACTCTTGGTTTCTTGGTTTCCATGTTCTTCGCGAGTTTTGGGTTTGCCCTTCAAGGCGTAGCGCAGGTTTGGGGTTGTTTTCGAGGGCCTGTTTGTAGGTGGGGCCTGCCAGCATCAGGGTACAAGCTAAATTCCCATCCCTAAAGCTTCTAATTGAATCCTGAGACCTTCCGAAATCCGCGGAAGCCTGAAAGCCGGCATGTCAGGGCTCGACGATGCTGCTTCCTCCCTTCCTGGCAGCACTGCGTATCCATGAGGTCACCCACCCTGACTGAGTGCGAGATGATGTGAGGATGTGATGTGCGGATGCCCAGGACGTGAGCCGCTTCCTGGCCCTCCTCTTCCACCGCCATGGCTCCAACCCCACACTGCACCGCTGCCTTGCCACCAGGCCAGTGCAAATCTCTGCATGTTCTGGAGTGCAGAAATTGACCCAACCGCGAAGCGGATCTTGAGGTGGGGCGACGTGCTCCGGAACGGCTATGTCACGATGGTTGAGAACCAGCAGGTGCCAACAAAAACACAACAAAGCCTCAAGGGATGGCCCCGTCCGCAGTTCTCCGTTGCCACCGCAGGAGCTCAACAAACAGGTGGCCAAGGCAGACGGTCACTTGCACATGTTCCCCTGTTTTTCAACGTGCACGAGCCTCGCATTGCTCCGCATGATTGAGATCTTCTGGGAAATCGGCGCCACATCCCGCATCAACAACTTCCGCAGGGCGCCTAGCACGCAAGGGCCGAGCCAAAGCTGCATTGCTGTAGTCTTTGGCATGAGCTTCCAAGAGAGAATCTACGGAATATGTAGGGAGTCTATGGGAGTCTAGGGCTCTGTGTTGTGAGGATGGGTCACGCTGTCCACGCAGCTGACACCCTTAGCAGAAGGCCTGAGATGTTGTTCGCTTAGAAGCTGCGTGATTCGCAGCAGAGTGGCCCAGTGCAGGCTGGCAGCTGATCTTCAACGGCTTCATTATCATGAGGAGGACCCTGGTAAGATCCGGTTGACGGTTTTTTTTTGAAATCAGTCTGCCCAGTTTCAAGCCAACCGCTCAGTCACTCAGCCGCTTAAACCAGACCCAGTCACTCAGGCACTCAGTCGCTCAGAGCAGACTCAGCCACTCAGACACGTAGACTTTCATTTTCGGAGGCTGGACCCAGTCTCTCAGTCACTCGAAGTCTTTGCCTTCCCAGGCCAGACCCAGCCACTCTGTCATTTAGACCTCTGTTGAGTGTCTGAGTGTCTGAGTGTCTGAGAGTGTCTCTGAGTGTCTCTGAGTGGCTGAGTGACTGAGCGACTGGTTTCAAATGCGGGCTGCTATGCACGCTCTCTCATCCGATCCAAAGGATCTGCAAATCGCACTGGGCCGTTCTCCGGTTGGCCGAGTGACATAAGCGTTACATTCCCGTGGCTCAGGAGCCTCGGCTTCCTCCATCGGACGCGGCATCGTACGAGCATGCTTAGGCGGCTTCTCTTTCGCCTTTCGATGCTCGAAAGTTCGGAAGCGATCGGAAGCGTTCTAGGCCGCAAAATGTGGATTCCGACCATTTGCTCCCGAAGGCGGAGTGGAGTGCGAGCGTTGCGTGTGCCAACCCGGATTTGGGGTGCAGTGCTGCAAGCTACCACTGAGCCCTGAGGTCGGCGGCGAGTACGACAGCTGGGAGCTGAGGCGCAGCCTCTTCCAGGCGCTTCTGCGAGTTTTTTTTGTGGTCTCACTCCACGCTTCTCCTCTCTTAGCGAAGCAGGGAAGCCTGGGAAACTTTTTCCTTGCCAGGAGACCGCGTTGTTCACAGACAAGGGGGTGCCACAACCTAAGGGTGCGGAAGAGTGCATGTGTGCTGTTATGTGCTCTTCTTCTAGGCTTCTGCCCAAGCAAAGGAATGCGGCCTAGCGCATGCCCAGGTGCTGTCATAGCCTTTCGCAGGAGATGTGCAGATCACTTCCATGGTAAGCAGGCTGCTGTACGCAGCCGGCTCCGAGGTGCTTCGGTTTCTCATCCGCCGGGTTTTCAGTGTGGTGTGGAGCTGAAGAGCTTTTTCAAGAGCTTTTCAGAGCACGGACCGGCCGAGTGTTCTTCTCGCCTCGCAAGCGATCTCTCGGAAATCGCCGGATCCTGAGGACGAGAAGATTGGAGATTTCGGCGCTTTCAAGGCCAGGGCCGGCTCAATGGATCTCTCAGTGGCTAGATATATACACATTACACACATCTCTCTCCCTGTGCTTGCCACAAGAGAGTGAAGGAATGTCACGGAGTGCATGTTCTTGGGAGGGCCATTATGCTGCCTGGCTTAATGACACGGGCCTTGTCCAGGTGGGCTGCGCAGTCATTCGCATTAAGTTTTCACTCATGTCAGCAAATGTGAGAGGTGATGGCCTATGATGGCATTGCGAATGCCACAGCCCTCGGAAGGATCGGAAGAACGCAAAGAGCCGTATTTCTGGATCATTCTCCAGGTAACATCCATGACGGGTGGCAAAGTGCAACATCAACAGCTAGGCCAGCTTCACATGCAGCAAAATCGGCTGCCGCGCTTTGAAATCTCATCGGCATCGCGAGGGCAGCGCTTCGATCTCGGCCGACGCTTTGATTGGGTGATGTCCCTAGAGGCCCGAATGGGGAACGAGGAGTGGGCAAATGGGGGCATATTTCGGCATAGTGTCCGTTCATGGTCAGGTTGGAGAGCACCTCCCTTCCACAGCAGCCTCGACTTTCTTGAGTAACATCCGCCGCCATGCTGTCAAAGGCGGGGGAAGCCGGACCGTGTCCCTATGAATCTAAGACTAAGTGGAACTCATTTTACCATGGACAGAAGCCACGCAATCCACACATAAGCCACGGCCGTCGGCCACGCTTCCCCAGGTGCAGTCATCAGCTGGGGGACGCCGGACTTTCCGTCGGTTCACCATCCCAACCTGCTCACAGAGGTGCCAATGGTGATCGGTGGCAACAAGTGAACATCGGTGGTAGCACGTAGCACGTGCGTGCATATCGCATAGCTGAGGAGGAGTCCACGAGGCTGATCCAAAGCCACGGCTTCCGGCAGGACCAGGCTGGGAGAGAGCTGATCGCAGCTTTTGTGATCTAGAATCTAGAGAGCTTGTTGTGCAACTCGCACCTCGCAGTCTCACATCGTTTTCTCTTCAATCTTTTTTTGCGATGATAGGAGCTGACCCGGCAGCTGCGGGCAGTGGCTGGGTTGCCAGGGGCTCAGGGGCTATGAGAAAGCCTCGTGAGTGGATCTTTGAGGATGTCTTTTCGTAGAGCGATGCAACGAAATGTGGTTGCATACCGCTCTCCTGCCCAGGGAGTGGCTGAAGCAAACCATCGCTGTGTACCACACGGTGGACTGGCGTGATGAGCGCTTGGATCCGCTTCTCGAGGAAAAGGAAGCACCCTTCGCACTCGCGCAGCAGATGTAAGGCAACTATTCTCCTTGCTTCCTCACCCCATGTTTTTCCCCACCCTCGGCCCGGTGTCCCCCAGCCTGGAGAGTCCCACCAAGTCGCCAAGCATCCTGGGAGCGCTCCCATGTCAATGACCAAGATCCCCCGCCTGAGATGCCCCCAGACAAGCCCGGAGTCCCGCCGAGTCTCCTTAGAGGGCCCACCGAAGGATGATAGAATCCTTCGATGAAGTGTCCTTAACTCCTTGCACTTTTGCTCCCACATTCACATGAGCGCGCTTGGGGTGGGGATGGTCGACATGAATAACTTTCGCTGCTCTGAGCACTGCTATTCGATCACTTTTGGGCCGAGGTCCGAAAGTCCGCAGTTCCTCACCTGGCGCGACAGCCGCCAGGAGCAGTCCAGGCTCTTGCAGTTTTGCGAAGACCCACATCTTTCACTTTTGAGGCATATTTTGCGGTCTTTCATTTTGAAGCCCACCTGATGCCAGCCTGCTCCAGAAGCTCTTCCAGTGGAAGTTGGCACAGTGCTTCCCGGAATCTGATGAATTCAGGCTTCAGAATTTGCCACGCCACGCCATCGCTTTGTGCGTGTTTTGCCTCAACCGGATCCCGACAAAGTTCCGAGCAGCGCAGCCCTGCACAATGCCCTCCGGAAGCTGTGAGACTCGTTGTCTCCAGGTACCCTTGCCGTGAGGCCATCGTGATCAACGGTGGGGCCGGGTTTAGTGTGGATCTCGATTGAGTTGACGCGCCCAGGTAGATCAGGGGCGGGGCAGATGCAATCAGAACCAAACTATTCCAAGCTTCAAACCTGTGGTCCTGGCACTTTGTCCGCTGGGCCTAGGCACGACAGGCGACGTGCGCGACAGCAGGCTCCGACTCGAGTAGCCGAGAAAGCCCAGAGCCGAGAGATCGCCTTCAGGCTCGGCCTTTCCATTCCCGTCATCCTTGCCGGTGTAGCGTGCACCTCGGGAGTCTTCGGAGTCTTCGATCCTCTGTGTTCCTCTGTGTTCATCTGCTTTCCATTGCTGAAAGTGAGGTGGAAGGCTCGACGTCCTGCCACCACGGCTGGAGGCTGACCGGAGAGTTGCCTGGAGGGCGCTTCAAGTGCCCTGGAGGAAGTAGAAAATGTGAGCAGGTCTCCGGGTTGAGAACAGAGTCATTTCTGTTTTATTTCATTGAATTATGTTTGATTTCACTGCCTCAGGTACAGCTACCGCCAGCCCAGTCCCAACAAGTGGGGTCTCCACTTCCTAGACATTGACCTTGGTACCTCGCATCGACCGGCGGCACATGTCTCAGCGGGTTCAGCAGTGATCCTGCAGGTGATCCTGCTGGGTGGTCAGTCGTGGAATTGTCGTCGATCCCAACGCTCGCTTTTTTTTGCGCGAGTCCTGAACATGTCCAGCCGTCTCACCAGGTCGACATCTCACTCGTCACTGGGCAGCAGGCTTAGAGCAGCAGAAGGGAGTCTGATCAGAACAGAGCTTTTTGAGCTAAGTTTTGCCAGCTTGTTGTGGCAGGGCAAACATCTAGGCCCAAAGTGGATCTTGTTGTGGAGCCCGCAATGTACAATTCTGGTCCCATGTTCGGGCAACTTGTCTGGAGTCCGACTCCAGGGTGTGGCCCAGCCTGGAACCCAGTCTCCACTTGCGTGCCGATCGCATGTGGCCCTGCGTCGGGTCCAATGTGCCCGGCACCCGTATCATGGCCGGGGGGTGGCCCGGCACCCGCATCATGGCCGGGGGGTGGCCCGGCACCCGTATGCTGGCCCATGGGTGGCCTGACACCTGTATCATGGCCCGTCGGAGGCCCCATGCCGGCACATGGCGCTGGCCCGGAATTTCAACCATTTGAAGCCCCAGCGTCATGCGTGGCCATGGCCCAAGCCATGCCAGTACAGCCAGCACCTCAGAGCATGCAGAGCCCCGTGCAAGCTCAGAGCGTGCAGAGCCCCGTGCAAGCTCAGAGTGTGCAGAGCCCTGTGCAAGCACGAGTGCAGCCGCAAGGAGTGCCAAAAGCGACAGAAGCATCAGAAGCACAGGTGGCAGAACTCCGTGAGACACTGGCCAATTTGATCAAAACGCAGGCTGCAGAGATGTCCGAGATGAAGGCCACAGCAAACGGTTTGCGGAGCTTGCTCCTGTCGTATTGCATCCCGGAGCAGGAATTGGACGAGGCTGCCAATAAGGTCCCAGATACCCAGTCCGTTTCTACGGATTGCACCGTGGATGTTCGCAGTTCCAACAAGGGTACACCACCTCCGTCTGTTCGCAACGACTCCAGCCAGGTGATGACGATGATTGACTCCTGCAGCCTTACCTCTTTCCAATCTGACATCCCGACGCCTGATGGAACGCTGGACGTGGTGGATGCAGAGCTCCTGTGCTTGGAAAAGATGACGGGCATGGTTGCGGACCGCAGCGTGCGCACTCGCCTCGCACGCCTCTCAACGTGCACCGCACTCATGGCAATTCATCGTACGCAGGAGAGAATCGAGTCACAGGGCGGCATCTGCCGCAATCTTTCAGCACTCTTACAAGCGTCTTGCAGGCATGAGAGCCAGCAAGTGTACATCCGTCGTGGAACATGGAATTCATCGTGCTGACCACGTCAGCGCGGTTGCAGCGCAGCTGGCCCAACGTTGGCCTTGGCTATAGTCATGTTATATCGCTTGTACTGGGAGGAATTTCAAGTGGCTTTGCGAAAAGTGCGAGCAGGGCCTTGACTGCATGCTTCTGTCTTTCATTGTTTGCCGACACGCGTGTGGCACTCATACCGCGTACGGTAGTCGGATAGTCGGTAGGAGCATACTTGAACAGACTTGTGCCTTTTGATCCCAAGGCCTCTACCTCAACATGCCCCACGCCCCGCGCAGCGGGGGGTCGTTCACGACAATGAAGCCTCCGGGATTGGGTGAATTGTCCTCTCAGGAGGGCTTCTCTTCACTTCTTTGTACACAGCGGGAGGACTAGCCACTAGTGAATAGTCCTCGACAATGTAGATTTTCCGGCGGCCCCAATATGGGGCAGCCAGGATAGTTAAGTGCACTGCCACGGCCAATGTTGCTGTGGCTTAGAGTCGTAGAGCAAAAGCTCAAGCTGCGAGAGCATTGCCAGCTTCTGTTGCCCTTTCACAGAGGTTCTCCTGAGAGAAGGATGCTGTGCCATTGTGCCATGACCCCTGGCTCGACAGCAGGTGTCACGACAGCTTCACACTCCCAGGGAACACCTTCAATCACCCTTGAGCCACTACATCCCTCCATTTTTTTACTCATGCAGCTACATGGGCCATGTTCTGCTCTGCCGGCTGCGGCCCACCAAGGCGCTCCTCTCTCAGGCAGGGAGACAGGGAAGGCTGAACCGCATGAGGAGTACGCAATGCAAACAGACCTGCCACACCCCAGGGATAAGTCGCTGGAGGGTGCACCGGCTGGCTGCTGTGTTTCTTAGATGCACCTTTCATGACTTTTCGTTCAGCGGCGTATTGTGCAGGGACAGCCGGGATGCTGTGCTGTCAGAAAGGAAAGCGATCTCAGCGCTTCTCTCCACTCCATCCGGCTGCGCCTAGAAGCGACTTGGATCAGACGCGCTGACTCTCCCTTCCAAGCACTGATCCAGCAATATATTTCTTCGATGGGACATAGGCAGTATCCTTTGGAAGCCGGCATCGCCGTGTTGATGTGCCGGCGCTGGTCGAAGAGGTGCGACGCGCTGTGGGTGACGGTTGTGCTATCTCCAGGGCCAGATGTGAGATCATGAGATGCTCGTTTCTTGTTTTTGTAAGGGCTCCTAGCCGTTGCGGCTAGGCGGGCTCCGTGCGAGGGGCATGCACACTCCGTGCATACTCGTGCATCTATGAAAGCAAACGAACAGGTCCTCATCCTAGGCTCGCGCCCGGAAGAAAAAACCACCCCGAACAGACTCCGCAAGAAAAAGGAAGAGGACACAATGAAGAATAATGTGGCAGGCGCAGCGATTCTGGCATGTCGCGAGCAAACCCCAGCACGTGCTAAGTACACGTCTAGCTTGAAGAAAACAGTTTCCTTTGTTCTTGTCTCAAATCATGAGACCAAAGTGGTCCTGTACACCCCGAAACCCCAAACCTTAACCCTCAACTCCAAACCATAAAAACCTAAACTTAACCCCCAAGTCCAAACCCCAAACCCTAAACTCTGGCGCGCAGCGCTGAAAAAAGCACCCCCCTCGCCCCAAAGCAAGTCGTGTTAGAGAACGGGTCAAGGGAATGTAAGAAACCGTGGCAGACGCAGCGATATCGTGTGTCTTTGACCAACCCCATCCAGGAAGCAAAATCGGGTTACGATTTCGTGACCAGTTTCTAGGGACATGGCTGCTCTCACGCACTGGTAACAATGACTGTAATCATCGTGCGGGCATGGCTCCGGCCATTCCCACGCGTAATCATCGTGCCGGCATTGATGCTCCGGCCATTCCCACGCACTGGCAACATGGACGTAATCATCGTGCCGGCATGGATGCTCTGGCCTTCGCACGCACTGGTAACGTGGACGTAATCATCGTGCGGGCATGGATGCTCTGGCCCTTCGCACGCACTGGTAACAAGCAGGGTGGTTGTTTTCCGGGCGCAAGCCACATCCTGAGGTTTGCATCCGCGCAGGGCACCGACATCCAGTTAGCCCTAGCATGTGTTAGGCCTCAGGGGTTGTAGAACGACAGTTTAGCAGGTTTGCACTTCTTTTCTTTCCTCCTGTTGCCAGCCTGGTTTTGAAGTTTGGAATTCCCATTCGGGCGTTCTTTTTTTACTCTTTAATCACGAAAGCTAGGCCAGCTGAGCTTTACTAATCTGTGCGGCAGGATGCCTGGGGGGTGTTGGGGGGTTCCAGGGGTTGCGAGCCACGAAATGACGTTTCGGGGGAGGCTGCTTTCCAGGAAGAACCCGCGGGCACCCGCCGGCGCCTTGCCGAACAGAATCAGAATTTTACATTAGGGTTTCGGGAAATATGATGCGAAACCTGGCCCAAATACTTAGGCGAAAATGCGAACTTTCGAGGCATGCCCCCCCACTACGGCTTTAAGGTAGGCAGCTCTCTTGGAAGCTAGGGAGGCTTCAACTAGTTGGATCGAATATCTCTGAACCTTTCCTTCTCCACGGCATGATTTCAGTGCCCTGAATGGCCCGAACTTCCCCAACCAGACTCTGACATCTTTGGACCCATTCCTCCGACGGAACTTTGCTCAGATGCCCCGGAACATCACAGGTTTTCGGCTATTCTAGGGCTTAAGGTCACTCGAGTTGAAATTGCATCTCCTGTTTGCTCATGCGTGCCGAGTGGCAGCCTTAGGAGCGATTGGCAAGCGTAGTTGAAACCCAACGCCCAACAGAGTCCCTCCATTAGCTTTCCCAGTCCCCCACCCGAAAGTAGTGTTGCTCGTGGAGCTTTATCGGGATATCCCTGAGCTAAGTATTGAAGTTCGTCTGCGCATGTGAAGCTGCTCCGACCGTTACATGTTGATTTCTATCGCGCTGGCCGCAGATTCGCCGTGCGACCGCATGCTTGGTGTGGAGCGAGACCCACGATGACTCGCTGTTCAACCTCTTCTGCGAGCACTCCATGCTGCCGGGACCCGACTCACCTTTTGAGACCTTTCGAGTACGTGCGACCTTTTCAGCCTCCGCGAGTGTCCATGAGATTTCTGAGACTGCCCAGTCCAACCCCTTAGAGTCTACAGAGCCCGTTAAAGCCCTCCTGTGTAAAAAAGGCTCAGCTGATCGGATTGCAAAGCTTCCATGCAGGATTTGTCGCTGCTCTCCGGGCAGAGGCCAGCCCTGTGGCAGTGCCTTGGAAATATTGCAACGGGCAAAGACAGGCAATGCCCGCTTATTCCTTTGCCGCTGTGTTAGGTTACACACCACAATTTTACAGAAGCCCATGTCCTCAGCTCAGGTGAAGTTGCAGATCCTACAGTCCCTGTCCATACTGGTGCAGAATGCCCAACGGGACTCCTGACTGCACACGCGTGCACTTCATGCGGGGTAGACGCAATGCTTTCAATGTACATGCAGGACACTTCCCTGATCTACTTGCTTTCCCAGGTGCTGGTAGCAGATCCATGAAGTTTAGGGTTCAGACTGCGACCGCCCGGCCCAGCTAGTTTCCGTCAGGGAATGCTGAACGACTTCTTCGATGATCCGCCCGCACATGCCCCAGAGACTGCACGAGACTGCTACCTACTTCGAAAAGTAGAATCTCTAGGTGCGTTGCAGACTGTGGTGTCGGCCCCCTCTATATGGGACTTCGGAGGGGTCCGGGTGGAATCCAATATCAAGATGGAGACAAGTCTTCCGAGGATCGTATGAATATTTCGTGTGGAGCGCCTTTTAAAAGCACTTGCCGGGCCTCCCTCCCCGGAGGGGGGCGCCGGGTCGCAGCTCAAAACATCAGACAATCTTAGCAGGGTCAGGCTTAGCTTCGATTTTCCCGGGCAAGGGGGGAAGCTTGAACAGTGAATGCTTGAGGAGAACATGGACGAAGAGTCCCTGGCCTACTTCGTCACGCTTCTCAAGGCTGCTCGTGAGTAGTTTTTTTCAAGGGAGACCTGCGAAGCCCGTTCGCTGCTGGCGCGTACGCATCGCTTAGACGTTGCCCAGTGCGGCCCAATGCTGCAATGCGCACTATGATGGCAGTATGCAAGTAGCGGAACACCCGAAGCATTGAATCCAGGGCATCGCTCTTCGGCTCGACGGGGAGATGGCGCTGTTGTGTCTCTCCACATGCCGAAGCACTGACGGTGCAGGCTGCAAACAACATTGTCGAGAGTTTACATAGAAGGGTTCGAGAAGGCTTGACTGACTAAGTGATGCACCGTGACTTCGCCGTCAGGATACAACGCCAGCGGCAAGATAGCTAGAATACGCATGCCGATCTTTGACAGCCTCTCGCCTCTTCCATGCACATGCACATGTTGTTTATTTTCAAGAAGTTCCTAGGGATCAACTGGATGCAGTAAGTGGTGACGCCATGAGGATTTGGCTTTGCCAGTCTGCAGCCTCCCAAAGCTTAGGAGCTGTAAAGCTGGTCGGCCACAGTGATCAGATGGTGCAGAACCTTTGCAGCAGTCGGCACCCATCTGCGTAAAGAGCCTAGAAACGACGGCATAACAAGGTATATTCGTACCTCTTACAAGTATTTGCAAGGGATTCTCTCAGGACCTCGGCTCGGAATGCTGCCCTGCGGATGCTGAGCCTCGAGACGCCCGCCGTGCGGAACCCAGCTTGCCTGCAGCAGAAGCAGCGCAAGCACAGGGGTAGAGTGTACCAGCAATTCAAGGGATGGTGTTGTACCGTACCAAAAGAATGGGCTTCCAGGTGCGCGCCATCGTCGAGGGCACTGCTGCAGGCAGGGACAGCAGTGAAGCCTGGAGCAGCTTCCGCGTGCAGCGTATGCAGTGCGTGGGAGTACACCATTATTCCATCGGCGTATGCCAGAGAGGTGTCTTGGCACCTGAGCTGGCGGATGTTGCCTCGACGTTTCGCGACGGTGTCAGCTTCCATGAGGGCATCAAGGCGGAAGAGACGAAGGCGCCCCAACTGTGACGTTTGTCTCCACCTACAGCGTTGTTTAGGAGCTGTTCTGCGGCCAAGTGTTTGAAGAACCCCTTTGGTTCGTGAGGCGCAGCCTGCAGCTCTCACCTCCTTGCTCGACTTTGTCGGGGATCTGCTTTGCTTAGGCCGGTGGATGTGGATGTCAGGTGATGTGAGGCTTGGGAAGGGTGCCACGCCCTTCCGACAATTTTCCAAACACTTTGTTAGTTTTCTGCGGCCCTTGCTTCCTAGTTGAACAGGTTATAACGCATTCGGAGCATTGCAGGCATCCCTCCACTGACCGCTGCGCTGGAGCAAGAAGGCTTTCGACCTGGGGTTGAATACAAATCCAAGGAGCAAATGCGATCAAGTACATATGTTCCTGTGTATATATGTATAGAGATATGCACATATATACACGTGTATATCCATACGTAGTAATCTCAGCGCTACGCGACCCGCCTCGGTCGGCCAGGGCCTGTCGCCATGGTAGGACCCATGGGGTTTACAGGGGTGACGTCGCCTATTATTGTCAACGCACAGCAAGAGCGATGTAAGGAAGCGAACACGAGGTCGATGAAGTGGTCAGTGGCGAAGAAGTAAGTTGGATAGCTACACGCTGGGGGTGGGGGGGAGGGCTGGGTACGAACGGGTGGCAACGCTGCCTTTGGGGTCCGTCTCATACAGTCCCCCCCTAAATGCCCCTGCTCCACATGCTCCGTCCGCTCCTTGGTGCAATGGACGGCGGAGCTGGAAGGGTGGTTATGCTCCCTGGACACCTGGGCCTGAAGCCTCGGCGGATATGATGAAAGATTAGTATCCCAATAACATATACATATATGAGGTAAATACATACATCCTGCATACATCATTGCCTATCTATATGTATATATATATATATACATATGTATGTATGTATGTATGTATGTATGTATGTATGTATGTATGTATGTATGTATGTATGTATGTATGTATGTATGTATGTATGTATGTATGTATGTATGTATGTATGTTGCTATCTTGGGACTCGGCGGTCTCTGTGTTCCATAAGCGCGAAGGCTTCTCTGCCGTTGGCAGCCGCGCGGCCTGGCGAGGGCCGCTGATGTTGTGTCATCAGGCCTGGCCGAGACAGCTCCAGAAGCTGGGAAGTAGTCGGGAGTGCATTCCGAGCGCGAAGACTTGGCTGCGCAAGGCCGAGAACCATCCCGCCGTCCGTGTTTTCGACAAGCCCATCGAGGTGCTGAGAAGATCTGAGGAGAGTGCGTTTGAAACGTTGAGTGGTCGGACGTGGCTGTACATGGCTGTACGTGGCCGTTCCCAGGGATCGGCGGTGGTTGCTGAGATCGCAAATGGCACAATGCTGCACGGCTTAGCGCCCGAGCTGCACAGAAGAAGGGTCCGACATCCCAGCGTAGAGTCGGCAGCTTCGGGCAGCTTGAGGTGGCTTGTGTCCGCAAGAGAAGGTTGCTGCAGCACTTGCGTTGCAGGCCGTGAACGGCAACTTCGTCAGTGTCTGCTGGCAGGGGATCGACGGATGGATCGGGCGGAAGAGTCTTGACTTGTTTGTCGTGCCAGGTTGCCGGTTACCATTGCTGTAAGACAGCTGTCGTTGACGAGGTTCCAGATTCCAGGTGCTTCCAGTTTGAGCCGCTTCATGGTTGCCTTCAATGCGAAGAATCCAAGGAATGCTCGACGTGTGGGCAGGCACTCTTCTCAGGGAGTGTTGACGGGATGAGTATGTCACGAACGCTCTGTAGCAGTCTGCTTTCGTTCTTGTTTGCAATCTTGTTTTGGACATGCACGACGTACATTATCTGTGATGACCGGTTCCCTCCCCCGAGCTGGTTTCCCTGTAGCGTTTGCAAGCAGATCTGTTTTGGCGGATCAATGCCTGCCGCAATGGGGGTAAGGGGTGAAAGGTGAGGGGTGAGAGGTGAGGGCACAGCCTGAGGCCGTCCTTCATGACCAAATTGTGAGACAGGCACACGCTGGCCAAAGAGCCAGAAAAGTGCCGATTCTGACAAGATTTGCCTGTGGGAGTTGCTATCATGGCGTTCCTGGACCCCTGATCAACGCCGGGCCTTTTGGGAGCCTTCTGAGAGTTTGTCCAGAGGACTTGTAGAGGCCCTGCACGGGCCCTGTGCGACAGGGCTTTGGAGAAAGTAGCCATGCTCCTGTTGTTCCTTTCAGAGAAGGAGGTGTTTCAACAGTGTCGTGTGGCGTGAAGTGTGGCGGTTTGCAGTTTTCTCATGCCTGTTGTTCCTAGCCGCAGCATTTTTCTACTCATGATCTGAGCGGCTTCTCCTCTACGAGTGAAGTGGTGGAACCTATTGGAACCTTGAAGTTGCTAGGGGCCTTTCCCACGCCCTGAATGTTCTTGCAAGTTCGTCTGCTGGGAATGCATGGCGGTAAGTACCACATACTGCATGTCGACTTGTTGCGGTTCATGTGGGCATATGTATCATGCATCGACAAGCCAGGCCCACGGGGTGTGTGTAGAGGCAGATTTGTCATCAGCTTGGGTGCCTAAGCAAAGAAGCCGCATCTTCCGTTCGTGCATCGTTTGTCAAGGAGCTAAGGGCTTAGCATGAAGCTGGACATTTGACCGAATCATGACGCGAATCTTTTCGGGTGATTGCAGATGTGTCCAGCAGAGAACTACCCAGACGAAAGAACGGAAGTTGGTTTACACACATGAATGAGCCAACATGTTGCAGAAGCCCTGCAGAGGGTGCCAGCATCCGATGTAGCCGTCCATCGAGTGCCAATCGATGCAGCACCAGTTTTTCTTAGTGTGGCCGAAGATGCGGCCATGGTCTTCTGTGGTTGCTTTGCACGCGAAAAGGAACCTGCTGCACAGTCAGTCTGCTCCGTGAGCAAAGGCCGGCACCAGGGAGGACTTGTTGTTCCTGATGTGGATACACGCATTCGGTTTGTGCCCGCGATGCCATGTCGTGTTCGCCGTGTCGAGTGCAGCCTGGACGTGTATCTTCGATCATAGACACAGACGTCGTTATAACACCGCATCGTTGGTGCCGCTTCAGTTGACAGCATGCGCAGCTGCGTCGAAAATACCGCACGTCAGGATTGCCTCGAGCTGTCATGATATCGCGATTTGTCGGTGAGACGGTCATGGGCTGACAGAGACTGGTGTCAGGCAGTGTGGCGGAAGCGGAGCCGGACCCGGAGCCGGCAGCGTGGTTCTACGAGTAGTTAACGGGGTGGATATGCAACATGATGCAACACGATGTCCGCTGCTGTGCTTCCTGGCAAAGGCTCTAGGCGCAGCCGCTGCGCATCATCATGATCCCGCGAGGCATTAGAGAAGCTTGCGAGCAATGCTGTGACACTCAATCCCAGACTTGCTGCAACATGGCTGCTTGTGAGGTGGCGGAAGGCTTTCGCTGATGCTGGTGATGGCACAAGGAATCCAGACATGGGCCGCATCCGCAAGCTGCGGCAAGAAATTTGGCCACCTGGCAATCAGCATGTAATGTGCCCTGACGAGCCAGCTGATTTCGACACTTGGGACGTGACCTTCAAACAGAGTATCGTCTACAGTATACATACGCGGCCAAGGCAGCAAACGGAGGAGGAAATTCGGAGGCTGAAGGAATGCGACAAGTCGGAGCCGGCGCCCACGGATCTTTTCAAAATTGACAACGATTGCTACAAGGCTCGCTGTGCCATGCTCTATTCAAAGGGACGTCAGACATGGGACAGGCATGAACAGGCCCGCGGGTCTTTTGGATTGGGTTGGTTGAGTGTCCAAGGTCGGCAGCGAGGAAAGAGTATCAGTGTCGAGACGTTTGAAAAGTTGCGCGACCCCGCCTACTGCAAAGCCTGAGTGTTAGCAGGTGGGAACGCCAGGAAATCCAGGAAGCAACTCTTAGCCGAAACTGGTGTTGAGTCATATTCAGCCTCACCACGGGCAGGTGACAGACATGGGCGGCATGGGCCAGCGGCAGGTTCCGGAGGTTCGGATTTGACATCTTGGGTTTCGGTGTTTACTGTAGCAGTACAGGAATCGGGTTGAAAGCTTTGAGTGTCAGGGAGTCCGCAGAGCAGGGGTACCGCCTGCATGCAGTCATGAATAGTCAACATGCACTAGGGCCGGCAAAAGCCACGAGAACGCCTTGGAGTCTTGGAGTTTTAGAACTTATAGTTTGCAAGGCCACGTCCCCAGATTCCCGAAAGTCTAAACCTTGGTAGCTCGACGATGTCATTGGATCAGGTGCAGGATTCGATTGAGAAGCACTCGTGCCTTTTTGCTTTGTTGGGTTTCAGGCTCGGAGGGCTTAGTTTTCATAGGGTTTAGAATGCCACAAAGCAAACACTCGAGCACCAGTACATCAACAAACTACCTTGGCCTGCAGCAAAACCGCATTTGTGTGCCAGGTCTTCCCTGATCACATGACTGCGCTAGCTGCCGCGCCAGGTAACAGTGGTTGAACGCGACATGCTGGAAAGAGCTGGGGAGCTTGTCAAGCAGCGGCTCGTCTGTGCGCTTGTGCGGGTGTCGTGCTTCAGCTTTTCATTGTGTCCAGACCTTTCCATGTTGTGAGCATTCCAGGGGCTTGCCTGTGGCCATCCTGAATATGGCTTCGGCCAGCTCCCCTGGTGGTGGCTTCCGGAGTGGTGCTGGGGCTCAGGTCACTACATGGGGTCTCACATGCTGCTTCCTAGGGTTTGATTGGGTTTTGAAGTATACAGGTTGTTGTGCAGTTAAAGAATTCAGATCCAGTTGATACAAGCACAGGAGGTCACAGACTTGAATTAAAGAGGACTTGGGAACTGTTGCACAACTCGAGGAGGAGAACATGTATCGCCGAAGTGACCTCTTCCGCTTCTTGGAGCCCTGCCGTGACAGTGCCCTGGCAAACCTGAAGGTATGTGTAGGACACGGTCTCCTGCTTGAATGCTCCATTGAGCTCGACCACGGTGCTTTGCAGGTGTGTTTGTGGTGTTCCACGTCTTGCGGCTTGCCACGAGATTTTTCGGCCCAAGCAATTCAGCAGTTGAGCGTCTGTATAGCTGTGTGAGCACGAGACTCATGCACAGCTCGATGGCACAAGAAGACTGCGCCCTGTCGGAGTCTGATGTTGACGTTAGCAGGGGTGAGCAGCCACTCCTCCATGTCACAGAAGTTGTTGACGGGAATGTGAGTGATGTGAGTGTCAGAGTAAACACTCCTGGCCGCCAGCTGCTGCCAGCTTTGATCATCGCTTGTGGGCTGATTGGAGCATGCTGGTTCCTGCCACATCAGCAGATGCTGCGGGGTGGTAAGTTGGAGCTCACCGAGCTCAGTGTGCTACTCTTTGAGCCTGTGGATGGCGGTTTGACCAGGGCCTGCCGCGGAGCCAGTGTGACTGACAATTCGCCCACAAACTTCCAGCTGAGCTCGGCTGCAGATCTGGCCTTCTGCCAGTGGCTGTGCCTGAAAACGACTGGCTGCGAAGGCGTGGAGTACCACCCTTCCAACTGGCGTTGTGAGCTCTGGACTAGGCCTGGTGGCATTGAAGCATCAGCGTACTTCGAATCCGCAGAGTGCTATCGCCGAGTCGCCAATTTCGAGCCAGTGGACGGCGGTGAAAACAGGGCTTGCCGAGGGGCGACAGCTTCCGACAACAACCCGGCCCACTACGTGGTTCACCCCCATGCTTTATTGGACGATTGCGAGCGGCAATGCCTTGCGACTCCTGAGTGCAGGGGGTTCGAGTACTCAACGGGAAGATGCGAGGTTTGGGTGCGAGGAGATGGAATTCAGTCATCCGTGGAAGTGACCGGCTTCAAGTGCTTTCGAGTCGCGCTGGCAACCACGGTGACAGCCACGGCCACGGCCACTTCGAGCTCGCTCACTACGACCACCTTGAGCACTGTTACACTGACAGTGTCAACAACTTTCTCCACAACTGTCAGCTCCCTTGCTACACCAGCTGACCCGGTTCCTCTGGATCTAGTCTTCCGGCCTGTGGATGGCGGGATGAACCGCGCGTGCCGTGGAGCCGATGCCAATGACAATTCAGCAAGCTACTTCCAGGTTTTCACTGTCACGGGCATGGACGACTGTCAAAGCCGCTGTCGGGAAACTTCAGGCTGCGTTGGCATCGAGTTCATCAACACGCGCTGTGAGGTCTGGACTCGCCGGGCCGGCATTGAAGCGAGCTTCGAGCTGGCGAACTACCAATGCCTGGAGGCCTTGAGTGCTTTCGGAGAGCCTTCCTTCACATGTTCAAGACGTCCAGACGCTAATAGGACTCGCATCACAGTACGCAAATCACGTGACAGCGTCGTGCGCAGCCTGTAGAAGCTGGCAAGAACATCGAATTGTGCTGGTGCAAGTCTGGTGCATCCAGGCCCTGGCGTTCCATCCGGTGGACGGCGGAAATGACCGGGCCTGCCGCGGTGCAAGTGTCACGGACAATTCCGCGGACTACTACGCAGCTATGCCGTGCTTTAAGATGTCCACATTGCGTGTGCCATTGTGTGGCGTGTGGGGAGTCACAAAGTTTTCTTCTGTGGCAGGTCGTTTTCGATGAGACATCGCTTGACGGCTGCAAGGATCGATGTGCAGAGACGGAGGCCAACGCCTAAGGATGTAGTCTAGCATTGTAGTCTAGCATTGGCGTGTCGTAGGTAGCTTGTACAGCTGCTTGTATTGCTGTGTGGCCATCTGTCTCCTTGTCAGAAGCAGCTTTGTTGCATGGCGTGTTTGCTGCCCAATGGGAGCAGCTGCATTTTTTGAGGCACGGCGTAGGCAATTCCTTTGCTGATGTGGTGAGGCCTGCGTGGGGGTGGAGTACTCTTCCGGACGCTGCGAGGTCTGGACCAGGCAATATTCAGCACGAGTGTACAGAGTCGCGTCCTACAATGCTTCACCAAACTGAAGCCATGTGGAGGTCCGGAGGCATCCTGGCATCGGCTTCAGTGACAGGCTTCCAGTGCTACCAGCTCAGCAGCCCTCTGCGGTACTGCGCTCGAAGTGTTCGAACCAGCGGTCGGAGGATTCAGTAGACCTGACACGAAGGCAGTACATTGAGCGCTGGCAGTGTGGAGACTCAGGCAAGAGCTTCTGGCACAGGTCGCTGCATCAAACTGGGAGACTCTGCTGCCTTTACATTTGAACGCCAAAGGCTCTAAAGGCTCTAAAGCCTCTAAAGGCTCGAGCCGATTGTCCTGAGGAAGTAGTGGGGGGCGGTCTTGACCGGGAGTGCCGTGGCGCCGATTGGGATGACGACTCGCCCGGGTATTTCTCCGTGGCACATGCCAGCTCTTTGGCTCGATGCCAGGTGGCTTGATGCAACTAAGGGCTTTTGAAAGATGGGGCACATGTATGAAAGTCGGGGGGCAGAGACGAAACCGACCATGAGGAGCGCTGCCTGGAAATCACGGTCTGCGTGGGTGTCGAGTACCGAATTGGTTACTGCGAGCTCTGGACGCGGCCAGAGGGCATCGGGGCAACGATGCAGAGGAACAGTCCAGAATGCCCAGTTTGAAGATCTTCAGCGCAATTGTTAGATTCTTAGATGTGTGTTTTCTCAAGTTTTGCCCGGTTTCAGGAGCAGCTCCGTATGCCTGCGCCGACCAATTGACATCACTGCCCCACCAGCGAGTGGTGCACCGCGCACCAAGTACGTGGTGCACTACATGCCGTGGTTTTTGGGTGTCAAGTCACCAGGCGTGTATGACCATTGGTGTGTTGGTAACTCCTACTACGAGAGCTGGCTGGGGCTCTATAACCAGAACCAGCGGGAGATTGTCGGGCAGCAGCTGGACCTTATGAAGTCCAGTGGCATCGATGGCCTGTGGATCGACTACCAGCTCACCTCCTGGGACAGTGTAGTGGACATGATCATCGATGAGCTCGAGGCAGGACGCGGCATGGGGCCCCTTTACTGTAGTCTTCTGTCTAGTGCACGTGTTGTGCCTTGTCTGATGCTGTTCCTTGTAGGCTAGGGGCATGGGGGTGGCCATCGTGGTGGACAACGCCGTGAACAACAACATCTTTGTTGAGGCGCAGGTCAAGCTGATCGAGTGGGTTGGTCGGCCCCACTACTACCGACACAACGGCATCCCCGTGGTGCCTGTGTTCAATGATGTGGAGATCAACTTCCTCGCCCTCCCGTTTGAGGCGTACTACATGACGAGGCGCGAAGTTCCTCGGCCTGACTGGGCTAACGGCACATACCCGTGGATCACTGCCGACCTGGAGTGGCTGCAAGACCACTACCAGCAGGATCACAGCCTCTCCTCCTTTGCCATCGGAGCAGCATACCGGGGCTTTCGTGACTGCTACAGCAACCGTGTACTGCATGTTCCATTCTTGCAAATGTTGGAGCCTTCCCTCCTCGTGACCAGCAAATACCAGCCAGAGTTTGTCCAGATCTTGACCTGGAACGATTACAGCGAGGGCACGATGGTCGAACCCAGCTGGCTCCGTACCCATGGATCCTGCCACCAGACTTGCAGTGATTCCTACACACCCTGTCCCACCAGCTACGACTGCTTCTCGGGCCTGGAGACCCGGGATTGTGACAAGCCCTACGGTAGCCCCTTCGGTCCAACAGATCCTGCCTGCACTTCCACGTACAACAAGAGCGCGTATAGCGACTTGGACAGCTTGAAGCAGCACATCGAGCTGGAGAAATCCGGACTGCTCAAGTCCATCTTCCACACTGGGCTCTTCACACCCAGTGCGAGTGCAAAGGGGCCAGGCTGGTACTCAAGAGGCCATAAGAGCCAGCCTGAACCCACAAACTTGCAAAAGTCCGAGTTAGTAATGAAATGAGTTGCAAAATGGCTTGCAGAGTTTCTGAGACAGACCAACTTGCATTCGCCACAGCGGGGCGACTTACTGTAACTAGCCATGCCAAAAGGCAGGCCAGCAAATCAATTTTGAGCATTTGGGCAGTCCGGCTGACCAACGCTGGATCGGACCGAGATGCACATACAGCTAACCCTAATTTTGCCGATTGGTTTTAAGCCTGTGGCTGTCCGCCGGCAACCGCATGTTGGATGGTCCAGGCTGGCATGGTCTGATAGTTGCACAACGCAGCTTTTCAGAGCCAAAAGTAGGTGTGAATCGCGTTAAGCTAGCATGGATGGCCTTTACAGCAGGCCGAGGTGAGCACGAGAACCTTCTCTGCCGTTCTCAACAAAATTGCTCTCCCACGGTTGTGCCACTAGCTCTCCCGCCACCGTTTTCGCAACTTCATAGACTCTTGAAGCCTGCGGATGTCACCTGTTTTGCCAAGGTCTGTATCCGTTACAACCAGATGCATGTCTCTCGCCAGCAGCACGCTTTGCACCACCTCCCCTAGCCCGCGCTTGATGACATCATGACCATGACAATTCTAGGCTTATGACTCTCCGACCTGCAGTTTTTAGGCAGCTTACATAGTGGGCCCTCACTGCTTCTTTGCCTCGAAGAGCGGATTCGAAAAGCAACATCCCTGCTTTCCTTTGGCCGAGCCCTCGAAGCCATCTCCCACGCCGCGACCCAAGTGACGTGAGGCCTGATCTCCAGAGATGTAACCATCTTCCGTGGCTCCGAGAAGGATGGTTATCCATTTCTGAATGCCTCTCGCCTCCAACTTGGAGTGCCTCCTGTGACCCTGAATACGCTAGAGGCCGATGAAATCTAAAGTAAAAAAAAGTCAGGAGTCCAAGAATGTCTATTGAAGCGTGATAGAAATCCCCGAACCCTGCAAGTCAAATGCGAGTCCACGACTAGAAAGTAAAGTAGTAAAGACTATTGAGAGAGTCTTCTGGACCTGGTAGAACAGTAAGTATGATGGTCAGGCACTAGTGCATCGGACTCTTTGCGAATTTCGGCAAGCTAAGGACAGGTCCTTCAAAGCCACGGTCCTAACGTGTGCCGCGCTGAGCAGGCCTCACGTCCGGAATTGCGAGCGCCCCGGCTCAATCAGAGGAGATGTCCCTTCAGCAGTTCAGGAGCAGGTTCATTGTTTTTTGCTATTTCTCCGTAGCTTGTCACTGGTGCGCAACATTTCTGGCAGTGGTAGTTGCGTGACCTGTTCTACATTGGCAGAGTTTCGTGTGACCTCGTGCGTCGAGGTATGTGTACTACAACGAGGAGCAGCTAATGCGGCAAAAGGCAAGTCAAGAAGAATGGACTAAATCGAGCTTTCCTTTTCAGCACCCAGCCGAGTGAGCTGCGATCCGGCAAGTGCTGTTTCAGGCATTGCGAACTGCAAAGTCTCCGTGCTTTCCTTTGGGACAGGTCCGTGCCATTTTGAGGGCTGCAGAGGCTGCCGGCTGCCCGGCCTGCGTCCTCTCTGCCTTCGGCTGCGGTGCTTTCGGGAACCCACCGAAGGCTGGGTTTCTTTGGCCATTCGGTGGAAAGATCAAAAGGAAAAGATGTGCTTCTGTGGGTGCGCGGGGCTCGGAAACTTCCGAATCAGCCAGGTAGTCGCGCGACTCTTCCGAGAAGAGATAGCAAAGGTGAAGCTGCACCAGGCAGGTCTGAAAGTTTTGGAAGCATTGTCCTACTGTGGTTCTCCTCAGTTGGGACCTTGGGAAACTTCGGGGGGTTGGAAGGTGAGCTTCTGCATCTTCAACGACCACAACGCTGGCCGCGCGCATAACCCTCGAGGACCCTCAGCTGCACTTATCATCACCATCATTATGATGATCATTGTTCTTCTTATGATTCCTGTTATCATAAGTATTATTTCTTGTTGTGATTTTTGAGAAGTATGACTATTGCTGTGTATAGAACATGTTTATTGTTATTTGGCTCTATCGGTTTCGGCCCTCTGCAGGATACATCCCATACTTTTTTCTTTTCGCCGTGTGAGAACATCACATCCATTGTTGGCGCCCGAGGCAATTTTGCCCCCTTCAAAGAAGCCTTTGCGGACCAGCGCGCGTCACTGTAAGTCAGGGCCTGCGATGTGGAAAGAAAGCAGCTGTTGCGTTGCATCGTGTGCTGACGCGTGGAAGCGGCATTGTACGGAGGCGCATATTTTTGGTGTTCTTCGGCATAACTCCACGACAAGCAACATTCAGACCGAAACCTTGCACATGCTTGTTACGCCGCGTGCGATGTGGCTTCCAGGTGCTGACAGATGCATCAGGTATGAGGTAGAGCAGCAACGCAACTTATCCTGCCTTCCCAGTGCAAGCCAGAATTCTGTTTAATAATGCCGCATTTTAGCTCCACAGGCCCTCAAGATCTACTTTTTTGAGCTCTGTATGCGAGTGCGTAGTCTGTTGCTTCTCGTGGCCTTCGCGGAAAGAGGATCACGAGGCAATGAATGCAGGGAGGGCGGCACATCACAGTTCACAAAGTTCACAACGCAAGCTTGGTGTCCAGCTTCTGGCAGTGAGTATTGGGGACGTTGGCGGGTTTTTTCCAGCCCCCTGGCAGGTGCTCTCCCTGACTGTGGTGCTGGACAATTTGTGGCCTGGCCAACTACGGGGCTACAGAAACAACTCAAAACACATGTTTGTTGCAGGGGTAGTGTTGGTTTGAGCCAAGTTGGTGCCAGATTGGAACATCGGAGGATCTTTCGGCGACATAATGCAACTTGCGGCGTTGAATATTTTCCACTTCAGAACAGGGCTTGCGCTGCTTTTGCCAAACCGCACATCATGCAGTTGAGGTCTGGGCACGCACAGATGATTGGCTGCAGGGTCGAGTGCTGCGGCGTCTTCCTGGTGAGGTTCAGGTTCAGTGGCTGGAGGCTGGAGGACATGGGACGTGGTGTATTCCAGCTGAGAAGCCGGATAGTTTTGCATGTCCCGGTGAAGTAGAGTGTTTGTTTTACAGTCTTTGTCTTTGTGTTTAAAGGCTCAGTTGCTGCAGGCGTCTTCAGACGCATGACTTGGCCGCCCTCAAAGCAAATCTCAAAGCGCTCTCCCAAATGGCTGGGCCTTAGTTTCAGCATAAATGCTCCTCTTCAACCGAATCATTATGTCTATTTCACGTGGTTGGTGGCATGGAAGCCATAGGCCCCATACATAACTGCATGGACGAGCGAGCCACTGATGCCACTTAAAAAGCATGAACGTGTGTGGGAGAAACACGCTCCCCAGACTAAACCCTTAACAGGCAGACACCTTTCAATGTCTTGTTGCTGTTAGCGCGAGGCGCCGTTTGCGGGGAGCAACGCAACCTTGCCGCCTACAGAGATCAGGCTTGCAGGGTTCGAATGGAGACGTTCAAGTAGGCACGTGTAGGAAGGGCCGTGTCGTGGACGTTGTTGGAAGTGTTGTCATCAACCTTCGGGTTCGCCAACTTGTGCGGTATCAAGAGACGTGCACTTTGTTTTGAATACTTGGAGGATTGGGAGAAAGCTTTCGTAAGATTTGACAGGATGGGCTAGTGGACAGTTTTTGCAGTCTGTCGCTTAGGCTTTAGCCAACACTGCAAAGGTTGCAGATTGTTATCGAAAGCCGACATTCTTTGAAAAAGGAGGATTTCTTCAATGCAACAACAAAACGAAGCGACAGAATACAAGGATGCCCTTTGAGCCCTCTCCGGCTCTCACTGGTTGTCGTGCGTCGATTCTCATATTCAATCCTCTACTCATTGGACACGCAATCAAGAAAAGGTTGCCTGGTTCATGTCGTTATGGCATATTATGCTGACGACATTACGATTTGTTCTCAAGGCGAGGGCCCAACGAACTATTACGGATCACCGGGCAGATTACACAGCAGTATGGGCTCGTTTGAGCAGAGACAAGTGCGCCGCCATACCTGTGAACTGTGAAGCCACCACATATTTTCATGATGGCTCGCCCTTGTCCAGCGAACATGAAGCTGTTTGCCTTGGCAACGAGATGAATTAATCGGGAAGTCAATATTCGTCACGAAATATCTAAGGAACTACAAGAAGAAATACGCACTTGGAGAACGTTAAGCCCATGTTGGAAAGCAAAGCAAGCTGATGAGGAATGGAAGCTAGTTGTTTATGATGCAATGATCCGCAGCAAACTGCCTTTGGATTGGAAACTATTCATGTGCCTGCTGCAGCATCCAGGAAGCTGAACACTTTCCAGATGACGGGCATTCGAAAAATGGTCAACAAAACTCCGGCCTTTCTGCACCGTGCAAACACCAACAACAGACCTCCTCGAATAAGCAGCAGCTCCTCCTGGAATAAACGGCAGCCATTGCTTTTCCAGGCCGGGGCGACCAGTGAAAGATACTTGAATTTAGTGACTCCCCTCTGAATCCACTACGGCAAGAAGCTGGTTGGGAAGCCCGGGCCAAATTGGATACACCACACGAAAAGGTTTGGGGGAGTATCATATGAAGAAACCCAAATACAGGATCATGATGATCATACAATCATGCAGGTCGGCAAAGACAAAAGGGTAAGCCTCCTTTTGCTGCGGCATCGCCGTGCGTTCTGCTTGCCCTGCAGTCGATACACTAGTATGGCTGTGGAAGATTGGCGGCCATTTGGAAGCTGATACAAATTCGTGCAGGCCATGTGCCTTTGCATATCTATGACAAGTCTGTAGAAGCAGAGTCTGCAGGTCGCGCTTTGGTGGCCTCTGTGGCCGTGCAGCGCTCTGTTTGTTCGGCCGCGTGGGAAACCGTGAGGGAAAGTTCCACGAGGCCCCATCAAGATCGTGTTTACAAGGTGCTAAAATGCTTACTGGTGTTCTCGGGCTTCTCGGGCATTTCGGGGCTGTCATATCGGCGCACGTGACATGACAAGGGCATCGTGGCGTAGGTTCACAGGCCCTGCTAGCCGGGCTGACAGTTTGCCGAGTTGCGAAGGGCGGCTCTACGGAAGAGGCGCTGGAGATCTCTGCTTCTTCCGTGTGGGAGCACGTGGTGCCTCGCTGCGATCAGCACAAATGTCGACTGTATCTGTGGTAGGGTGGTAGGGTGTAGTCAATGTTTTTTCTCGCAGTGAGACTGCTTGCGTTGGCTGGCCGTGAAGCTTCAACACAGGTGCGGGCCAATCCCGACTTGCGTTGGGACATCTTCGCCCACACCTGGGACCAAGGTTTGGCGTCAGCGTGCCTCGGCCATCTTTCAGCCATAGCTGGGAGCAAGGGAATGGGTAATGGAGTTAGCTTCGGAAGTCCCCTGCATGCCGATGTTTTCATTCTACAAGCGATCAGCAGATGGGGTAGGAGTTGCAGATTCCTCTGAGAGCGGGAACCCAGGATCGCGCAGGCGTACAGGTTGACTGCTCAGTTGGCAGGCCGCGTGCACTTGCTTTTCTTGGCTTGATCCTTTCAGCAGGCAAGAAACCTATAAACACCGAGAGCCAGATACATTGCTGGAGTTGATGATCACGAAAGCTCGTCTCCATGGAGTATCTTACCAGAGTTGAACTACTCCAGAGGTGGTCGTAAAAATCAACCTGTCCGGCACCCTAAAACCCATTTGTAGCCCTTCGAAGCCTCGCTGCGCTTTGAAGCGGGGCTAAGGCCAGTGGCCCTGCACGCAGAGCCGCAGCCCGACCTTCCCACGGTGCCTTGGCAGAGCCTGGCAGAGCCTGGTGCCAGATTCGGGACGGAGGATTTGAAGGGGGACGGCTCCAGCGACTTCCCACCCAGTCAGCAGGGCGCGGTGCTGCACAAAGTCAGAACATTGCATTTTTGAACTGTCGACTATCAAGCGTTGACAATGAGAGAGCTTCCACAGGTGCTCCAGAGAAAATGTGCTAAACAATGGTAAGCCTCGTCATTTGAAGTCATGCTTGCGATGCATCCACAGAGCTTGCCAGGTGGAGAGTTTCGGGGAGACTTTCCGGCGCAGCGTGGAGCTGAAACGCGCCAAGGCCAGGGCACTGAAGCGGCGGGAGTGTTGCGCTCTGCTTCGATGTGGGACGGGTTCAACCACGTGGACACGTGGAAGCTCTGGCTATCCAACCCTTCCCCATGCAATCGCAGGAAGCGACAGACGGTTTCCGCTATGACCTTGTCGTTCTCATGCGCTACGACATCTTCTTCAGGCGAGAGGAGTTCCAGACTCCAGTATTTCTTTGACTCATTCGATCTGGAGCCAGCTGGAGCCCATGTTCGGCCAGTGCCCCACACGCTTCAGGTCTCCACTGCGGCTGACTCCCGCCGTGGGTTCGCCAGCCCTTTGGACAGGGCACTGGTGCTCGATCCACGCCGAGGACCTCGGAGTTCGCGAGGTCGCAGCTGGGCTTCATGGCCCTCAGATTCGGGATATGGGGGTTTGGGGGACAAGGGAATATGGGGGGATACGGGAATACGGGGATATGGATGACCAAACTTTGATAGGGAGTTGAGAGAATCAGGGGGGGGGGGGGGCTCCCCGGTGTGCAGCTATGAGGTATTGACCAATGACCGCAGCATCATGGATGTGCGCTACCGGCCATCGGGTGTTTACGCACCGTCCCAATTTGCGCCGACTGGACTGGACTTTGAAACATGAAGGAGGGCACCTGACCGAATGATGGCTTTGCTCCATTGACGCACCCCTGCCTGCCCACACATGCAATTCGTGCAATTAGTTTGAGAGAGAAGCGCAAGGACTGCACGACTTCTGGTTTGCGGCCTCCTCGCATGCCATGGACGGCTTCGCATCTTGGGGGGCTGCCGTGCCCGCGCTGCGCACGCGTTTCGGCTTGGCTTCCGATGAGGTGCCCGTGTCCAGGTTGCAGGCTTGCGGAGAGCCGACTTCAAGTGTTGTCCTGTTTGTCCCTGCTAGCTGCAGTGTGGCAGTGGCCTTTTGGAAACTGTTGACTGGATGTTGACTGAGGTGGATGTGGGCCACTTCTACACCTTCTTGTATGCGAAAGATTTGGGACTGCCATTGAAGTTCACAGGCGACCTTGCAGAAAACGCCAGGTGAGTATTGCGATGTTTCGCCTGGGTTCTGTGGATGCCTGGTTCGAGGCCTGAGCTACATCGACTACACGCTTGTTCGCTACCGCCACTGCAGGCTTCTGGTCGGCCCGTGCCTGAGTTTTGACTGCCTGTCGTGCAACAGATCGTTGCGTAAAATGTCTCTTACGCTTGTCGCGTACTGTAGCTGGGAAGCCGAGGCGAGCAGATCCAGGCTCCAGACACCTTCTGCAGCCACTGGGAGATCAGCATAACGAGGCCATTGCCTTGAGCAAGGAGCATTTCAGTTTAGGCAGTTTCCCAACGGCGAGCTGCCTGTGGGTGGTGAAGAGATGGAGAGAGTCACGGACTTCCTTGGGAGCCAGGCAATGCCAGTCCTGGCTGCCGCAGCCGCGGGGCTGGGCCACCCATTACTGTCCCTGAGCTTGAAGTCCTTCAGCACAGTGATCATATGTGACAGTGGGTAAGTCTATGCAGTTGTATGTAACAAAATGTGACGCTGTGTAAACAAGTGCAGATGTAATCATGTGTAACTATATGTAACTCTACGCAATAAGATTCTAATTGTGTGCAAAGTTGCAATTTGGGTGATGATGTTTACATGCAGTCGCCCTCGCATGTGCACTTTGGCACTTCCAGCTTCCATCTTCGGCAAGGTCCTTTGGCCGGGAGGCGCGCGGAGCTGACACCTTCGGGTGCCGGCTGCGGGCGCTTCTGAGATCACAAGATCTAGACGCATCTACCCAGAACGGAGCCCCCGATTCCTCCACTCGAGCCGCCAATGGAAAAAAGAAGCCTCTCTTAATTTATTCTTCGGAGATGGTGGCAGTATGTGGCAGATACTGCTGTGGGAAGAGCGCTGTTGTGAAGACATGCGCAGCGATCCCCTGCTGCGCGTTCAGAGCTTCTGCTGCAGCACCAAGTCCTGAGGTCAAAAGGCCACTGACTGCCGTCATGTCTGATACAGCTTGGCTCAAAGGCCACTGAAAGGCAGTACAGGGACAAAGCAGAGTTCTCTGGCCCGGAGCTTGGCATGTCGTAGCACAAGTGTGCTGCTGGCAGCTACTAGTAGCTTTGGGCACTAGCAAAAAGTCTCTGAAGAAGTGCAGATGCTCGGGAAATGCTGGGAACGTCGAAGCGCGAGCCGTTGCATTGCACGTGAGTCACGGCACCGAACGAGGTCTCAGCATGGCCCGCCCAATTCTGTTGCCGTTGGTGCCGCCCCCATTGCAACCACCGCAGTTCATACTAAGTTCATACTAAGTTCATACTGTAGCAGTTCCAGGCACTGTGTGCTGCCCTTCTGGTGCTCCTCAAGTCGGCCACCACCTTTGTGCAGGCTCCGGTAGTGATTTCTCTGGGGCCTCCGCACTGTAGGCCTTGTTGCTTGCTGGAGCTGCACTTTTCCCACGCAGTTAGCTGAGAGGCCCCGGCACGAACGGTGGAGGCAGGTCGGTGTGAGAAGAGATCGGCACGTTGGGCATGATTGGGCCAGCCTTTCAGGGACCCCAGCACCAGCTGCGCGTGCTGGAGACTGCGGCTGTGTCAACCGGACTCACCCTCTCAGGCCGTTCCGTGCTCGCCGAGACATGTCAAATCGGCCTCACAAACCAGCCTCAAACGGTTCTCCAAATGCACCCGCTGTCGTGTCTGCTCCGTGAGGCTCCCTGCCAGCCCTGGCCACTTGGAGCGAGGGCTCGGAGCCCGGGCAGAACATCGACCCAGCCGCTACCTCAAGTGCGAGATGGGTCAATGTGTTCTGCTGGACCACCCTCCCACTTTCGCCTTCTCTGTTTCTGCTTGCTCTTGCTGATATAGTTCATTCTGCCAACACTCCAGATGAATTCTGGTCTTCTATCACAATCTTAAACTCTAAGCCGCGACTGGACTGACATCAATTCTGTTCATCGGTTTGGTGCGCAACCCGACTGACACAAACTCTGTTCATCGATGAAACGGGCATAAGAAGGTTATGTCGAAGACAACTATCAATACTTTTCCCGGATGACGAGAAGGAGAAAAGTACGATTTCCCACCCAACAGCCATCAACAGCCATGTCCAGTTTGCGGTTCTTGGGTCAGGGCATTCCAGCGCTTGAGTGCTGGCTCGGGGTGGCGAGGGCAGGTTAGAAGATCCAGCTGTTTCCCGCTTGCACGGGATGCTCGTTTTATTGTGTGAGAAAGTTGTATCACGGCCACGTGGCCTGACGGCCTGACGTAAAGGTTTCAATGAAGCGGCTGTGTCGCGGCGTAGCTCTGATGCCCTGATGTGGCCTGATCCGAGATGTTTAGAAGTTTAGATGTTTTCAATTGAACGCGTTGGCACGTTGGCCGAACTCTTGGACCAGAGCGTCTTCGCCCCTCGTGCACGAAGAAAGCGGGAAGCTTCTCTTCAGTGGCGCAGAGCAGTAGGCTCAGTAGGAGCAGAAGAGGCAGGACGTGGAAAGTTGAGCACAGCACGGATAGACCCCAAGAAACGACACGTCAGCATTGTTCTAGATTTCGCTGCTTGCGCGCTCGGCCCAAGGACTCCACGGAGGCCTACAACCGCAAGGCTGGTGCCTGTCATGTGTCCAGTGATGCCAGTTTCGATGTGAGAGAACTCGAGCCTTGCAGATCTTGAATGCGACGGCCATTTGCTTGACCTTTTCAGTCTTCCTTGTTGGCCTTGTCGTCTCCCAGGCCCGAGATCTGTGTTGAGTCGATTACATGTGATGCTGCGCCGCTAGGGTGTGTCGCAGATTTGCTCACTGAGCCCTGTCGGCTTCTGGATCTTGCAAGCTTCCTTTCGAGGCGCGAAAGCTGGTGGAGAACAGATGGCTGAATTGAGACGCGGTGCCTCCAGCAAGGCATCGTTTTTTCAATGCATAGGCCGGTAGGCCAGCTGATTGCCTGGTGTGCTGCGGGCAAAATGTCGCTGAAGCATCCTTCATGACGTGATCCGGTGGCCAGATGGCTGTTTGTGTTCCTGTATGCACGTGCAGACATGCAAGCCAACGTCGAGTTTTTTGCCTGGAAGAGATTTTGCGGTAAAAGAGGGCTCTCTGTCGAAGGAAAGGGGCGCTGCAGCAATTTGCACCAAGCACGGGTTTCGAGCGTGCTCCGACCCATCCAGCCAGGCTCGTGTTGCAGCCTTCAGAGTTCAGAGTAGCTGAGGAATAGCATGGAATAGCTGAGTAACTCGTCATCGGCAGCTTTTCCACGGTCAGGCTTGGGCGGGATGGGTGAGTCCTTCTCCCGGTCACGGGCTTGGTCATTCCTGTGCTTGGCTGTTGTTACTTGACTGGCGCGAATGCCACCAGCCTTTGGAGTGAGGTCGCTGCAATCCTGCTATGACCCCGAGGGCACGGCAAATATTATCCGAAAGAAGAAGGCAGCCTTGTAGTACCTCGCAGCTACACGCCCTTAGAGGATCACTGCATCTAGCTCCCTCATCTTCTCAAGTGCCGTGTCGGCATTCAGACCTCAGGCGCAAAGAGCTGCGCTGAATCAGTATGAGGCCTCGCCGCGTTTTGCTTCGTAAAGGCTGCACCACCTCTTCAGAAGTTGCAGCTGTTAGCTGCGATGAGGAGCTGCTGAAACGCGTGGGAGATAGAGACCCATCTGCAACAGCAGAGGCCACTGCGTACCATCCTTGTGCAGTTCTATATAGCTCCGTCGATTGGTCCTCGTTTGTTCCTCGACCCATCCGACCCCTACACACATCTTTTGCAGGTGGTACAGTTCGACCAAGAGAACAGGAACAAGGCACCGCGCCAGTTTCAAGCTGTTCGCTTTGAGAGGAAGCAGCGCGGAGTCATCAGAGAAATGATAAGAGATCCACACCTGCAGGGACACGGGGAGTTCAAGGGCAAGTTCTGGGAGGAGCTGCAGCAGCACGACGATTGGTCCCGCCCGAAGTTTTTTGTTTCCGACAGCCATCACTTTGTGCTAATGAGTGCCATCCAATCAGCGGGATTTGCGCAAGGCCAAAAGTGCTTGAAAAGCGAAAGAATCTGGGCGTGCCCTTGCCATGACTGCACGTCTGAGAGGGAACGCAAAATGCGGTAGTAGAGGATGTCGGATTTGGGGTTCGGTTCATGCGAAGTCTGCAGCTTACAGGCTTAGAGTCCTGCAACGCCATGTGGCACATCAAGCGATTTCCAAAGAGAACTTGGTTTCACTTCCAGACCCGTGCGGAGCGATCGCCGGGACATCTCACTCGAATCAAGAACCGGCTCGTACCCTGGTTCCAGCATCCATGTACAAGGCTATATGCGCATGTGTAGAGCCAGTTCTTGGACATGCCGAGAAGCAATTGGCAATGCCCTGTCGCCAAAAAGCAGACATAATGGTTCGCTATGGTTCGCTAATGTTCGCCACTTCTCTCCAGAACCTTTTGGAATCTGCTGCAGAAAATCACGACCACCGTTAGTTAAGTTGACACGACCAGGCCACGGCAAGGTTCGCGCAATTGGCTAAGTTTGGTCAAGTGCCAGGTGCACTGCTCAACTCTTCTTGCGCGGGTGTGGCTGCTCTCCCTCGCGTGCCTGAAATCCCCATCTGGCCCCTAGCCAGATGCTACATGAGCGCAGACCGTTGCAACTTGCAGGACTCATTCAGACGATGCGCCGCAGAATCATGAAGTGTGTCAGCCCATCCTTTTCTTTGCGGCTCCGTCCTTTGCTGCAACAATAATGAGTGCCCCGGTTTACTATCATGATATCCAAGATCACCGAAGTGCAGATCGTTCAGCCACATCGAAGCTCCCGCAACATCTCTCAAAGTGGAACTTGGCGCGCAAGCAGGGCGATGTTGATCATGTAAGAATCAACATCATGACTCGGAGCATGTCATCGAGATAACGCTGGGACAGCCAGAAAACCTGCAACTCACGGGTGCTGAAAATCTGGCTAGTATTGCTACCAATTCGTGCCGCCAACGTGGTAGTTTATCGTTCTATGCGTGCACGCTTCCGGTTGCTGGCCCGTTGGTCTTTCCCTGCCGCTTGTTGGTGCCCAAACCACCCTCGATCACCTCCGAAAGCCAGCCCGCAAAGCCTGAGAAGTCTCGGACCTGGTGCTGTGGCTTTGTCGTACTCGACCGCTGCCATGTTGCGATGATCACCTGATATCACCTGCTTGGTGCCATGCCTCTTTGCTCAAGCGCTGCAGGAGGCTGCTTTGCAACTCACTCAGGTCCAGGTCCCTCCCCAAACAAGGAAAGTGGCATAAGTCGCGCCAGTTCTGTTTTAATCCTTGCTTGTCGTCGCTGGGGGAAAATATAGGATTGCAGTACAACCGGCTCCGGTACAGAAGGAGTCTGGGGCTTCAACGCTCAACCCGCAATCCTGGCTTTGTGGCTCAAGAAACTCGGGTTAAGATGCGGTTAGCTGTTGGAGAGCTAATGTTATGCCTTCCTGCAGGGGAGCTTGGGCTCCTGCACTGTAGAAGCTGGTCTGGCTCGCAAATGCGAATGTCGTCCTCGCGTCTTGCGCAACTTCCTGCCGACACCGGAGTGTCGGCCCTTCAGGCAGCGTGGGTCCCACGACGTGCGTTACAGCCCCCGGCTGTGCGGGCAGCGGCCGCCGAACACGGACGCACCCCAAAGCCGCCGGTGCTGGCTCGTTGTTGTTGGCCCGGAATTCATGCAGCATCATGCAGCTGTGGCATGTCTTCCTCCCCGTTTACTTCCGAACCTCAAGCAGGGAGCTCGCGGAGCCTCCCGCAACAGCCAGCGCCGCCCAGTACACAGGCGGACCGCGCGGCTGGCCAAAGCGCGCCGTCGCAACAGCGTCGCCGCTTCGGCTAAGTTCCGGGTGGGTGTCACGCCTTTTGCGCCGGGCGCCGTTGACAGCGGCACGGCCCATCGTGCTTGGGCACGTGGGTGGGGTTCCCGGACCGGGTGTCCGTGACGTCCATGTCGGCCACACGGACATTGTGGGGTTGAGTGGCAGGGCGATGTGGAGCGCGGACCTTTGGTGATCTCCCAAAGTATCGAGACGGGCAAGCACAAATGCATGGGGCAGCATCCGCAAACCTCGCACGGAACTGCGCGCTGAAGGCAGGTGGTGTGTGGCCCGGCCTGTGAGTGCAGCAGCGGGCGGGACGCAGGAGACAGGTCAGCAAGAGACGCACGCGCAGACGTCACATGCCTCGGCAGCACAGCACTGCCAGCCTTTCAGGTGGTCGCCCGGCTCATCTTTGTCGCTGCGCAGTCGCATTGGGGCGGGCTACAATCTCCGCTCGCGCGCCGCGGCTGCCGCCCTAAACCCTAAACCCTAAACCCTAAACCCTAACCCTAAACCCTAAACCCTAAACCCTAAACCCTAAACCCTAAACCCTAAACCCTAAACCCTAAACCCTAAACTTTTGGGGGCTTCGCCCTTGTGCGCCAGCGCAGCTTTTTGTTGAGTTGTCGTCAGTTGCTTTGCGGTTGCGTAGGCGAGGAGGTTTAAGTAAATCGAACACAGCAGACTTTTGGGCTTTGTGCCTGCGCAGGGCAAGGAGGTTCAAGAAGAGTGAACATTTCAGCACTTTGGAGCTGTTTGAAAGCCACCCGGTGCCTTTTCGGGCTCTTTGCTGGTGGGCCTTTTTGAACGAATTTGGGGCTCTGAAGGCAACTTCCGTTGCCAATTCGGGTGTTCTGAGGTCTTCTGAAGCATATTTGAGCTCTTTTTTTTGCGAATTTGGGCTTCTGAAGCCAATCCGGGCCTTCTGTTCAGCCTCTCGAAAACTTTTCGTCGAGAAAACGGTGAAACATTTTGGAGCTTAGGGCAGCCACCTATAGAATAGTTGACCTGGGCGCCACGCTGCGCTGGCGAACCCTAAACCCTAAACCCTAAACCCTAAACCCTAAACCCTAAACCCTAAACCCTAAACCCTAAACCCTAAACCCTAAACCCTAAACCCTAAACCCTAAACCCTAAACCCTAAACCCTAAACCCTAAACCCTAAACCCTAAACCCTTGTAAAAAAAAACCCTAAACCCTAAACCCTAAACCCTAAACCCTAAACCCTAAACCCTAAACCCTAAACCCTACACCCTAAACCCTAAACCCTAAACCCTAAACCCTAAACCCTAAACCCTTGCGGCGGCAGGTTCGGCGCTGAAGCTGAGAAGCTCCTGCTCGTCCTCGCGCGGCACTGTGCCGCCGCAGTCCCTGCCCACATGCGTCCCAGTGTCGCGTGGGTCGCCCACTGGTCCGGCGCGGTCGCTTCCCAGAGCGCCTTCGCCTCGCTTCTCGAAGCCTCCGCGGCGTAGACGACGGGCCGCCCTGACCTACATGAGGTCCTCGCCGATGCGCGCTGGGACTAGTAGGCCCCCACAACCGTAGCCAGATCGGGAACGCGCGCGGCAGCCAGAAGAAGGCAACCCGCTTGTAGGTCATCAACCGATGTCAGCAAGGTTGGGCGTCTCTTCGCCAGTGGCGTTCCAGATGCCCGCGTCCTGCCCTCGTGGAGGTGGATGAGCGCGCAGATCCATAAGGCGCTCGCCAATCGTAAAGCACGCGAACGCGATCGGGCGTGGCGACGATGTAGAGGTCATGGAGGAAGGCAAACACGGCGCCTCGCCTTCTTCATGCTGGCTTTGCAGATGCGCTCGCCCGGCGGCGCTGGCGGAGCCTCGATCGGAGACCGATGGTGGGCACTACCCCGCTTGCCTCCCCCCGAGGATGGCAGACGCCGCTTGTTTGGCACCACCTGCTGTTCACCTGCAAAGTGACGCGCCCAGTCACATCAGGGAAGGGATGCCACGCCATTGCCTTGGCAAGATGCTCGACCGCCGAGCTTGGTGGCCGGCGAGCGGAACTTTTGGCTGTTCACATCCCCTTGCTGCACGCAGGGGCGGGAAACCTCACTTCGCGTGCAGAACAAGCCTGGCGAAAGCGCCCGACGTTGGGCACCCGGTTTGGTGAGCTCGAAGTGGTGCTCCGTGCACGGGGCCCGGCCGGTGGAACCAACTTGTATCGCTCGGTCTTTGCTCGCGATTGCGGAGTGTGAAACCCACGACGCGTGGCGCGACATTGTCGAAGAAGACCGGGCGACTGCTGCGACGTTGGCTGGGCTGCCCGCGGCGCCACTTCCCTTAGCCGCAGCCGCGCTAATGTGTATGGGCACCGCTACAGCGCGCAGTCCGCGTTGCCAACACGGCAGCAGCTGCAGCCGCTCGAGCGCTCGCCGACGATGCCCGACCCTCGAGCGCTGAGGACGTGGCCGGTGAACGTTCACGTGCTGCCCGACGCGGACGCCGCCGGGCTCGCCGTCGCAACCCGACATCGCAGAACCCGTCCGCCCAGCCGAGGCGGAGCCACCGAGCACCGGCTTGCGCGGCATCCCCGCAGCATCTTGGGCCGCCTTTGACGACATCGATTTAGCGGGGAGCTGCGACGCCCCGTGCCAACAATGCAGGATGTGCCCCCCTTTATGCCATCGGCAGAGCGGACGGCGCTGGTGACCGTATTAAGCCGTTTGCGCGACTCCACCAGTGCGTGGCATGGCGCCCCCGCTTCGCGAGCCGGATGTTGTTTCTCGTCGCCCCGCGAATGCTCCCTGCGCGTATGACCCGCCGTCGGCCCCAGGGGCGGGAGCTTCGCCCCACCAGGGGATGCACACCTCGCGCGGGCGACCGCTTTCCTGGCGGCAGCGTTAGGTGGCTTAGGTCTGTAGTCCGCGACGCGCTCGGCGCCGGCGGCTTCCCGGTGACGCAATGACGACATTGCCACCGCAGACTATGCAGGTAAATGGTGAATTCGTGTGTGAACTTACAGTTTACTACTTGACAGGGGCTTCCAGTGAAGTGAATGAAAGCATGAATTCACGGGCGAGAGAAAGAGGGCACATGAACGCATGATTCCAAGATCGACCGGTTAGTTCCCCAAAGTAGTATCTTGACAGGTGAACACAGTGAATGAATGACACATGAATGCAATGAAATGTACGAAAGCATGAACTGTGTGGAAATAATACAACTATGAAGAGAACAAAGTAAAAGGCCTTTTAGGCCGCGTGATTTTGCGAAGAGAACGGCCGAAACAAAAGAGCACGTGAGTGAAACGAATACAATGAATGAACGAAACGTGCGTACTTTCATGTCTTTGCATTTAAAATCACTCCTAATACGGGAAAATACGTCTATTTAACGGGCGATAAAAAGGATATTGAATTTGCCCGTTATCATTTCTTACTCCAACTATAAGTCCTTTAACGTAATAGTATCATAATAAGGGAGAAAGGGGCGTCTCGAGCGCGCGCTCGTCACAAGCGGCGACGGCAGCTTGCTGCCAGCCGCGCAGGTGGCCGTCCTCGTGCGGAGGGTGAGGTGCGGCAGGCGCGGCCTCACCGCTCCAATCGGGTGCCGATGGTGCCGGAAAGCCAGCCTCATGCACTCGTGCTGCGGCCGTGCAGGCGGCGGCAAGGCCTGGTGGCATCCCGGCATGCCTCTCACGGAGGCACGTGGCAAGGGCATCAGCCGGTAGCTCAGGCGCTTCCTCCCCGTAACGCAAGGTGCGGAGACACGAGGCGATGGCGCGATCATGTTCACGGGAATAAGCGGCGGTGCAGTGCGGAGGCAACCAGGCCGACTGCAAGTCGCCGACGGTGGGGATTCGCTCGAGGATCCTGGTTGCGGCGCCGGTCCCGCAAGTGCCGTTGCACAAATGCCTCAATGCCGAACACGACGAGCCCTTGCTGCTCGGGGGGCAAAGTCCAAGCCCCAACCCAAACGCCCGTGGCAGAGCTGGGGTCTGGTTGGAGTTTGCCCTTGGCCAACACGACGCGCTCGCCCGCGCGGACGAGGCCTTGCACCCTCATGACAACCTCGTGGCCTTCTTGGCTGACTTGTACGTCGTGACCAACCCAGGCCGTGCCCGCACAGCGCTCGACAGACCGTTGGGGAGGTCGTGACGCACTGCGGCATAGCGTCTAATCTCGGCAAGACCCGCGCCGTAGCCTCTGTGCCAGGACCGCCGCCACCGGGCATTGCCGAACTCGGCGACGATGTCTGGCGGGCCGATAAGCCAACTTAACGAACGAGGCGTGGTCGTTCTGGGCTCGCCCATTGGCCATCATCCAGATTTCATCCGAGTCATGATGATCAGGTTTCGACTCGACTCGACTCCAGATTTCATCCGCTCATGGGCAGACGAACGCATGCGCATAAAACGGCAGCTGCTCGACCACCTGCCGCAGCTGCCGGACCTCCAGTGCGCATCAGTGCGCGTGGTTGCTCCTGCACATGTGCGCATCCCCGCGCGCAAACCACGCCATCCGCACCATGCCTCCATCCCAGTCCCCGCTCACGCCAATGCCCATGACGAGTCTACCTGCTGCGACGCCACGCTTGTGTCATCGCTGACCCGCACAGGTCAAACAGCCGTGCGGGGATGCAGACGACGGCGCGGGCGCAAGCAGAGGGCATACCCCGAACTCACGCGCGGCGGGCCACAGCGCCTGGTCGTGCTGGGGACGGAGGTCGGCGGACGATGGAACGCGCAGGCGCTCTGTTTCTTGCGGGACCTCGTCCACCTTCGCGCGCAACGCGCGCGGAGGCTGGTCCAGGCGATGGCAAGGCATCATCTCCGTCGCAGTCCAACAGGCCGTCGTGGGCACGGCCCGAGGTCGCACGTGGCCAGCCCTGCCGCACCAGGAATCTAGGCCCAGCCTGGTCCCAGCCTGGTCAGGGTGCTGGACCTCGCCGGAGGCGCTGGGGCAAATCGGCTGCCGCTGCGGCCGTAGGAGCTCGCGCGCCGTAGGGGCATGGACACATATGGACACCACAGGCAGCCAGAAAAAGGAGCGAAGAACAAAAAAAAAACAGCCGGAACCGAAGGTCAAGTCGTGCCACAGCAACGGTTCGCCTACACGATGGGCCCGGGCATGCGTCCAGACGACCGCAGACGCCTCGACATGGTCGTGTACGGAGCCGCGCGACTCACCCGGTGCGGTGGAAAACCATGCGGGGAGCAAAAAGCTTTTCCGTTGTTACCGGCGAGGTCGAGCGAGGCGCGGGGGTCGAGGCCAACCTGGGCAAGACGCGAGTCTACAACGCGGCAGGCGGGGACGCCTCGGCCGGTATCGACGACCTGGGCCGGGACGTTTGGTGTGGCAACCTGCCCCCAGCGCAGCGTGGCTTCGTCGCCCTGGGAGTGCCCATCGGTCACCCCGACTTCGTCGCCGCCCAGGCCGCTGACCGCCTTGCTGCCCAGGACGACTAGCTCCGGAAATTAGAGCGCCTCCCCGACCTCCAGAGCGCCTGGCTGTTGCTCGCTTTCTGCGCGGCGCCCCGCGCGCAGCATCTACTCCGCAACATCCCCCCTGCAGACATACTGCCGTACGCTCGCGCGCACGACGATGCGGTCTGGGCCGTCGTTCAAGGTCTGCTGGGCGACCAGGGACCCGGCGAAGGGGACGCCTGGGCGGCTGCTCGCAGCCTTGCCTTTTTGCCGCCGAGCCTGGGAGGTCTTGGCCTCTTCGCAGCTGAGCGGGTAGCGCCAGTAGCATATTGGGCGGCGTGGGCAGATGCGCTCCTGGTGTTGCGCCAACGTTACCCCGACGCAGCGGACAGGCTCGTGCGCGAGCTCGAGGGCGCACCGTCGGCACCAGTAGTAGTAGTAGTAGTTGCTGGTGCGGTAGAGGTTCGCCCCGACGAGGCGCGCACCGTCGGCACCTTGCCTGCACGCAGCTGCGGAGGCGGCGCGCTAGCTTACTGCGGAGGACTGGGAGAGCATACCCGACTGGGAGTCTTGCGCCCGAGGCGCTGACGTCCCAGCGGCCGGCTACCTAGACTCCTAGGGAGTGCTAGCGAAGCGGCAGCCGACTGGGGGCGCTCGCACTCGCCAGGTCGAGCACGTCGCTCAACGGGAGCGTGTCATAGCGTGTCTGACGCGCCAGGCAGCGGCGGCATGGTCCACACGCCAAGCGCGGAGCTGGCGACTGCTCGCTGCAGGGCAACCGACAACACACTCCACCAGCGGCGCACCCAGCCCTGGGTGGCTGAGGCGCGCAGGGGTGGCGGGGCGCGCTGGAAGCGGAGCCGGAGCAGGGTGCGGAGGAACTGTTGGCACTCGTCGCTCCATCGGCCCCCTACTTCAGCAGCGACGACAACCAGCGCTGAGGCCCTCGCGTCAGCTCCGGGTACCGTGCGACCTTGCGCCTGCGCGCCGTAACAAGCGCGACCCCCGCCTCGGCCCCGGGGACGGGCCGACCAGTCCGAGTCAGAGGGGAGACGAGCGTAGCGTCGCAGCACAAGGCCTCGCCATTGGTCGTTGCCCCGTACACAACGAAGTCGAGGCGGCGACGGTCGTCGTTACGGATGTGCGCCGCAGGGTGCGCAACAGCCACTGCTGCGGTACGACGCGACCCTCAGGACCGACTGCCTCGCTCCACGACGAATCCGCGTCGAGGCAGCAGACCCGTGCAGGCGAGGTGGTGGTCTCCATACGCATCGACCGCGCCCCCACGACCATATGGCCTGCCGCTCCACAGCGCCGGTCCGTGAGGGGCAGGGGCAAGCGAAGGCGGCGCCGCATTGCGACGTGCATGAGGTCCGGTGCGAGGGTGGACGCCGCATCCGAAGGTATCGCGGCTAGCCACATACCGGCACGCGGACCGGATCGAGAGTGGAGGAGGGTTCGAGCGGCAGGAGCCAAGGCCGGAAGCAACGTGCGTTCTCGGAAGGAAATGTGAAGTGCGAGAATGGCATGTCGCTGCCAACCAGGGCTTCCGAGGCCGAGTTCGCCCTCAGGTTGGGACTCGGGACGCTTTCGGCGGACGCAAAAAGGCGCGAAAAAAAAAAAGAGCTTCCAGCCTCGTAGCCCAATATCCCTTGATTAAAGAATATTCCATATATCATGTTAAGGATCCCTATGTAAATTACACAATATTCCATAATTAAGGGATATTGGGCTCTTTGGGTTTGCTGCGGTGACGTTCGCTGTGAGATTAGCTCAAGCCCTGTCCGCATGGCCGTACGAAGGGCCCCGCGCGGGCAGGCAGCCCCTGAAGGGTGAGAGTGCGGCAGCGGAAGGTGTTTTCGAGGCAGATGTCGTCCAAGGAAGCTATAAGCCAATGCCCGGCCACTCGGCGTTGCGCGGCAGTGCCACCCGATTGAGACAAAGGCTAGGGTCATCCTGGGCAGTGTTTGCTTTTGGCGGGGGAGCTGGACGGTCGTCATCCGCCAGCTGACGTCCGCGCCCGCGCTCGCGCCCGCGACCGCCACGCCGCCTGCGCCGCCAGCGTGGGAGCTGACTCGACGACCAGAACAGAATTAACGCAGGGATCCGTTTGGTTCCAACGTGTGCCCTGACCTTCAAACGTGGCCGACGAGCCTTCAAAGCACCCGAGGCTCAAGTCGCACCTCTATTGGTGCTGCAGTATTGGTTAGGGTAGCATGTCGCCATGGAACGCAGGCATGTCATGTTGAGTGACGCATGTTCTCTGCAAGATGAAAGTGCATGGCTGAGAACCTGGCTTGCTCGCTACTGGCTATCATGGAGCCAAATCCTGTGATAAGCCTACAATCCCCGAAATGATAAGCTCATATAAGCTCTATCAGCCTCGGTTAGCCAAATTTGCCGGCTGATAACTTACTATTTACTATCAGCCGCTGGTAGCCGTAACAGCCTCAAAAACGGAGCTGATAGATGATCTGGGAATGGGGCGTTGAGGGGGCGGCGGTCCTGAGGGCGGTGGGGGCAGGCGTGCGTTGAGACCTTTTAGCAGTGCCATCAGGGATGGTCAAAGAGGAAACGGGGGGGTTACCGGTTGCGTGGGCTGGTGGGGAGCGCTTGAAAGGGAGGGGGGGGGGTCTGGGCGTCTGTGTGAGGGCAGTGCGGGAACAAAGGCTGGCGCCGACCCCCGGCGGGTAAGCATTGCGAGCCCGAAGGCAAAGCCCAAATGCAAAGTTGGGACGACTGTTTCTTCGGATGGCTTGTGCCACAGCGCTGCCCGCAACGACTGATTTTTTGTTTGGGCTTCGGCCCGTTCATGCTTGTGAAGGACTTTCTTGAGACAATCCAACGACTGCAGCTCCTGTATACGCTGCCCTTTCCCGGAAAGTCATGCTAGTCATGCTGGATGTCGGTTCGGGTGACTACTGGGTGGGTCATAGCCCGATTTTCACATCGTAAACCGAAATCCTGCAGTGCCTCCAAAGCCAAGCCAAGCCTCTTCAAAGGGCACACGTATCCCAACTTTTTCAAGCCGGTTGCGTCCCCGGAATCGGCGAGGTGGCTAGAGACACCCTGTCTCCAGAGTCAATTTTTTTCTTGGGCCGATAAGACGGTCTCCTCCGTGGCCACTGGCCCCAGTCGTTTGCGACGCTATCGCCTTAGCCTTAGGTACAGGCCTTCCGCATACTGCCGCCATGTTCGCGGCCGCTCGCCTGGCCGAGCCTCGTCAGCGTTGCAGAACAGTTGTGCTGCTTGCTCTTTGAATCCCATGAATCCCCCACGCCGCGTTGCCCATGCAGGCCCTGACTCTGGCATCAGCCAGCGCTTTGGGTGCGCTTGCTGTTTGCGAGCGGGAGGGCTGCGAGCAGGCGGTGCTGCTGCAGATCACCAAGTCCGACTCAGACTCCGCAAAGTCGCTGTGGCCCTTCTCGAGCCTCGTGCAGGACGCAGCACAGCATGAGGCAGAGCTGGATCAGAAGAAGCTGGAGGAGGTGCACAAGGTCCATGCAGACATGGAGGCTCTGGCCAAACAGAAGCTTGTAGAGTTGGAGTCGAGGAACCTCAGCGACTACAACCTGACGCAAGAGGACTTCGGCCTGAGCAACAGCACTCTGACTCTCCTGGACACGGTGCTCACGGAGATGGACAGCCTGCTTTCGCAGATCAACGCCTCGCACCTCGCGGACGAGCAGCTGCTCCTGGACCTCGCCCAGGGCTTCGTGCAGTGCAACACCGACCTGGCGGCTCGGCAGGTGGAGAGCAACAACCTGAGCAGCCTGGTGAACGATGCCAGCGACTCCCACGACAACTGCCGCAGCACCGAGCAAAACTTGTCGGCGCAGAACGCCAGCGCCTGGGAAGCCTACCTCTCCAAAGCCAACGAATCACAGCCGCAGGAGGTGTTGGATTGTCTGCAGAACTTCCACAACGCATATAGCCCGCAGACGATCGACCTAGTCGCGCACCTGCAGGCGATGATTGATTGCGCGACCACCTTGCAGTCGTGGTCCACAGCCTTCGTGGCTAACGTGACAGGCCTTCGGGACGCCTACTTTGGCAGCCTGCACGCCGTGAACAACCACAGCGAAAACTGCCGGGTGAACCAGTCCACTTTGGAAAGCCACTTCTGCGAGTACCGGCAGCAGCTCACTGACAGCTGCTTCGCCATGGATGACTGCTACCAGAATGTCAACGAGACCTTTCATGAGCTCCTCGTCACAATTGCCGCCTCCGACTCGCGCCGTGAGGCCTCCTTCATCGCGGCCACGAAGGTGGTTTGCTACATCCAAGTCCTGAAGGCGAACCTTACGCAGCCCGCTGTGCAGGCTTGCCAGGACCTTGTCGTTGACACCGCCGGCCTCGACGTGCGTATTCCCGTGCCCGCAACAAAGCACGCCTGCGACACGTCGCCCGTTGCCGACTACCCCTGCAGCATGGCTTGGCAGCAGGAGGAGTACTACGACAAAAACTGGTACAGCGGCACGCCGCAAATCGAGCCCGACACCTGCCCGGGGCCCAGGCGACCTCCCCGAACCCTGTGGCCTCGTTCCCCTCCCCGCGCTCCGTCACAACACTTTGATTTGTTGAACCCTTCTGCCCTGACTTTGGAGCGCTTCCACAAAGTCCTGATGCACAAGATACACTTTTGCCATTTTTCTGCAGCTGCCATCAGCTGCCATCAAAGTACTTACAGAGCCCTGTTGTTGCACTGCCCCAACGATCCCAACGGTATTGGTACCCTAGGCACCGTACGTGCGAGCATGTTTGCTGGTCATTTCCTGTAAGGGGGCCCAGGCATATCATGCGCTGTTTGGAATGCACCGCCGACGACGACCGCCCCAAATGCACGGGTCCTGGATCATGTTCTTCAGAGTGCGGATTGGTTGACCAGCCTTGTGTAAAGTCGCACAGGGGGTGCATGCCTTTGGGGATTTACACATAGCTATTTTTTTTCAGGTTGGGAAGGTGCATATGCATTGACCCGCCACAGCGTGACCTTGGGGAAATACTTGTTCAACTCATGTTATCGAGATTGGGACGGCATGCATTTTATGGGGCCTGCAGGGCAGTGAACGGTGGTGGGTTGTGACTCGACCAACCGCTCATGAATTGGTGCTTCGGCGGAGGGTGTTTCTACGCTTCCTCGCGACATTGCGTACTCAGAGTACTCTACCCTGGAGCCCGCAGTGGCTCTGCAAGTCTGAAGTACTGTACCCCGCATCAAAGTGTACCCTGAACACCAAGTCCTCCTCAACGCTGAAAGCTTGAAGCAGAAACCTGAGTGAAGCTGCTCTGGCGTGCTGCAGTCCCACATGGCTGTATATTCTCTGCCAATGCCAACGATGCTCAAACTCGACAAGTGTTCATCATGCTGTTACCGAGGCTTGGGAACTGCTGCTGGATGGTAGCGGCCCACCCCCCCGTGCATACGCGGCAATGTGCGCAGGTGAGGGCTGTGTTTCGAAGGTCTGCAGAGGCTAGTCGGCTGCAAGGTGAGAGGAAGATCTTGCCTATAGAGCAGCCTGCCAGGCAGTGGTGGAAAGGTCTATTTGTTTGGCGGCTCCAATGGCACCGCATCCGAGCCCGGGAGGTTGAACGACACTTGGGTGCTGGATCTGTCCAGCACCCCCAGCTGGACGAAGGTGAATGTGGCGCCAGGCTCGGCACCAGCTGCGGCCTCAGTTTCCTTCAGCTGATCATGCTCTCATGTGGAGTCAAGGTGTAGCGCTAGGCCAGCAGATTGCGTCACAGAGTTCCAGCCTGACAGGACGAACGGAACGGGGTCACCATGGTCTGCACTGGGGATAGTCTGCTGGTCTTCGGAGGAAAAACCCCGGATAACGTGCAACAGAATGATCTCTGGAAGCTCACGTTGGCAAACAGCACCTGGGAAAAGTTGATGCCCAGCGGCACTCTGCCCCCCACGAGGTTTTTACACACGGCTGTCTGGAACCCTGATGGCCAGACCATGCTTGTGTACGCAGGACACTGGGATTTAGACGACCTGTGGAGCTACAACTTGACGAGTAACTCGTGGACCCAGCTCCTCTCTGACCCGCTGGGCTCGAGATATGATCATGTGGCCGTCTGGAACCCAGTTGACAAGATCATGCTCGTCTCCGGGGGCAGCCGCAGAACGCCGGCGGGGAATGTGGATTGGTTTCGGAGCAACGACCTTATGTCCTATGACCCGGCAACAAACACTTGGAAAGAGCTGATCCCGCACGGAACTTTGACCGCACCCCAAGGCCGTCATAGAGCCTGTGCCGTCTGGAACACGGCCGCGCAGGCAATGGTACTCTTCGGAGGCAGCAACGGATCCAACCTCAACGACACCTGGGAGTACAAGGCGGGCTCGAACTGGACGGAGCTCGTCCCCACGGCCAGTCCGTCGACCCGTCGAGCGCAGCAATGCGCTTGGGCTTCTACTCAGGCCACGGGGGGTGTTAAACTCTCGAGTACCATAGTAAGATTCTTGCAGATCGATTCCAGTAAGGTCATGGTCGTCTTCAGCGGGTATGGTTCCGATTACTTGGCTGACACCTGGCAGTACGCACCCTAAGGCATTTGAGACGGCCGTGGATATTCTTTCTCAGCATGCGAACGCGCGCTTTTAAGCCATAGTGCAAATGTCAGCAGGGACGTGGAGAGGGATAGCGCTGTTGCAAGTATTTTTTGCTTGAGCCAGGATGTGGTTTCTCTGTTGAACCATGCTGACACAATTTTGGAAATGTGCTGACGCAATTTTGGAAATATGCTGACACAGGTTTGGCCCAGTTGACGTTGGAAAAGTTTGACGGGCGTATTTTAACTTAATGTTTGCCAAGCAGCAACGATGGACCACTGATGCCACGGACACCTTATGGGCAGCGCGGAAGAACATGAGCCGTTGTGGAAGGATTCTGCCGTGAGCAGCTCCAGGCTCTTTCGGCCACGTTGCTGGTATTCTTGGACCCTCTGTTGGTGTTGCTCCCCCTTCGTAATAGGGAAAAATATAGGAGATTCTCTATAGGCGGGTCGGAATCTCTATGGCACTTCTTAAAAAGCACACCCCTATTCAAGCTGTCAAATTTGTCTGCATAGAGCGTGTGCCTACTAAAGAGATCTAAAGAGGGCCCAACATGCCAGGCATCATCAAGAAGCCAAAAACGAAAACCTGACGTTTTTCAGATTGGAGTGAGTGTATTGCCAGCGTAAAGCGCAGGCAGTGCATCGGATCAAATTGTTTGCAGAACGGCGTTGCTTCGCAGGAAAGCAGAAAAGTCCAGTGCCTGGATCTTGAATGAGTCTTTGTCTAAATTGCATATATTACATTGAGAGCTTCTTGTATCCCAAACTAGTTGTGAATGCACAGTCTTTTCGGCCCTGGCTTTCCGAATCTCCGAGGCCGATAGGCCAGCGGAACGTGGTTTACGCGACTTGGGCGACCACAATACTTCAGATTCAGTGAAGTATGAGGTACTAAACATTATAGGATTAGTCTGGCACGAATTAAATTGCGATTGGGGTGTATAATTCGTAGGTCTTTATATATATATATATATATATTCATGTCCATACAGGGCTGTGGGTTCGGCAGCGTTTGCCTTAACGGCAGTCCCGCCGGATGGCCGTTCTTGTCTCGCGGGCCTTTTGGCTCTGTGTGCGGGCTAGATTGTGGACTCCCCAAGATTCGGAAAATTTAAGTTGTTTTCTTAAAGTCGTGGAAGTTTGTGGAATTCTCGAATTAACCCTAGAACTGTTTGGGAATGCCCAACCCTAGAATATTACTAGAGAGGCTTTAGGAATATCTGGCCCCTAGAGAGGCCTTCGAGAGGCCAACATCCCTAGATAGAGAATCCCTTGCAATACTCGGAAAATATGAGCTCAAACTTGTAACTGGGGTGAGCAGCGCAAAACAATCAGAAACAGCTGAATCGCTCATTCTGATACACCCGGGAATGGCAGATGCGTGCCGCAGACCTCTTGACGCGAGGACACCTGCGCTAACACACTCACAGATAGCACACCACCCACACACACACCCACACCCACACCCATACCCACACCCACACCCGCACCCGCACGCACGCACGCACGAACGCACGAACGCACGAACGCACGAACGCACGAACGCACGAACGCGCGCATGCGTGCATGCGCGAACGCACGCACGCGCGCACGCGCGCATGCGCGCGCGCACGCGCACTCACACGCACACCCACAGTCACAGTCACAGTCACACTCACACTCACACTCACACATCACATTCAGTTCCTGAGATGGCATGGCGGCAGTACGGCATGCATGAAGCTGGATCTCGGAAACAGCGGCCAGGCGCGACTGTTCTGAAGCACTGACTGGTGGGGTTCTACAAGATCGCTGCTCCATCCTTGTTGTTGATGCAAGCACCTCTCAACATATGTGTATATATATATATATATGTATGCGTGCGTGCGTGCGTGCGTGCGTGCGTGCGTGCGTGTGTGTGTGTGTGTGTGTGTGTGTGTGTGTGTGTGTGTGTGTGGGCGTGTGTGTGTGTGTGTGTGTGTGTGTGTGTGTGTGTGTGTGTGTGTGTGTGTGTGTGTGTGTGTGTGTGTGTGTGTGTGTGTGTGTGTGTGTGTGTGTGTGTGTGTGTGTGTGTGTGCGCGTGTGCGTGGGTGTTTTTCACTCTGTCACCGAGAGTTTTGCAGAATCTTTGCAGGGAGCACAGGCCCATCATGGATACCCGTGCCAACGAAAATATTCCATGATGGGGGAAGGGTAACCTGATCAGTCACCTGTACCTGCGAACTACCCAAAGCACCTTCAAAGCTATTGCTTTGTTTTGGGCAGATACTGTTCAGTTTCGCTATGGCGCCCCCCCCCCCCCCTTTCACATGTGGTTCAGCCTGCACATCCCCCGGAAGGGGGGAGGGGGGGGGAGGGGGGCGGAGGGGTGGGGGGGGGGGGAGTTCTGCTCGTTCCCACCAATTCTGGAATTGTTCCAGACCACTTACGGTTACCGTGGGGGCGGTTCCATAATTGTTGCCTGACCCTAGACTGACCTTTTTCCCCTGGATTCTAAGTCCGATCTTCATCCGTCCTCGTCCGCTCCTCGCCGGTCTCTCAGTCAGGGAATCCTGCCAAGTATCCCTGGAGTGCCCAACCCCCAAAAACCACGCAAAGAATCCCGCCGAGTGTTCATGGAGTGCCCAACCACCAACAGTGCCCAACCCCCAAGAATCCCGCAGAGAATCCCCAACCAACCCCGCTCATCCTAATGCACGCCCTCGTGGCCCTTCAAACATGCAGAAACACTGTGAATATCTTGTTTTTCCATGCGTTTTTTTTTCTAAACGCTTCCCCCGTCGGTGTCCGTGAGACCCCAAAGACGCGCATCATTGACGCCGTGGGCTCGATGATGCTCAGGTAGATTGCATCCTCCATGGCTCTATCGCAAAGAAGTACAGGCTCTAACCAAAACTAAACTAAAACTTGGTACATAAATCATATACACATACAATTTTCGTGCCCGCAGATGCACATCAACATGTTTCGCAGTGCTTCCCTAAACCCTGGGCCTGATTGCTCCTGACTGTTTTCAAAGTACTTTGCTAAATCCTGGTCTCTGCAACATAAGAGTGCATGGCTGATGACCTGGCTTGCTCGCAAAAAACAAATGGCGCGCGTGCGGGTGTAGTGGCAAAGCGCGAGGGCTGTGACTACTGTGTGTCGCAGTGCATGCAGGCCGAGTGTTGCCAGCGGGGTCATTTGCATGCATGCCGTGCTGCACAAATACGACCTCGGCCCGAAGCACAGACCCAACGCTATTTTGTCCAGAAACGAAAAAGGCAGTGAAACATTGAGCTCACGAACATGTTGCGAAAGAAATGGGAGCAGCAGAATTCTTTCTGCATCTGCATGACTGGAGGAATTCCAAACTACCGCAGAGTTGAAGACTAACAACGCGTCGATGCGCCCAAAGAGAGGATTGCAAGGGGAAGTGGTCCGTTAAGCGGTTGCAGCTATCTATATCATGGGCGTAGCTTTGCGATTGCGGTGTTAACAATGTGCGGCGCCGACCATTACAACTGCCTGGTGCCCACTTGCGGCTCAAGCCTGCCAACCAGGCTAGTTGCAGGCTGAATTGTGCCAAGGCTAAGACCTTGGAGCTATGACAAGGCTCCGGCAAGGTCTTTGCCGATGTTTGCTGGTCGGCGTGGTTCTAGCGGTCCTTCCTGGCTGCACGTGGGTTCCAGGGACCGGGGTGAGACCTAGTTCACGCCAGCTTGTCGCAAGACCAGCGTACAAACCCATCTTGCGGCGAGATCCAACAATAAATCAGAACATGCAAAAGTGGATGGGTCAGCAGCTCCGCCTGGTGAAGCGCCAGGAGGCAGGTGGCTTCTCCAATCCCACAGAGAGGAAACAACTATATTTGAAAAAACTTGGCTTGGACAAAAAAGCCGATGAGATTGAACAAAAGAAGCAACGTCCCCCGTGGCATTTGCCGCACATTGTGGCCGGCGACAAATTTATTGGCAACTTCCAGCATCCGGACCTATACAGAGGTGAGCAATTGGACTTGAAATTCACAGCAACGTCAGACACAGAGGCCACCATCTTTTCCAGACGAGGCGACATCGACGACATAGTGACGTTCAAGCAAGATTATCCTATCGCCTTTGAACCGGGTGAACAGAAAGATCAGGATATGACGGCGTATGCTTTCCACAAGTTCAACGAGAAGTGGCGCGACTTCGAGCAGCCAATGCCGAAAGAGGAGGATTGCCAACACATGTCATTGCCAATGCTGCAACAGTTCTTCAGACAGGTGCCTTCAGCATGCAAAGTGGCATTGCTGTGTTGTTCTCGTGCTTCATCAACATTGCGTGCCCTTGCTCGCATAATCTAAGTTTGTGACGGCTAACTGCAGGTGGCAAATGTCGAAGGATTCCCATCCGAGAGTGAGTATGCGGAGAACTGTGCAGATTCAAGCAAAGGCATGACGCGTGAGGATGCGCGGGTAGTAAGTGAGTTGAAACCTTGCAATGTATCATAGTTTGGATGCATCACTTCATCATACCTCGCTCCAGGAGTTCCTGAAGTACCTGCGTGCGGAATCGCAGGACTATTTGGAGCCTGGGCGTATTAAGGACAAAAAGTTGCCTCACATCGTTCTGTTTTGGGGTCATGGGCGGCGCGCGATGGAAGAACATGTGAGGAGAAAGGTTTCAAGGGCATTTTCACTGGACGACGCCTCCAGTTCACCGATGGCAAGCTGGCATTTGACGGCGACTTCCAAACAATCGGGGACAACTTAATATATGGTACCGCGGATGCAAGAAGAACGTAGTGCTGATGAATGGGTTCGTGTTGACCTGGTCATGGCAGCCCAGCGCTGTCCATAATTTCATGATCTCAGGCTTTGTCACGCTGGGCGGCGAGCCTGGCGGAACCTTTTCACTGGAGCTGCCTCTTGTCAAGCAGCCTTTCTGGTGGTACGGTCTTGCCTGCAGGATATTTGGCGAGTTTGCTTGCTCAGTTGTTGGAGACTTGCTGAGGGTGAAAAAGAAGAATTGAAGAAGGAGGCTGTCTGATAGAGTGACGCATTGGCCGGTCATTTCAATTACGCCATAGACATAGGTACAAATTTTCATCTGCCCTGCCTAGGCAGAAAATGAGTGCAAGCTGGAGCACAGCCTTTTTGCATGTTTGCTTTTGCTGTGTAGCCAGCCCAAGATGCCCTAACAAGACGTGTGTTTCCATTGCCTGCCGCATCCACTCTTGGCTTCCAGCTCGAGAATCGGGCCCGGCGGCAATGTGCCGCCAGGGGCAGCGCATGCGACGTCCCGACTCGGCAGCCGAGCGGCGGCATGCCCGCTTGCTCTTGACATGGGTGTCCTTTGTTCTGGTCACTCGTACCAAGGTGGATGTCGCAGCCAGTCAGCGTTTGTCGCTGATGACACATGGAGTATCATAGATTGCTGGCAGGCAGAAAGTTGGAAGCTCGCGGCTGGAAGCCTCGAATTTGGTCTTCATGCGTCGCAGAGAGCTTTGCAGGAGGCCTACGTGGAATGGAGGCCCTGAACCCCCGCACACAGCCCGTGCCTGTCAGACGGCTGACGATTTCGCACTGCAAAGCTTGCAGGCCCGAAGCGAAGACATCCGAGCAATGCAGCCAAATCTGCACTAAGCTGCAACACTGGCGATTCTAAGATCTTGAGCTTGGTGCGTGCTTGCAGGCAACCGACTGACTTTGCACCCCTTGTTTGACATCGAGACAAGTCTGCCAGACAGGTGGGAAGTTTGATGCATGAGTTTAGTTTGTCTAGCTTCACCCGCAGAGGGGGGGTGGATTGCTCTTTCGGGTTACGCAGGGTCAACTCGTCGCAGTGTGCCTCGGCTTTGGGCATTTTGCCCGCCAAGTGCTAAATAGCGCGAATCATCAGTCGCCCTAACTTCATGTTGCGATTGTCGCGGCTTCAGCCGAGGCATCCTTCATGAGTCTCCGGCGGTGGAAATGAACAGACTCACGGTTCAGGTCGACTGCCCGCAGCACGGCACACACTGATGTGTAGCTGAGGCGGTAGATCTGCTTTCTTTGTCGTTCTGGAAGCATGTCGAAATATGGCGGAGCCTGTTTGATTATTAGCTGCCTGCTGTTTGCGCTCATCGTGAGGCATGACCTTAAAGTCCGGTGGGGCGTCGAGATACACGCCCTTGACAGCAATGATGGCGGAGCTTTCCTAAGATTTGCTGTGAACCTCTCTGCGTCCGGCCATGCCCATCCAACATCACTGGCATTGCTAGCTGTGCATGGCACGCAGAATGCTGCTGCAAGCTGCGGGAAAGCAGTGTCGACCGGTACCGTGGATGGATCGCCCGTCTTGTTCGACCGCCGCTTCTTCGTTGCAATGGAGCACCCCCTTGCAGATCATGACTTGAACAAGACCTTTGGCATGGACCTGTTCGGGCGTGTCAAGCATTTGGCATCCATGAACTGGGAGCACCAGAGCTTTGCTTTCGGCGCCGTGATAGGTGCCTTCGCGGAAGAGATCCAAGCGCGTCGTATGTTCAACCAGTATTTGTCACATTCTCGGCCGCAATCCTGGCAAGGGCCGCTTGTGCACTACAACAGCTGGTACGACTTCACTTCTTGGCAGGACCAGTCCTTCTTCGACCCACGGCGTGCAGCCTCAGTCCAGCAACGCCTTTGGCTGGCGGAACTGTTAGGCGAATTGTCGCAAGACCAAATGAACGAGACATCTGCTCTGCGCAAGATTGACATATTTCATGAGGAGCTGGCTGGCAAGCGCGGAGTACAGATTGATTCTTTCTTGTGGGATGATGGTTGGGATGACCCCCAACGAGGGATGTGGGCCTTCAACGTGGACCGATTCCCAAACGGCTTTCAGAACCTAGTCCGGGCAGCTGACTCAAGGAACTGTCGTTTGCTTGCAGTTCCGAGTTGTGTGGGGATCTTTTGGGACCTTAGGCCCCGAATGGCTTTCGGCAGACTGCATAGGAGCATTTGAGCCGAGGCAGCAACGGCATTTGGCTTTCGCCCTGGGGTGGCTATGGGGAGGCAAAGGACGTGCGAGTAGCTGAAGCTAAACGTCAAGGCCTGGAAGTTAACGAGCAACCTGGCAGTGACAGACGTGTCCAGGAAGCTTATGCCCAGGCATCATAGTTGTGGTCGATGCCGCACGGAGCAAGCGGTTCCTCTATGTTTAGCGCCCCTTTCCTCCCCTCCTGTGTGCCAGCTTGAGCAAGACACTTGGTCATTTTCGATTCCTTGCTCGTTAAGGCATGGCCTCTCTCTGGCAGGCAGGCTTTGACTCTTTACTGTCAAGCTGAAGTTTCGGTGTTTTGGCGGCCTACGCACTGAACTTGCGCGTGTTTGGTGCTTGCTGATGTTCCGGGCTCATCTCGGATCCGGGAGGCCCTCGGTATAGAGAGCAACTTTGCGGCAAAAGTCTCGGATGCAAGATATTCCCAAACGTCTGTTGCGGCTTTCGCGTTGATTCCTTTGATGCTGTGTTGTTGTAGGAAAGTAGGCCCTCTCTCTCACTCTTACGTTGGAGAGCTGTGATATCTGTGTGCACTTTCTCTTGGTGGGCGGAGGAAGTTCACAGCAGCAGCGGCAAGTTTCCGACACGAAGCAGGTGTGAACTTGTTCAAGTTGCTGGTCAGCATTTATCCTGGTAACCTGCTTCCCCTGGGTCGAACTCGGCACGGTGACCAAGTTTTTGTCGGCCCTTCGGGATTGCATCACGCCGCCTCGCCGCCAGGTTCGATGGCATTGCAGGCGACCCGAGTGAGGTTCCTGGTGAGATCGAGGCCATGCTCTCGTTCTCGCAGGAACTCCGAGAAGTGGCGCCAAAAGGCAACGTCGCCAGACAGAGGACGGAGAGTGGAAATCCCACACGACCTTCACACTACAAGATGCTACAAGTCAATTCTTCTGCTTTACTCACTAGACTAGACTTATTGTGTCCTTGTGTGACTTTTTTCCTCTGACTCTGGCATGCGCAGGAGTGCAGAGCCTGGACTGAATTGCCGGTCTACATGTGATAGTGAAGCATGCGAGGCATGTTGGCGGGACGTTTGTCGTGTGTTTTGGTGCTTCATGGCTTCGGAGCTCAGGCCGCAAAGGGTCGAATCTGGATCAACCTGACCACGGGGACGTGGCCGAGTCCTTTCTTCTTGCTGTGGGTGCCCTTGCTTGAGTCGATAGTTGGTGTTTGCTCACTAGCAGCTAGCAATGCCCCTGCATCCTCACATCACATCCCTACAACCCCATTTGCAGAATCTTACTTCAGGTGGACAGCATTTGGCGGGGTCACCGAGACGTTCTTGCATTCTCTGCAGAAGAACGGCCCGGATTGACTATCCGGCAGCGCTGGCAGCTCTTTCGTGAGTGCCTGGGTCATGAACCGAAAGGGCAACCAGAGTATCTGTAGGTGATTTTAAATCATTTCTGCCAGTGCACGGCGGCTTGATGCAGGTGCATCATCTCAGCGGCCATAGTGCAACGGGCCCGCTTCTTCCCAATCGCGCGCCTTATGATTCACGGCAGTGTGCTATCAAAGCATGGCGACGCCCGGGCACTGGGGCTCAACCTTGCCAACGACTTGGATTGGGCACAGGAAGTGTGGTCGCATGCTTCATTGGGACTGTTGCTGCAGGAGCTCTACATCTCGCCGGACCTGATGGATTCAAAACGGTGGGATGTACTGTCTGGAGCGCTCAAGTGGGCACGGGATCACTATGCAACACTTGAAGACACGCACTGGGCGATCTCACAAGGATGTAACCAGCAGCCATACGGATGGGCAGCTTGGCGAGATGGCCTGGGCTTCCTGACTCTGCGAAATCCATCTGCAAAATCCGTGAGAACGGAGCTCTTCAAGCTGGGAGATGCATTTGAGCTTCCATCAAGCACAGAGGGCCAGCTCCAGTTTCGTCTAATCAAGCGTCTGACGGGGTCAACTGGCAAATGGCGGTGTAGCTCGGTTCGGGGAGCCAAGAAGATGCAGGGCACTTGTGTGATTTCTTCTCAGCAGCATACCCAGGTAAGTTTGAATGATGCAGAGCTGGTGATTCTTGAGTTCCGCGTGCGCCCGTCTCAGCCCCATCTGGAGAGCCACGGAACTCGATCCGAGTTGTAACTCGCAACCTCGCAACTTGATACAACGAGCGTCTCCAAGCCGCCACGGCGCTTCCGGAAAGCACTGGCGAGCGGTCTCGCGGGCACTCTACACGAAGACTCGGGAATTTCCAGGCCCGATCAGTGAGCAGAACATCGGGTTCAGCGCATCGGGTTCTGGAACGACGTGCAGTGCATGGCTGTGTCCAAGGCGACATCTTTGTCGTTGTGCCACTGAGCCAGGCCGCAAGGAAGCACCCCAACGAGTTTCCCGACCAGGGCGACTCCGACTTGTCAGACACGTACTCTCCTCCCAAGTTGCGAAGATCTGGCTGAAAATTCTGCAGATCATGCTGCTCTAGTGGCCCTGTACTAGCAAGACTTGCAGATTTTTCAGATAGTGCATCACATGCCCTCTTGGCACTCTTTGGCCCAAGGAAGGGGCAGTGCATGTTCAGCTCCACCTCACAAGCATTACATAGACACGTGCGCAGGGACACACATATTCAAACAAGTGTATTGTTATGTCTGCAATCTGCTAGTGTTCTGCTTGCCTGCTATGTGCATTATGTAGATACTGTCAGCAATGATGTAAATTGCGTAATTTGTGTTCTGTTCTGTTCTGTTTTGTTCTGTTCTGTTCTGCGCCTTCTGCCGTTTGTGCATATTTCGCCATTTATGATGTGCATAATGCATTTTTGAGACATATATATATATATACATATATATATATAATTATATATAATGTACATATGTCTAGATATGTCGTTGGCAACCAAGTGCCCCATGTAATGCAAGACAGGCTTTGTGAACCCTGTATGTAGCCTGTGCCTCAAGAGCGGACACATGCAGTGCCTCTGTGTTGTGCCATGGCATGTCATGTTTTCGCTGATGCAGTTGCATCATTTTCAAAATGCCAGGTCAGCTAAGCTACCAGTACTTCGTTCGACTTGCAAAGTCAGACATTCACATTTTTTTGATGTCGCTCAGTTCCACAATTGCTTGTGCAGGCCGCTTGCTGATTGGAGTTGTGCTGTGGGTGATCGTGCCCTTCAAGCGTGCGGAGCCATCTGATTACCCACCTTGGTTTCCAGCTGTGGAGATCGAAGACTACGAGTGCCGGCGGGCTTTCAAAGACCAGCCTGTGGTGAACTGGCCATTGTTGCGACAGCGCCTGGGCGACCTGGTGAAGTTGGTGCTGGACGATCGAAGCCTGCTTGTCAAGCAAGACGTCGCAGCCCTCCAGCATCAGACCTTGCAGCTCGAACTACTGGAGGTGGCTGCGGTAGTGCTGTGGCAGTTCCCACATGCGTTGAATGAGTGCCCCTATGGAGCTGTTACAGCCTCGGTATTTGCGACCTGTATGGCTTACCTGGACAGATCCGAGCTTTCTGCAAGCCCATTGCAGGCACCTTACGTCACGCTTCTAGAGCACTTAAGGCGAGAATCTCTGGCTGAGCTCTTGTCTCGTGATTTGTCCGTGCTGCTAGACTTGGCGCCGCTGCACGTTACAGCTGCAACCGAGTGGCACACGTTTGCTCTGCTTCACATGTACCTTCCCAAGATCAGGCCACACCACATGCAGGAGGTTCCAAATGACCGCGTCATGTGTGTCGGTACCTCCGTCGCGGGCTACACATCTGAACGCATGCTGGACATGATCAGGCGTCACACTCCATATGCTTCTGGTCGCGACATTGAGGGCCTGAAATTTCTCCGTGGCTTAGACGGGCTGGTCTCCGCTACGATGAAGGACCCCAGGGAGTTCTCGACCACTTACGTGCCCGCGTGTCCTTGTGGTGCTGCAGCATTTGGAGTTTCGGCGGCCATGTTGGCCTTGATGTCCAATCCCTCCCTTTTCGAACGCTTCAGCAACATGGCTCACGGGATCATGCGTGCCTACACCCTAGAAGTCCTCAAGGGTGCCACTGTTTGGGGAGTGTTTCATGGATTGGCGAAGATGGGAATGTTTGCCCTCCGCTCCTACGACCTTGTGTCGGCCCCTTACATGATGTGCAGTAGCTTCGGTCAAGGGATTGCTGCCGGTTTCAACAAAACGTGCGCAAGTTATAAGGCTTATAAGGTGTACAAAGCTGAAAGTCGCATGAGGTGGATCGGCCGTATGTCAGGGGTTTTGACTCAGGTGGTCCTCTCGGGAACTCTGTGAACTGCCCGCCGAGCCAAGTGCTTTCGACTCCTTGCGGATGGATGCTGACCTGAGATTGAAGCATCTTTCCGCAAATGCGGAAAGGCACCCGCACTCCGTGACTCGGCTGGTCACATCATTCCTGGAGCAGGTCAAGGCCGTACGGGAAGATCCAGAAGTCATGGTTTATGTGACTGCCGTTGGCGGTTTGCCCTTTGCCAACTACATCACAGGAGCGGTGGGTGAATGCAAACTGTTGGTGCGCAACATGCTAGTGTAGGCTTGGTTTGCCGACAAGAGGATTCATCAGAAGAGCTTTGGTGGTTGGCCTGCCTGCCTTGATCATGGCATGCATGGACCAGGATGCCGTCGCGAAGTGTAAGCAGGACAGCTCACATGTACATGGCCTGTATCTACTAGAACCTAGGGCTGTCTGCGAGTCTGTGTGGTTCTGGACAGGCTGTTGCAAGTGTGCAGCGAGACGTGCGCGGCCACTGGGCCCCGACTCACATGCACACTGGCCATTGACGGTTGCAAGCACCCGAGCGCCTGGCCTCTTCAGTTTGTCTCAGGTGATCTGTCTGAGGAGAAGACCATCCTGTGTGTGCCAGCAGTTGAAGGCTCCTTGATAGCACTCAGCTTTCGTGCACAGAGGTACCGTGTGGGAACATTCTCTATCTGTGGTCACGTCTTGCAGGGCATGTTATCTACATCAAGCATGCCTTCCTGCCAATGCTCCTCAGTGCGGCGGTCGACACGGTTTGGATCGACTTTGACACCTTCATCTTGCAGGTCTACCCCCAGCTGAGATGGGATTTTCCTTCTTCGTTCTAGATTCTAGATGATTTCTGCCCCTGCCTCTGTAAGACAGTGCGACCGAGAAACTCTCACGTGTTTGCGTAGGAGGTTTTCAAGCAGACACGCGCCCACTCACGTTCCCACACTTGCACACACACACACACACACACCAGAAGCCTGCAAGCTGGATACAGCCCTCCTTTGGAGACAGATCGCTTTAGTTAGCCACTGTGCTGTCCACCTTGTTGTTCACTACCTGAGGCTATTTCTCGCAGCTTTCAAGTCTCCGGTCAATGTTGATTCTGAGTTCCTGAGGAGCCATCCGCTGCACTGCGCTCCACTCGTGACTCGCCTGGCCGCGTTCTGCCCTTGCGGTCACGAGCCGCCAACCTGCAGACAAGTCGGCTTCAATTTTCTCAGAAGCATTCAGAATCAGTCAGCGTCTGCACTTTTGCGTTGTCAATCCACACCTTGATGATGCAAGCTCCAGGTACGGTTTGGCTCTTTCTTGTTCGACAACACAACGGACTTGTGCGCTTTGTCCAAGATCTGCGATCCCAGGCAGTACTGGACATACAACGTGACTTCCACAACTGCGGAGACCGCGACGGATCATAAGGGGGTTGAGTTGCTGGTCACCGAACATTGGGATGCCCGCTGCCTAAACAATGGTCTGTTCTATGCACGGGCCACATACCGAACTTTGATATTCTTCACTTTGTTTCTGAAGCAAATCTATGTGAATCCGTACACAGACAACCAAAATCTTTTTGATGCTTTCCTGGCGCATTCTACTGTTGACTCGGCTGTGCCTGATGCCAGACCAATCCTGAACTACGCGTTGTTGGATATCGAAAATTCATTTGGCTGTGCTGAAGGCCACGTGAATACAGCTGTCCCTGGACATCCGGATGGCTTGACGACTTTTCATTTTTGGGCATCTGACTTCCGAACGCGTGAAGCCGCAGGAGATGAGAACTCGACTGCCGCCCGCATAGTCGCGCGAAATGGGGTGGAACGAGTGGCCAAGATAAGGGCAGGCAAGGACGACTTGTTCGAGATTTTCTTTGGGCCTGCTGCCCAAGCGGCTTATGAAGATGGCGTTCCAGCAGCCGGAGCGGCCTTCATACAACAGGCCCTTGCCTGAGTTTGATTCCAGTGGTCTACAAAGCCGATCTGGTTTTGTACCGGTTTTGTCAGGTTGGGTATCTGTGTAGTGCCTCGTGCCACCAAGGTCCGCGCCCCGAAGCCAAACTGGAAGGGCATGTGTGCCGTGACGGCTGTGGGAGTGGAGGAGCTGGTGGATGAACGCATGCTTCAAGGTGAGCAAACACTCATAGACTGGCAAGCAGCTACTCACGTCACGGCCCGTGCCGAGCCCCAAGAGCCCGAACCTGTTACGGCCAGCGGCTGCGACCGAGGGCCGCGTTGCATGGACATCCCGCTGGAGGAGTGGACGTCGGCGTTGCAGTCCGTCGGGGAGCTCAGCCTTGGGAAGTTCTTGGAAGAAGGTGAGGTGTCGCAGCTCAAGGCACGACTCCGAAGCTTGGATGTTGGGGTTCTTCTGACTGCACGAGCCTTCAGCTCCCGTGGTCTCCAGACCCTGGCCAAAGAGCTAAGGGAGGTCCTGCGGCATCCTCCCACCTTCACTTAGAGAAGCCAAAGCAGAAGCTTCCTTCAAAACGCCTCCTCAGGATACCTTCGGTTTTGCAGTGGCCAGATCATTCATCATCTGGAATTTAGATTCTGTGCGCGTGCTTGCCCGAGTTCAAGAAGCAAGTGGACATCTGCAGCCCCAGGAGTGAAAGAGCTGCAAAGTTCAAGGCATGTAGGAGCGGAGCATAGCGGAGCCATCGAGGGAAGTGCTATGAATACTCCTACCATCCTAGCGTACCCACCAGCTTCGTTGCAATGAGTTTGCTGGCTTGACCGTCCCCAGATTTCATGGCCCTGGCCTTTGCGTCGCCATGGCGTGTGGCGGCGGCTCCTACAGGGCACGCTCCTGGGGTGCGACCGGCGACTACCTCGCAGGGTGATCCAGGCGAATGCCAGCCAGGCCGGCTGGAAAGGCAGCTTGTGCTGGGCTGCGCGGCGTTTGCGGCTACAAAGCGGGCCTCCAGCAGACGCCCACCATTCAGGACCATGCTGCATGCATGATCATCATGTGCACAGGTACAGATCCCAGACGTAGAGTGTTGCATGGGCTAGAAAGGGCTGAACCTGCCGGCTCGAAGGAAGTGTGTTCGATGCCTGGCTCCCAATCTACACGTAGCACGAGCACGCATCCTTGAATCACTTAGAGCGTGGAATCCAGACATTGCTAGACAAATGGTACGCAGATGTGCTAGCGGGTCATCTCTCGGATCTCTTGCCATGGAGCCTTGCGATGCATGGCATACGTAGTCCAAGAGGCAAGGCAGCAGCTGCGAGGTGAATGGTCCGAGTGGTCCGCGCCGGTTTGGCGCAGACCGTCGCATGGGCCTGGCTCACGGAGCCAGTCAGCAGACCCGCCCCTGAGTGCATTGAGCGCTGTGCCATTGCACCTGCCGTCCGTGTCTCGTGGTGCGTCGAGAGCAGGGAGTGAAGGCCACCCTCCCAAACCGGAGCCCGAGCACAGGGAGAACACGGAGCGCGCAGAGCCCGCGGAACCCGCAGAGCCCGCAGGCCGCCTTTCGAAGTGCTCCGGCCGCTTGCTGAAACCTCGGAGCTGCTCGGTCTCCTCGGAGAGGTCGTGGGGATCTGAACTGGAAGTAAAACGCGAAGATGGATGGGGCTCGAGTTCCGACGAGGTGGATGATGAGCTGCAAAGGATTGAGCAGGAACTGCAGGACAAGCAGAGGGAGCTTGAAAAAGTGAGGGGAGATGGTAGTGCCTTGGAAGAGCGGCTCGAAATGTCAGAGCGCAATGCAAGGCACTTTGGAGAATTCGCTGCCCTCTTAGAGGCTGGCCTCCAGGATGCGGATCGTGAAGAGGGTGCCCCGCACCGCGAGCTGCGCCCACCACCACGACCTGCAGCTGCTGCAGCTGCTGCAGCTGATCCTGGCCGCACTCAGGCCATCGACGAGCTAGTAGATGAGTGGAGCCGTGCGAGAGCTGCACTGGGATTGGTGTGAGCTTGCCTTGAAGAACTTGGCAGATCACTCCAGCAGGCCACTTTGTTGATGACCCAGTTTCACAAAGCCGCGGAAAGTAAGCGCATCGTGCCAAACATGATTCGATGCATGGCGAGCTGTGCAGCATGAATTTAGCATCATGGGCGGCCAAGCAGCGCCAGGAGCAGCAAATCGCAACTTCATGCACAGGGTCCCGTACCCCTCGGTAACATTTTTGATGCGCTGGCCTCAGCTTTAGTCGTTCCTGAATGTCCAGCTGTCTCGTTGGTTCTCGTATGAGGTGGTAAATCAAGGTGGACGAAGTGGCATGGGTGGAGGTTTTGTTGGTCCTGGTTCGGGCGACATGTTCGGCGGCCAGAAGAGTTCCTTTGCTGCCTTCGTTCGTGTGTGAAGTGTCGGTCAAGCAGCAGTTTCACTTCGTTGTCAGTGCGCTGACACTCGCCTGCAAGGAGCTCCAGAGGAGGAGGAGAAAGCACGCAAGGCTTCTTTCTCAGTGCCGACGTGAAAGTGCGCTCCCCGCTAACGGGCCCATACCGGCCTGTGTCGATACCGATGAACAAACCGGGGTACGGTAGGCCTCTTGCATGCCTGGGCAGCTGCATATGCATAGGCAGCTGCACGTTGGGCTGGCTTGTCCCCGTTCGTACCACTTGTGAGAATGGGTTTAAATTTAGGTTGCCCTTACGAGATGTCATTGCCCCCCATCGTTGTTCTTTCAGTATGTTTCAGACAGAAGACTGCGCTACAAGTATCTGTAAGTGAATCGAAGCCTGCTCATCGCCTCAACCCACACCTCGTAACTGTGCTTGGCATCGGTGAGGTGATGCAAAACATCCGAGACTTTCGGATGAAGCCCAAAGAGGTGAAGGAATACTTAGACCGATTTGTCATCGAGCAGGATGGCGTTGTTCCCAAACTCAGCCACGCTTGCAGCTTGCAATTTGACTCAATTTGCGAGACTGGAAAGTAGCTGAGATCAGGACGATGCCAAGAAGGTGTTGTGCTCTGGACGCACCATCAAACTCAAAGGCATCTCTCTTCCATTATCTTCCGTCTTCTCAGGTCCGTTGCTCTTTGCGATCATTACAACTGGGCGAGGCGATGCCTCGATGATCCCAGCCTTCGAGGCAAGAACTACACCAAGCCGCCCCTTGAAGTGCACAGGGCCAGCATCTGATGATGTCTGACGGGCTCTCTCAGAGCCTCTTCGAGCCATGTCATGTTAAGGAACATCCTCATCTCCGGTCCGACGGGAAGCGGGAAAACCTACCTCGTTAGGACCATGGCCAAGATGCTCGGAGTTCCCTTTGCCAAAGACCTTCAGCTGCAAGAGCAGTGCAAGAGCAGTGCAAGACTGCTTGGCCAGCATCTCTCCAGCCGATGTGACACACGTCTGGCCAGGCAGATGCGACGAAATTCTCGGAAACTGGCATTGTCGGCGAAGATGCGGAGGATGTTGTCCGGCAGCTCATAGATGCAGCCGGTGGGAGTTCGGACGTGGCACAGTATGGAATGGTGCACCTCGTCTGAAAACATGCGTGCGTTCTCGGGTTTCATTGCCCCGTGGTCCAGGAGTTCGCAGTTTGCAAACATGTGTTGGCAGGTACATAGATGAAGTGGACAAGATTTGCAGTGGAAGTGGTGGCACTGCCAGAGGTGGCTGGAATGGATCACAAGTGCAAAGACCCCTGGCATGGAAAACTTAGCAAGGGCATCCTTCGCTCATGTGCGCCAAGACTGTGCTACCTCGGTGTTTGTGAGCATGTGAGCAGCATACCAGGCAACTTTTTAAAGATCATGGAGGACACCGAGGCTCCTCGACCTCAACGACTGCGGCAACCATGTTTAAGTTTAAGCATGTTTGTCTCAACATGTGTACTTGATGTGTTGCCGTTTGCGCGGGGTGGAACCCAAGAACCACCATTGCAGAACTCCGCTTCTGCCGCGAGAACTTCCCGACCCTCGGGGAACGCCGGGCAGCTTAGGTGGGCACGAAAAACTCGATGCAAGCCAGCCTTTCGAGTATGCCCCCTTGGCCGCACAAGATGCCAGAGTCACGGAAAGACAGCCGGGCGGGTTCAGGTTTGGAGGTGGTCAAGGAGACCAGACAATCTCGACGAAGTTTGCCACTTGTCGAAGCTGAGGGCTCGAAGCCAGTGGTTCCTTACAATTCTACTTTGGTCTGGTTAAGTCTTCTTGTCTTCTTGTGGGTTGATTTGCATCTGCTCATATGCATGTAGCTTCTGTGTGTCACAAGCAGGGATGGCTTTTTGAAGGTGGCTAAGCCGAATGCTGCTCTGACGCTTTTCGCAACACGTTCCCCATGCGCCTTTCTTTACACTACTGACCGAAGACGGTTGTTCCGGGTCTGAGCCGATCGTTTTCGGTTGTGCTCGTAGGAGGTCGTTGCCCTAGGTCGACTCCGCTTGCCGAAAGTCGACTCCAAGCCCTGTGCACCAGGGTTTGGCCATGCTGTCAGCATGATCTGAGTTGTTTTGTGGGTGTGTTGTTTTGCTGCTTTGGTTGTTTTAGCGTGGTGTGCACACGCTCCAACATAAGAAAAGAGAATCTAATCTAATCAAATCTCTCACACACGCACACACACACATACATACATATATATATATATATATCTGTATATGTACATATTTTTATGTTTATGTATATATATATATATATTGTACAAATAAAGCAACAAATATAACTACTTACATCGAAAACAAATCCACACACACATGTATGTATATGCATATGTAGGTTTGTAAACGCTGTGGGTCGACCGGCCCGCTGGAGACAGCTTGGCGGTGTGTCTATAGAATCGGGATCGGAATGGGAGGACTGTCTCGGGGGCGCTCTGAGGGTTTTGTTGGGCCTCTAGGTTAAAGGGGGTCGGTCTTTCGGGCCTGGGGGGGAAGATCGGCGTTTTGTCAAGACTGTCTTGGATGCAGCGGGGCCAATCTAATCGCTTTTTCTTGAAGGTTCGCGTCCGAAGAGTTTGCGAGGCATGGAGGTGGGTTGCTGCGGGCGCTGCAAAGCACGAAAGAGGGGGGATTCATGGGGAGGAGATTAGAGGTGAGGTCCACCTCTGATTCCCACGGCCAGGGCCGAGGCGAGTTTGGTCTCATATCCGGAGACTAGGGGATTTGGCAAAAGCTGAGGTGTTGTTCATTTTCAGCGGTGCCTTCAATGGCATGAATGAGATGATCAAAAACCGCGTGGGTGCCACAGCCAATACTTAAAAGAGTGCCCGGCCTGCTGACGTCAGTCACAGAATGGGTGCCGCATCTCGAAGTCATGTGCTCAGGTACCAAATCCATGGGTTTCTTCGTCGAGGAGCACGACCAGGAAGACAAAGACAACTCCGATCCCTTGGGCCTCCCATCGAAGGAGGAGGCACAGAGTGGCTCGGGGACGTCAGAGCCACCACCAACTCCTTTGTCACCCCTATGAACCTGACGTTTCCAGCGTTAATGTTGTCATGTGAAAAGTGCCTTAGGCCATGGTTTGGGTAGGTTTTCCGTTTGATTTTCACGTGTAGGTTTGCGCAGATTGCTTTTGGATGCGGCACGTTTAACGATGTCTTGCGCAGGGTTCGTTTTGTGGAGAGTCAGCGGCGTAAGCTAAACCCTGCGCGCGTAAGGTTTGAGCAAGTTTGCACATTCCCTTTTTCAAGGGGCGAGAACGTGTGGTACCAGTTCTTCACGGCTCGTTTGATCACTGAGGCTACTTGCATTTGGCTGAGACAAAGGACTTTGTCGAAGCGGGGCTTGAGCCGGAATTTGTGGGGCGCATCCCTGTCCGTGTGGTGCAGGCCTTACTAAGCGGCTGCGGGTTTTCCGTGAGGGTGTCCGTGAATGGCTTGGCCCCTCCCTGGCTTTCATCTCCAAGGCGATCAGGGCACTGACTAGCAATGACCTCTACAGAATCTTGACGGAGGCTGAAGACTCGGTTCTGCTCCAATTTCAGAGACCCAGCTGCCCTATGACAAGTGAAATAGCTTCCATTGCTACAGTACTGGCACCAGCGCGTAGCACCCTGTGAGACTGAGGAACGACTTCAAGGGCTATGGGATCGAACTGGAGGTGCGAACCCACAAGCACCTAAACCCTAAACATCCCCAACCCATCCCCATTGTAGTCCTTGGCTGGGTCTCCTCTTCGGACGGTTGCCTTGCCTGCCACGTGCGAGTCCACACTGGATTCTAAACCCCAAGCCGCCTGAACCCGAAAGAATTCTCAGAACCCAACTCCAAGACTAAAGAAAGGAAGCCCCAAATCGAAGCCCTTGTGAGTTTCAATTCCGTAAGCTGGGTGTGTGGATCCAGGCTGAAGAGGCGGCCCTCCGACGCGTGGCGGAGCTGGCCGTGGAGGAGAAGACGGGCGCGCGGGCCTTGGTCACCATCCTGGAGAAGGCCATTAGAGTAATGAGGAACCGAGAGGAACCGAGAGGAGAGGAAGAGGATCTCGTCTCACAAAAACACGCGCGTGTCACATTTTTTGTTTGTTCGTGTTTGATGTGTTTGCAGGCGGCGTGCACGGGCCATAAACACCATGCAGCACGGGCAGGTTCTCCGTGGCTTCAAGTTCGAGCTGCCCTCCACGAGCTGCACCAAGCTGACCCTCACAAAGGCGATGGTGGAGGATCCTGAAGGAGCCTCGGCAAGATCCTGCTGAAAGGGACCCGGCCCCTGAACGTCTCATCATGTCTTATCCTGCAGCTCTTCCGTCAAAATGTCAGTTGATCTTGCCGTCTTGCCCTACCAAGGAAGCTTGCAGGACTTGCTGTGTTCTGCGCCTGTGGCACAAGCATCGGTGCAGCGGTGGCTGGAGACGGTTGAGCGGACGTTCCTGTCTGAGTTTCCCCACAGTTGCGAAAGCGTTGGTGATAACTGCTGGCAACAGTTTCGTGGGCATCGTGTGCAGATCCAGGTCCAAGATTCGTCTGGAAATGCCGGATGACGTGCGGGATCGCGTCATAGAAGAATGTGTGCCTTGTGTTGCGTTCAGCTCTTCTGCCTGGGCTGGCCATTTCTGCCTGAAGTAGCGGAATCTACAGCGTGTTCCAAGGCCAAACGGCGCATGGCCGCCGACGCCGTGCTCGACAGCATGCTCAGGCAGACTGGAGCCCTGGCTTTTCAGACACGGCTAGTAACTTAGCACTTGACATTCCCACATGCAGTTTCTGCTCAGCACTTTCGGCAAGCTGGCAGTGAAGTCTTTTGCAATGGGTGCGATCGTACATGCCACTGCGATGCCGAGGGGTGATCTCTGGCTTTGAGTCGATCCGTGTCTTGGCTTGGCTTCTGCAAAATTGGCCTCTCAGTCAAAAGTGCTATGCTAGTGTCCACTATCAAGGTGATGCAACAAAGGGGAAGGTGGACTTCTTCTGCGTGAACCAGGCCATGATCGACACGCCGCTTGACGGCCCATTCAGAAGGTTTCTTGCAAGCGTGCTGTCTGTCCACAATCTCTGACCCTACAATTCCCACAAATCAGCTGACCCAAGAGGCCTGAGGAGGAGATGCAGAAGTGGACAAAGGATTTGGATGCCATGGCCTGACCTGCTACATGGCAGGCTGCGCGCATCAGGTTTTCGCCAACAGCTGCAGTTTGTAGCCGGACCGTTTTCGTCAGTCACATTCTGACCCAAAAGGGGCAGGGCAGGAGGATGTTGTAAGTCCGGCCCTTCGCACCACTGTTTCAATCACAAGCGTCTTGCAGTGGCCAAGCCAGTGTTTTGACTTCCAGCAGCAAGGTACAGGCTGCTGCCCATTTAAGGATCAAAGACCTCATCCCGCGGCACGGATCCTGGAAAGCACCCCAGGGCGTTGGAGTAGCGGAGTTTGCAATTGTGCTGCGCTGGCCCGGAGCCGCCTGCTGCACACATGCCTGTCCGCTTTCCAGTAATGTTCTTGAGGGCACAAAGCAGGCACATGGTAGGCGAAAGGCAGGCACATGTCAGACAAGCTGCTAGCATGGTGCCATGGGCTTCGCGCCGCTGGCCTTGTTGAAGAAGCCGTGCGCCATGAGGCAGTTGCAGAGCGAATCTCTCGATGTTAGATGCTAGATTGTAGATGCTGTGACTTGTTGGCAACTTGTGGTTCGGGCTCCAGGATTTCCTGCAGCTCTGTAGCTGTCTCTGCCGGAGTAGCTGCTGTGTACTGCAGCTGCACCAGCCGGATCGGCCTATGACTCGAATGCTTGGTGTGTTGTCCATTGGGCAGCACTGGCACTTGGCTTGGGCAGCCTTGGAGGCTCGGGGAACAATCTCCTGCCTGGCATCAAGACTCTCGGATACATGGCGGCGTGGGGACCCCGATGCCTCAGCTCTATCGAGGATTACCTGGGTTTCAAGGTGGTTGAATGTGCCTAGGGTTTCTCGGGGATTGTTCTGAATTAGAGGCATGTCGAATGCTGAGCCATGGTGTCAGCTAGAGTGAGAGTTGGAGTTGGAGTTGGAGGTAGAGGTGGAGGTATAGGTAGAGGTAGAGATCGAGTTCGAGTTCGAAAGAGAGAGGGAGGCGATATGGGATTCGAAAGTATCCTGTAGGGCTCAGATGTTTATGTACTGTGGTTGCTTCGACTGCAATTGCCATCATTGCCGTGCTTGCAAGGCCCGTGGTTACATCTCATATACAGTCATACCGAGTCATGCCTCCGAGTCATACCTTCCCTATGTACAGTTATGCTGCACCCCATGCGCGCACGCCGGCATTTGAAGTAAGCAACAACCGCAACCATTCGTCCAAATGCGTGACTCTAAAAGCACCCAGCACAGTCTCCAGGTGGCCCTTGAGAGTCAGGTTCACCAAATATTGAGGAAGTACAGGTTAGGGGGCGGGCATTCTTGCACAGAGCAACGTCTTGACCTTGGTAGAAGGGATCGAGGTGCATCTTTGCCTTGTCTGCCTTTGCTGCTGGATTGGCTCAGACTTGACATCTTGCTGTCACATGCATGGAATCTGGAGAGCTCCGGGTAGTGTCGTGACAGCACCTGCATGCAAACAGCCGCGGACTTGAAGTCCCTGGACCTACTGACCTGAGCAGATGGTGGTCGAGCAACCAAGTCTATCCCAGACGCCGGCCAACGAAGCTTTTGCCCGCTCTTGTCGCGTCACAGAAGTAGATGTCAAGTACAAGTTCTGATGCAGTCCTTTCGGTCATGCTTGGTAGTGAGACAGGTCTTTTGATGGTCCTTCGTTGGAAAACATATTTTTCTGAGGGCTCTTTCCGCAGGGTTCTGGATGTTCTCGTGTCACGCTTTTGTGGCCTCCCAGGTTGTTAACCTTTCCTGCAGCCCCTGTTGCAAAGCCTGAAGACTGTGATCACAGGAGCCCTGCTAAGAGGGGTTCTTTGCAGCTAACTCCTGATGAACAGAAAGAATGCTTTGCAAAGTATGCTCCCCGTCTGAATCCGAGGTTCATTGAGTTCCGACCACATGAGCTCGGCGGCCGATTTTCAATTGGCCTCAGATGCAGACATGACCGACCAGGCTCACAAAAGTGCCGGTTTACACCGGGTTCAAGCGTGGAGGTGTTCTCTTCTGAAGCGGCAGCATCAATAATCCTCAAATCAAGGTCTAGCATAGCCTTCTGCGCGGAAGCAGGACCAACTCTCTACTGGCGGCCGGGCATCTCTATCTGAAGTTGCCACTCCACGCCCTGGAGAAATCCGACTAGCCTCTCCGGATGCGGGGGGCCTGTTCAAGAAGCTGCTTTGTGGAGTTCTGTTTCGGGTGCACGTATGATGCCGCCCCATTGGCTACCCAGGTGACACCCAAGTCCAGCGAGGCGCATGCCCTGGCGAAAGGAGTTGCGCAACATATCTCGTGATGTCTAACATGTCTACGACCGAAACACAGTCGCTGTGTTTTGACCAGCCCGAATGAAAGCAATGAATTTTCACAAAGAATACAAAACAACTAAAAGATCAAACGCAAGATGCAAATTGATCAGGGCCTGCGGTGGACAGATCCCATCGACTCTTGTGCTGGCTCTCCGGAAGCCACAGATGCCCGGCGAAAACGAAGTTCCCTACAGTTCCACATGGACTGAAATGGTAGCCCATGTAAAAAAGGTAACATAGTTCTGAGAATGACCGTTTTGATGGGCTCTTCACTGGAATGGTCAGAACGGTTATTGGCACCTATGCTTCCTAGGCAGGTTTTGTTGAGTTAATGTGGAAGGCAACGTCCTGCTTAGCTGTCCAGTCACGGTTGAGGCTTGGGGCGATTTAGGGTTATCGTTTCCGATGGCGCGTGTCGTGCACTGGCTGAGACACGGTCCAGCTGGAAGGGTGGCAGCTTCCCTACACCAGCTCAGGAAGCCAACGAGTTCTGCATTGTCTCAGCTGACGACCGGACGTCTCCTGATTAACTTAGAGGTTTTGCTGTAAACGAGTGGTAAAGCCTGATCTGAGGTTCTTATCCTCTTGCTGCTTATTGCCATAACCCATTCTGACATATTCTGTCTCATCAGCTACCGCCCCTGCCACCCCGAGGCTAGACTCAGAGTGTGACGGTGACTGTGCGAGCGAGGCGCGGCACAAGAACATATGTCAAAGAGCTGTCGGATTCTGAGGGCCGTGGGCCCTTGTAGCAGCCACCCCATCAGCGCATAGCAGATCTTTGCCCTCAGGCATTGGAGATCGCATCGCCCGAGCCGGGAAAGTGCCCTGAGCTTCAGGACTTCCGTGCGGAAGGGTAGAGTCCGTCATCTGGTCCGGAGCCGTGGTGTTTGAATCTTCAGCAGGAAGAGCACTATGGAGCACCGTCGCACCCCTGTTCACCCTGCTCAGGAGACCCCACTCCACTTCCACAGCCGCCTCGACGGTCGAGACCACACGGGGCAGTTGATCCGCAATGTCATGGCCTTACTGCGGCTGCTGGAGCCACGTTGCCAGAAAGCAAGCTGTGGGCATCATACAATTCGCGCCAACATACTTTAATAGGCCTGGGTTCGGAGTCGTACGCCTAGTGATGAGCTGGAATCACCCTAGGGTCGCCGCTGACAACCAAGACGTGAAGGTATTCCAAACTCATGAAAAGGGGGGGGAGTTCATTTGAAAAAACGTTCTGACTAGTCGAAAGCTCATTGTTCTCAACTGCTGCCAAACTTTGTTTCTGTATTCTCCCAGCTCCTATCCAGTTGCCTTTTCAGTCGTCTGAGACTAAATTTATTCGTAGCACTTCTTGAAGTCTGTGCCAGCTTGATCCAGACAGTATGAATCCACTTTGTAGACGGGAATCCTGAGGGGAAGCTCGCTTAACAAGCTTGCGTCTTTCTCAAGGTGGAGTTGCTTGGGCGGCGGTACTTGGTTGTCCGCACGGAGCCCTCAAAGGAGGACTTGCAACAAGGCTGGGAGAGCAGGTTTTTTGGCGGCTTGATTGCGGTGGTGCTTCGGTTTGTGTGTTCCCACGCATTCGCTTGACCACCTTGCTTTAGGCATGAGATCCATCATCCACGTCTTCGGCTTGGGCCTTGACCTCAGGTTCGAGCTGCGGGAGGTGTCGAGATCACTGTGACACGATACTGTGAGTGCACATTTCTCCCATGGCTTAAGCTGCAGACGACCCAGGCTATTTAAATGCCGGCAATGATGATGTTGCACCTCGGCTTGTGTCAAGCCAGGCTGAATGCATTTCTTGTGAAGGATCCGCGCAGTGACCAGTTTACCTTATCACATTGGTGAACATCAGGTGATTCTGGACAGGCCCTGCAAGGCAACGTGCCGTCAATTTCTGTTGTCTGTTTGACTTGATGCTCTCTCGCCGCTGGCCTTTCAGAGTCTCATGTGGAGACGAGGTGTGCTCCAAGGAGTGCAGCAGCAGTGACAGCAGCAGCGACAGCGATGCGGAAGCTCCCGAGCCAGAGAACCCTGGCAAGGCACTGGACGTTGGCATGTTTTGACTGTGCGTCCTGTGGCCTGTGGTGGAGAAAGAGTAGAACGCAAGCTGCAGGGGGCCAGGAAAGCTGGTGAACACTCGGCAGAGGAGCCGGGCATTTTTGTGTCTAGGCGGCACGAGGGCCCAGAATACTCCCCTGCCTTCGAGCATCCCCACCCTGATGTTTTGGGCAGTCGCTCCCGCACTTTGGGGGGATAGGCACTGCAAGACTTCATCAAGGAGTGTGGGCTCCAAGGATCATTTGGGCATGGATCACACACATCCGTGGGTGGGCGTTGTTCAGGTTGCGCTTCCCGTGCGAATCATCTGCGTTTGGAGAAAAATCAGTTGGGAGTTGGGCAGTGCCGGGATCATTCAGGAATGGGCAGGTATGGTCCCTGCAGGGATGGGTGGGCACGCCGGCGACAGACACGCCAACAGACTGCTGCAGGGAGAGCGCCTGTTTTTGTCATTGGCGTCCCTCATGCAGCATGAATCTACCAATCAATCTCTGCCTGGATGCGGCTCCCCATCGAATGGTTGGATGTTCTTGGTGTTTTTTTGTGTTTCTTGATGCAGGTGTAGATTCGTAGGTTGTATGTGGCTTTTGTTTAAATCAAGTTTGTGCAAGTGCAAGCGTTACGTCATGCCTTATAGTAGAGAATACGAATATGTGTGTTATGAAGATCCGTTCAGGTCTTGGACACTACACGCTTTCGCCAGAGAGAGCTGCTGGGAAGCGGGGGCTTTGCGGATGTCTACAGGCCTGGGTGAATTCTGGCTTGTGCACGGACCTGAAGTGGCCGTCTGGACGTCTACAGGTACGAAAAACTGGATCTCGGGGGTCCATCTGAATCCTTCGCCGTGAAGGAGGTGGACTTGCAGATTCTGCCTTGGGCCTCGGATCCCCAATTCTCCAGCGGATTTGGGTGTTGTTTGAGCTGTGCGGCCGTTTTGCGGCAGCTTATTGAGGTCGTCCCGAGTGGGAGCTGACCAGGAGAGACTGGTACGCTGGGTGGCCCGCTTGGAGTTTGAGGCAGGGTTCAATTAGGATAGTTCATGGAGATGTTGGGCGAGTTAGAGCCCGGCTGACTTGCAGGTTCGTAACCTGATGAAGCTTCGCGGCCACCCGGGGGTTGTGAAGGTGCCGTGGCACTGTGGGCAAGAGGGTTCGTCAGCCCCGGCATGCCTCAGCTGTCTGTCGTAGGTCCATGATGCCTTTGCCTACCGCCGAAAGTTCTACATAGTGATGGAGTACGTGAATGGCACAGACTTGGGCAGACGCGGCGCGCTCAAAAGGAGGGCACCAGACAGCAGCTCCAGCATGGGCATAGGAGAAGATGTCCCCAAGGACTCAAAGGCCGCGGGCGCCTGACAGAGCTCGAGGCACGTGGCCTCTTTGCGCAGATGGCCGAGGTGCGGAGGGGCTGGCACGGGGGGGACAGAGACCTTGCGCTGGCAGACAGCAGCGTGCCGATTAAACTGCAGGCCCTCCGTCACAGCCATGCCCTGGATGTGGTGCACCGGGACTGCTGAAAACGCGTTTGCACTGTTTTGGGGTGGCGAAGCATGTTGCAACCCACAGCCCTGAAACAGTGTCCCGCGAAGCCGGGGGCACGAGGACTTCAAGCCGCACAACATCCTTCTGGCGAGTCCCCTGCGCCCGGGACAGCCAGATGTGGTGAAACTGGTCGACTTTGGCTTGAGCAAGGATGGGCTTGCAAATGGTTGCAATGTTTGTATATACAATGCAGTATGGGGTGCCGTGCTGATTTCCCGCCACGTAATCTTCAGAGGGGAAGAAGGAAGATAAGGAAGTGGCAAGCTGGAGGACATCAGCGGCTGCGCGTCTGGAACATCGACACCTTTCTTGGGCACCAAGTACTATAGGTGCGATGTCAATGCGAAACAGAGATTTTCTGCCGATCATCTCCGCAATTGCCAGGGCTCCGGAGACTCGCCACGTGACACCGGGTCAGGAGAACTACGATGCTGCCAAGGAGCATGTTGGAGCAGCGTTCTGAGCGATATCATATGTCCGTACAAACCGAGCCTGGGCAGGTGGACGTGTACGCTCTGGGCGTGACCCTGCAGCTTGCCTGCCGAGTCCTGTTCACCTGTTGAAGTGCTAGATGTTTCATGCCTTTTCGACTGATTCCCCCCCACGCTTCCTAACTGCTGAGCTTGGGTTTTTGCCTCTCAGCCATGCTGAGGTATGCGATGTTGGCTGGCAATCACCCACAAGAAGGCACGACGCAGAGAGACATTAAGCCGTCAAAACCCTCAACGCGGCCGCAGTGCTTGCACGTGCATAGGATGATGACAAAGAACTTTGAGTGTTTCGCCGCTGTTTCATGGAGCGCTCAGGTGAAGAGGTCACGGAGGTGACGCTCCGGGGCGCAGTAGGGAGCCCATAAGTCGACTTTGCTTTGTGAGATCTGGGGGTCACAGACTCGCCCAGGCCTGGCAGCGGGTGAGCCAGGAGGCATGGACTGGCTCTGATGGTATCGCATCCTTCCGGCCCTTCTGAGCTGGAGAGGCCAAGGATCTGCTGCTCGGCCTGCTCAAACATGAGCCAGAGCATCGCCTCAGCAGCTCGGCAGAATCAGACGAAGTCGTCTGAGAATATTCTGCGAATGTCAGAGAATCGTGTTGCCATTGTGTTCTTGCCTTCCAGGTCTTGATGACGTCATTGAGCACCCGTGGCTGTGTGCGGTATGGGCTACAGGTGATGAGAGCGGTGAGCAGGCAACTATGCCCCCGTGTGTGGAGATTGCCTGTTGCCATACGTTGCCGGCTGATGTTACGTAGGGTCTGCTAGTTTTGATTGACGACAATCGTACGCCCGTTGCATTCCTTTTGCTGTTGGTTGAGTGCCTGCTTTCCGCACATCGTTCAGGAGTCAGCACGCTCACCGTCAGGCGACGACGGCCCCTTGGAACGCACGACAATGCGTGGGGCTGGGTCCAAGATTATAAGGTTAAGCTTGCCAAGGAGAGGAAGCAGAAGAACCAGCTTTGCTGGGCCCAAACTTTCTGGCTGCCTTTCCGGAAGCACCGGCGACATCTTCTGCAGCCCGCATCCCTGCCGAAGGCCAGTTGCAATCAGTTACACACCTTGCAAACCCCCAGGCTAGATCTGTCTACATCTGTCTGCGATGGCCAGGTGGAAGCAGCCACGGAAGCCCTGTCCAGTCTGCAAGTGCACCTGGCTGGGAGAACGTGCCCGGACTTACAGCAAAGTCGAGGGCTTTTGAGTATGAGTCAGTTGCCCCACTGCGTGTCTGGCGGCGACATGCTCAACGAAGGGGTGCTCGGGAGGGGCTCAGGTAGGACCATGAGCCTGGCCATGAGTGCCCCCCCAACACAAGGTCCTGAGCTGGTTGCACGCTGATGTGTCTTGGAAGGGTTCAGTCCGTTTTGTGTTGTAATCGCCCCAATCTGCTGTTTCCTTACAGCTCGCTCCATGTTTTTTTGGCGCCTGTTGTGTGGACCTAAGCTTGAATCGCAGACCGTCGGCAGCGAGTGAGGGGGGGGACAGCCCAGCCGCTACAGGCCGCTTCTGCACAAGCTCAACAGGTGCTGTCGCATGCTGGAAAGGCCAGGGCCGCTTAGAAGCGAGAGCTTTGCTGCTCGATCAGCTAGTGACTAGTAGTGACAAGTGATTCGGTCTGGAGGCGGCCGCCCCCTCAGTCGCCTTCGGCCGCGCTCCGCTGGGCCCAGGCACGGAGCGTGCGACGTGGCACATCTGCACTCTCCACGCATGTTCGGCCTTTGCATATCAATCGCAGCTTTGTGCTTCTTTGCTCTTCCTGTTTCCTTCCGGCCTGCGGAGACTGTGCCATGTTCAGGCAGGACGGGGCCACGAACTGCAGCTGGGCCGCAGGCCGAGCCACCTGGCCCACAGGCTGAGGCAGCTGTGGCGGAGTCCAACTCCCTAGCGCCACCTGGCCACAACATGAACGCATCTCGTGCGTTTGGGTTTGGTTCAAAGTCTACTCTGGCCAGGCCAGATCATGAAAGGAAGTTTCTACAGTCTTGCTCCATTCTCACGGTCAAGCACAGTTCATGAGCGCAAACGATTTTTTTGCGTTTGATCCTGGCAAGCTGAGTTCAAGTGCCTTGTCCAGGACTTCGCTCAGCGGGATACACCAGGCTGATGATTCCCTGGCCGAGGGGAATGATGAGGACGGGCTGTTCTCCCCAACGTTCCCTGCGCCTGGCTCAGCTTCGCCACAGGCCGCTTCAGCTGCTGCGGAAGACAAGTCTTCAGCTCCAGCCCCGAGCAGCCGGGTTTCAATGGGAGGTTTGGCCAAAAGGCTTGAGCTTAGCTTCACCCAGACCCTTCATCAACAGCCTGACCAGTGTTTCCGACGGCAAACAACGGCAAACGCCCCTTCGAAAACGAGCTGGTTTGCTAGTGTAGCCGTGCTGCTGAATTGAGTTTGCAGCCCAGGGATTAAGTGGGTCTCTTGTGCGCCTCGCTTCTCATCCGTGTGGCGGTACTCCCAGGCCGGATGTGCTGCAAGTTGTGGAATTTGTGGATTGTGGCTAGTGGCGAGTACTCTGAGCACTTGCTTGTGTTCTTCTAGTGTTTGCGCCGCGCGCATTGTGACGCATGGCACCTTGCATAAGCTTGTATGAGGCGACTGCCGACTCACCTGCGCCATCGCCTTCACCTGCGCCGTCGCCAGGGCCATCTCTGCCGTCACCATCCCCTTCGCCGTTGCTCGATGTGGTGCAAAATCCGCACCCTGCAGATAGCCATATCCTATTCCGTCTACACTGTAACATCGAGCTAGAATAGCTGTTGCACTTGCTTCATCATGCCTCTGAGGCCCATTCGGGCCAGGGAAGATTCGACATCACGCGATGTGACCACCAGCGACGGTTTGGTCTCCTGGCTGCGAAGGGATATCAATCGGCCAGCACGTTCAACACGCCCGTAAGTTACTCGGACGTCGGCACAACTCCAAGTGCAACCGGATGCGATGGTCACCGGTGGCCATTTTTTTTGAGACATTGCTCCCAATCCTTGAGAGCCCATGCGGTTTGGCGCCTCGCATGGGCACTCATGCTCCAGATGCTGTATGCTAGAGCTACCCTGAAATCCTGCCAGCTTTCTCCCGTCGCAGGAATCGCGCCGACCTGCACAGCGTCACCCATCGGTCATCGGGTTTGTTCAGGCCCCAAGGTTGTTGGCAGTGGATGGTGCCATGGCCACTTGGTACAACACAGAGGAGCCAGACAAGGGCGGGCCGAACAAGCTGCCAAAGAACTAAAAGCACCCGCAAGGAACCCGAAAATGGATTACCTTATATAAACTTAGATAACGTATACGTGTACAGATAATGTATACTCCGATCCATTCGCAGCTTTTGGGTTCTTTGCCTCCACCTGAGTACATCTGAGTACACGAGCCTGAGAGCGCTCTTGTCCCTGGAAGCTGAAGTTGTCAGGTCACCATCACTCGGGCACAAAGAGGGTCACGCCAGAGGCCCTGGGGTTTCATATCTGAAACGTGCTGGGGCCTCAGCACTCTTTTCCGGCCTCTAGGGGAACCCGTATAAGCTCTGTGAGTCCCATTTTTTGCTAACCGGTCTGAGGTAAGAAATTTGGCTTTGCCAGCCGGGAGGAGGCCATGCTGGCCGCAGAGGAAGCCTTGCTTGAGCAAGCCAGAGGCGCGGGAAGTGTCCAGGCCGCTAATGGGCCGCTTGGGGGGGAACCGGACCCCGAGGTATCTTCGCGGTCTGGTAAAGGTAATCTAAATCAACCCGAAGCCATCGAGGCTGAACGTGAACAAATGCCGAGAGTTTAACTCGAGAGTCGGGTGGCTCTGACATCGCACGCTTCCGGGAGTCGCCTTTGCGCACGTGCCCTGCAACCGCCCGTGGAGTTGCGTGGGTTCGCCGGACTGGACGCCCGAGAAAGCTCAGCAAAGCGCGCGCAATCTGAACAGATGGACCACAGCCAGTTCCCGGGAAGGAAGGAGGTTGGCAAGCACAAGCTCGTGGCGTGCCAAAAGACAACTGCGGACGTGTTGGACAGCAGTCCAAGTCGTTCGACTGTCGGAGAAGATAGGTGGGGGTGGAGCCGGGTGGAGGTAGTGTGGAGGATTGGAGGACTGCATGAAACAATTTTTTAGACTAGTAGAGATGTGAGATTGCTGTACAGAAGTTGGATCGGATTGCTCCAAGCGAGTGTTCGGCCACGTTTCGTCACGCCAGAACTGTGCTTCAGATAGCATCCGATCAATGTCCAATTATCGGCTGTTAAGGCATGTTCTTGCGAGTCGCGAATGGCCAAGCGCAGTTCTGGGAGGCTGCTGAAGTAGTTTCATGTAGGTTCCTTGTTCCCTGTCGCTAAGCAGAACATCCTCGCTCTCCCCCCTTTTAGCTATTGGACGCCGTCCACGCAACCACTGAGACCACCTCACCACCTAGTGCCTTATATACACTGGCGACCCACTCGAACCCAAACTCGTGTTCTGAAACAGTGCCATGTATTGCCCCTGACGCCTCCAGGCTGATTGCGCCACCTGCCAGACGGACGTGCAGGCAGCCATGTGCTATTCATACGGACACAGATATGGAATCGTATGGACACATACATTTTCACAAGGCAGGATAGCCACAACTCCCCGTTTGGCTTTTCGGTTAGGGTTTGACTTGGACGGATCTGTGGTGTCCTGCGCGTTGTTCACCCATGTTCACCCCATCCTCCAGAGCAAGACCGCAGCATGCACAGTGGCCCCTGCCTGATTCTGAATCCGCCGCAGACCAAGACCTCCCTAAGTTAATTTGCCCACAGACTTCCCGAGATTTCCCAAGCCTCGAAGCAAAGACACCACTGCACCGACTGCACCTTAGGTTTCGATTCAGCTCCGCTAGACCGAGACCAAGGAGATGCACCCTACGCGCTGGCACTTGGGACTGGAGTGGCTGGTTCCCATCCTAACTGGCCTAACTCCAAGGAGGACGAGAAGTGAGGCTCTGCTGAGGCTGTCTGGATCGCGCCAGCACCCTCTCTGGATTGATGGCAGTTGCACTTGCAAAGTCGACGTGGCCCTTGCAGGAGGACCTCGCCAAAACTCTTAACCTGCCGAGACACGAGGTTCTCCTGTCCGGGTCAAAACCGACTTGTCGCGTGTAGCCAGTGGTCAGCTTGCTCGTGTGACGGTGAGTCAATTTGGCTCGGTGTCAGGAAACGCTGAGTTCTGTGCAAGATGGCAGCCTAAAGCCTTCCACCCTTGCCAAGCATTCTCCCCAGCACAATCCGTCATTTCCCTGAACTAGTGCCTTTCTGTGCAAGTGGGCGCTCCTTTGATAAGTTGTCATATGCCCACCATCCGCAAGCCGCCATTGACGCCTGCCATTGGTTAGAGATCGCGGGAGTGTTTGTTTGGAGGCAATACCACCAACATCTTAATCGTTTCTGTTGGGTTGAACTGTTTCAATGGCATGCGCGTGCACTCTTGGCACAGGATGCATGTGAACCTGCTAAATCCTGTGCGTTCAGAGAGCATGTCGGAGCGCGGGGCGACCCTGCGCTGTATTGAGCAGGGATAGAGGTGGCGCATGGAGCCGCAAAGTGTGGACTCCCTTGTTTCCCCAGATGGCCTGGGCTACAGCTCCAGATTGTCTAGGCATCGTCGCATGCTCGAACAGGCAGGCCGAGACTGAGATGAGATACCGACCAAGTTTCACCACAGCGCGTGCAAGCTGGTGGAAAGCGGCAGAAATCAATCCAAAAACAGCCGGCATGGGGGGATGAGCATTGGGATCAGCTGGCTGCAGTTGGTTCATGTCATGAAATGTGCTTCTTGCGGTTGACATCTGACGATCCCGTGCGGAGTTGCTGAGATGCTGCTTTGCGTGGCCTCATCATTGGCCCTCATCCTGCTCCAGGCAAGGACTCTTCATTCATTGTGATTTATTAGTTCATATTTCGTGTAGTTGCAGTCATTCTGTGCCCGAGCTGCCGCAGAAAATCGGAGTTGATGCTGCCGAGATGATGCCACGAGCACTGGACTGTGCCGTGGGAGTCAGCAGTGCAGGAGGAAGAGAGGCGAAAATGTGCTGGCACTGGCTGTTGACGGTGACTTGCTGCTAGGTTGTGGCAACATGCGGGGGGGGGGGGGGGGGGGGGGCGGGGGAACTGTTGCTCGCCAAAATGCTGCCCAAGATTCGGCTCACAGAGTTGGATTCAGCCATGGCCCTGCTGAATGGCTTCAGTAGAGAGGCTATACGATGTGCACGCCAGCTGACTTGTCAGCTTCTGTTTGCATGCTGTGTGGAGTGTGGAGGAGTACCCGAATGGTGACTCCTATGTGCCCTGACTGCATTCGGGCTTCAACCAGAAAATTCACAACTGCGGTCTGCATTGCTCCTCATGTACTAAGGAAGGCCAGTTTAAGCGCGGAGCTCGACATGGGTGCACATCTCAGGTGTTGGTTGAATGCCAAAAGGCGCCAGTACCCGCAGATTGTGTCAAAATAGCTTTGCGCGTCCCCAGGCCGGGAACGTACTACTGCGCGGATGGCGGCTACTATGAGGGTGAGTTTCACGAAGGAATGATGCAAGGCACAGGGACGTCTCAGGGCTCCGAATCAGCCACGTCACATTGAGTTTGTGTATTTCCCGAGGCTTGCAGAGAAGCCCTTTCCAACACAACCTGGAAATCGGAATACAAATTGGGTAAATGCGGCATCACATCATAATCCGAGGTTCTACTATCCCGGAAAAGAGAGCTACACTGGTCAGTGGCTGAAGAGCAAGCGTGATGGCTATGGAAAGTTCTCGCCACCTAGCTGAGTTGAGGTTGCCTCGGTCAAAGCCTGTGGATTCTGAGAATTACGTGCTCGTAGATGCGATCTCAGGTATCAAGACGGAGCAGAGTACGAAGGACGCTGGATCGCCGATCTCAGGCACGGCCAGGCCCGCAGCACTTCTGGGGAAGAGCGGCGTAATGGTACGGTATCGAGCAACCATCGCCTAGGCCGTTAGTCTTTTAACTGTGGGCCACCGGGTTGCCACACAGCAGCTTTGAACGTGTGTGCGATTGCCGACTGACTCTCAGGGCCTCATGAAGTATCCAGACGGATCTGTGGCGATCTCGGGCAAAACACGTCGGTTTCCTGCTTGGTCCTTCTTTCTGTTGAGAATAGGACACACCCCCAGGCTTACAACGGCAGCTGGATTGACGACATGCGGCATGGCCAGGTTCCGGCTGCACTCAGCAGATGTTCAGCAGTTCTTGCTCCCACCACAGCTTCATCAACTCTTGCTCTCTTGCTCCAGGGGCAGATGAGCTTTGGCGACGGAGCGCAGTACAGTGGTGGCTGGCTGAATGATTCCCGCCATGGTTTCGGTTCCTACAGGCCAGCTCGAGATCCAGGTGTTACTTTGTGAGCCTTGAGCGGATCGGATCGTGGTATGGGAATGCCAGGCTGCCAAACGGCAGCTGTTACGATGGCGACTTCAAGGCTGCAACCTTAGCACGCTAGACCCGCCTGATCGTGCGAGTTGCGTCTTGAAAAGGGCTGGCAGGAAGGGATTGTAAACCTGCGCGAAACAGCACTGCCTCGGCCGATGAGGCAGACATTCCAGAGGGCAAGGGGCGTCTTCATGATGCCGATGCGGGGGCTCCCAGGAAGTTTAGTGGACTGGGGGAACTCCTTGCCGTGCAGCTGCATGGCCAACACTTGTTCGCTGGATTTCGCTGCGTTGCCAGCAAGTTAACACCATTGTATCATTGTGGTGTATGTACTCCGATGTTCCGATGTTCTCAGGAGCTGAGCGACTATGTGGGCGAGTTCCATGAAGGCTTGAGGTCAGGTCAGGGGCCGCGCGGCGGCATTCGCGTGCTGGATTGTGATGTTTTGCGCTGACGTTGCTATGTTGTGCAGAGTGTGTTGTGAGCGATGATTGAATGTGGCCAAAGACCACCTGCTACGTAGACACTACGGGTTGACAGCGTTGATTGATATCATGCTGTTGAGCCGATCCTGCAATGGCGCCACTGCTTGCAAGACTCCAGTTTCCGGGTACTGAATCGAGCTTTGGTCAGGAAATGTACATATGAGACGACTGGAGAAAAATTCTCTGGCGAACCTGTGCCGCAACCAACAAGGGAGAGCGTCGCACGGTGAAGGCCCCAGAGTGTCCTTGATGCTGCAACTGCGCACGCCCATGCAGGAATGGAAGGGTGGCGTGAGAGTACAAGGGATTATGTTCCTGAAGTCTGGAGAAGTCGAGAAGGTTGGCTACCTCAACGTGGCTTGGCGAAGACCTGAAGCGGTGGCTTTGTGCTGGTCACTTGAACCTCTCACTCCCATCCTTCATGTAAGGACAAGGTCGTGAGACGAGAGCCTCTGGGCAGCAACGCGAAAATTTTCAATCTTGAGGCCAGCTAAATTTTAAAGCTTCAAACAGGCTTGGACGAACCCCCAATGCTTGCTTGGAGCGATGGGAGCCGAGGAAGCTAAGCCAACCAGAGCAGCAGCGTCTGCTGGCGGAAGAGACGGGCGAAGTACCTCTGAATAAGGACCGTGTCAGCTATGTATATCTACAAGTGTATATATATATATACACACCCACACATATATATATATATATATATATATATCTATATAAGACGTCCGAGGGGCAATGTGTTTTTTCAGGAGCCTGCATCTGATGAGTTGATGGACGTCCTTCCGGTGGACCAGGCACTGACTTGGTGCCGACAACGATAAGTTTTGTCATATTGATATTGTTGCCAAGGTTGCAGCTCTAGGGCCTGGTCCTGCAGAAGCAATCGCCACCTGACCACTTTGTGTACATGTGTGCTACGCGTTTCACCTTTGTGAGTTAGGTTTATGATCTGAGCCGCAAGCAGCTTCATCTTCAGGCAAGGCAGGGTGTGGTGGGGCGTAGCGGCGTGCCCGCCAGTTGGACCATGACTTGCGACTTCGGTCGGTTTCACCATGTCAGTGGATGGGGGCTGAAAGGCAAGTGGCCCACGCCGCTTGATGCAAAGCTCGTCACTTGTGTCACTGCATGCGGAAAGCATTGCCTTCTTGCCACAGCTTTGAGCTGCTCTGTGCGAGTGTGATGACGGAATTTTCTTTTGGTTCTGCTCGATTCGAGTTGTTACCGCAGCCTCATGGATCAGAGTGGCAATCATGCCGATGACTCGGGGCTTGGGATTTGCTTCGGATGCCGTTCGCCGCCGGAGCCAAGGCCATGTGGGAGAGATCGCTAGAATCCGAGCGCGCCCATGCTCCCCTGAACCCCTGGCGGCTCACAACTTCTGCTGGTACTGGTGGTTTCTCGCTACTCGTACAATGTGAATCTCGCTGTCCAGGTCCTGTTGATGGTACCTCTTGCTGCCAAAGGCCTTGCGCATCCTAGCTCTGCTCGTGTCTTTCTTTCTAGCGCAAGCTGCGTCAGATGATGCTGGTCTCGGTATCAAGAGCTCCGAACTGAAAACGGACCCCATACACGGGGGCGTGGGTCATGAGCCTTAGGAAGAGGCCCCATTCGGTGATTAAAGTTCATGCGCCGACGAAACTTCGTCGAGGGAGTAGTAAGTTACAAGCCATGCGTAACTGACATTTGCATATGTGCACATGGTAGAAAGAGTGTATGCAAGATGTGCACAGAAAGCCTAAAGTATCCTAAAGTGGGGTTCAAGAAGCTCATGTCTGGCAGGCTTCTCCTGCCCTACAGCTAGGTTTCCACCCAGGTGTGACACACCCAGAAGGGAAAGGGAAGCTTGGCTTCATTTTCCTGACATTATGTGTGGTGTGTGGTAAAGCAGAGCCCCACCTCAATCTTCCAAGCCGGGTCCTTTTGCTCTTCGATTCTCGCCGAGGCTGGGCGAGTCGCCTGCAGGCAGACCGCGAGCCAGAACTTTGGGTCCTCACGGAGCACGCCTGCTCGCCCGATGCCTTTCTTGTCGACCGAGCGGGTTGAGGCCGTGATTATGCATCATTACTGGCAGTGTCCAGACTGGTTTGAGGAGCTCTGCTGAAAGTGGGAGCAAAAGAAGCAGAATGCTTTGTTCAATAGCTGCAGGCTCGCTTCCTGCCAGCCTGGTTCAGCTGTGTGGCCGCAGATTGGCTACAAGGAGCTGCTGAGCATAACGGACGAGGAAGGATTGGATTCTTGCTCGTTCAGTAAGCGTTTCGCCCTCGAAAATTAGCATCCCGCAACTTCATGTTAAGGTGCTCAGGCCTCTGAGAATCGACGGGCATCCTTGCACATGTTGTCCACGCACGTGCATCACGGACATGGCGCTTCCACTTGGCCCGAGGGAAGGATGCGGCGGTTCCACGATGGTTCCACAGTGAATCACGGCGAGCCGTGAGATCCGTAAGATCCTTGAGGGGTTCGCATGGCGTCTGCAGGACCTTACCTGTACGCGCTGTTTGCCGACAGGGGGCTTAGCTCCTCAACTGAAAAAACAATCCTTGACACGTAGGTTGGAGCCAATGGGTTTTCTGATTCCACACCATTCAAGATCCAATCCCATGGAGTGATTGGAGTGCAGGCTGAGGCAGCTACCCAATATACCGTGAGCTACCAGTCTGCTAAGGCAGCCTGGCTATCGCCAAGCTCTTTGCCATTGGCTTCGTTGCTTCGGCAGCGCTGGGATCCGTGGCTGGGCGGCTCTGCGACCGGCGCCTTGGCTTCGCAATGCTCTTCGCGTCCAACTGGGGTTGCTACTGGGGATTGTACTGGGTGGCTCTAGAGTTGGAATTATCTTGGTCCCCTCAATAGGGCAGTTCGTTTCAGCTCGCGAAAGACCAAAACCCCGTCGCCGAAGGATTGGCACAAGATGTGGCTGTCAGCTGTACTGCGTCTGGAGCCCAGAGCCTGAGCAAGAAGCACCGGGAAATACTTTGAGCTTTCGACATGTCTGAAGAAGTCATTGAAAGTTTTGGCAGCTAGAAGCAGAGCACCCTGCCGGCACGTTTTCTGGAGCGTTGCTCTCGTTGAGGCTTGTGCGGGACTTTCTTGCCTCCTCATGCATAGCGCCGCACTGCCCATCTTGGCCTTCAGTCGGGTCTTGGGCGGGATCTCGGTGGCTTGGTGTAAATTGTGACGGAACAGGCTGAACAGTGGCCGACCCACATATCCACCGTTCTCAGTGGGTGCCAGATGTTTTCTTTCTTGTTCTTGGTCTATGACCTGTCTGAGCTCACCTCGTGCAGTCTATCTCTCACTCTCTCTCTGTCTCTCGCTCTCTCTCTCTCTCTCTTGTTTCTCTCTCTCTCTCCCTCTCTCTCTCTCTCTCCCTCCGTCCCTGCCTCCCTCTCCCTTCTCCCAAAACAAGGCCCAAAAAGGGCCAGCCGATCCGAGTGGTGATGCCAAGCTGAACCAGCCTTTGCCCGCTCCCGCCCACGAGTGACATCATCAAAAGCTCTCTTTGGCAGGAATCGTGCATCTGCAATGATTAAGTTCGCAGATGCACCCTCGCATTCATATACGTATGTCAAGAACTCTGTGCACAATTAATTGGCAAGCATCGGAAGCGAATATTCAAGAGCCGAATGCTGCAAGAAAGGAAAAAAGCTTCCAGAAAAGGTTCCGAGACATCGCGTCAGCAACACAAGACATGGAAAACTCAAAGACTGCAAGGTGTCTGATCTTTGCCTTGAAAACCTGACGTGAGGGCTTTCTTGGAGACAGAGCGTACTTCACTGGTTCCCCTTCCCCCCCGTTTGCCATGTCGCACTTGACCTATGCTTCCAGGATTCTTTGCTTTACACAGCCTTCGAGGCATGGGCGATTGAGGCGGGCCCAGACTGTGATTCGGCTCACCGCCACTTTGGGTGAGAACGAGGGGGACGTACCATGAGAGTCAGTGTCAGGAGCACAAGTGCCAGCCTTTCTCTACTGATGCTGGTTTGCGGCGGCTCCTGTCGCGCACCTTCGCTGCAGCGCTGCTGGTATTTTCACATCGGCGGTCTCGCATGCCTCCCCTTTCTTTTTTTTCTTCCTCTCTTTCTTTAAATCTCTCTCGCTCTCGCTTTCTTTCTCACTATCACTCTCACTCTCACACTCACACTCACACTGACTCCCGCTCTCGCTTTCTCTCTTCTGTTTGGCATGGCAGGGGCAGATTTGACCTTGTTTCATGGTGCCAGAGAGCTGTAAACTGTAAAGCAGAACTTGCTTTCATGCGCAGGAAGATGATGTAGGGAAGCCCTTATTGAAGTTCCTTTGTACCGACACACCCACCCCAAGCCCTGCGCCTTCCCCTTTGTGGCTTGACCAATATGTCGCATCTTTGTTTCGCTTCATTGCAGGTTGTGGTTCAACGGGCCCAGTAAGTATCAAGATCAAAGACGCAAAGAGTAGACGCATAGTAAGTAATGCAGAAAATGGGTTTCTAAACTCGCTGCAAGAAACTTAGATGCACTTCATGTTACTTGTGGTGGCTACGAGTGCCTTTCTACACCTGCCCTGTAATTGAAGGCCCCGCCTTTGCTGCAGGAAAAATTGGGCTGTTCTCATGTTGCGCAGCCTTCCTCTGCGAGACCCCTATGCATGCGATTGCGGTTGACATGCAGATCGTGTACGCTTGCCCTAGCATGGCTTCCAGTGGCCGTTTCGGCATGTGGAACAAGCGTGCACAACAAGAGCACAACACATGGTTTCGACGAAGGTTCAGTTGCAGACAAAGAGTCGAGCAGTGGCCTGCACCGTGGCAGCCCAAACAAGTTTGCAACACTGCAACACGCTGTAGCTGAAGTTTCATTGGTAGCCCATGCCCCCGGACCAGCTGCGCCTGGCTGGCTATGACAGACAGGGAGGCGGTGTGCGTGGGTGTTCGGCTGCGTCCATTTGTCGCCTATGAATCTGGGCAAGAGCAGTTGTGACCTCAGCACGTGAGGGGCAAAGAACAGCTCTGTTTGCTCTGTGGATTCTAAAGGAGGACAGTCAAACCCAAATTTCTTTATCCTTTCAGGTGCCTCACGATCGAGGACAACATCGTTCATGTCGACCCAATGGTTGCCGAGCAATCCCAAAAAGCTAAGGCAAGGTTGTGTGATTTGTTGGCTTGCTGACGCAGCCACACACTTTCGTGCTTGCTTTCGGAGGTGCTCGAGTTCGCCTTCGACTGCGCCATGGACAGCACGAATCCCAACGCACGAAGCTACGTGTCCCAGGATAAGTGCTATCAGATGATGGCGAAAAGGTGCGACATCCCTAGGGGGCGTATGGGCAGCAGGTCCAGCTACCACGCACAAGAGCTCTTGAGTTGCCTTGGGCCAGGATGGTGGACCACGTCCTTGGAGGCTACTTCAGTTGCCTTTTTTGCTATGGACAGACCGGCACCGGTAAGACCACCACCATTATGGGAAAGGTCGCTTGACCTTATCCAGCTGCAAAGTGGGTGCTGCACGAAGAAAGTTGCGAAGTGGTTTTTGATTCCTGTGACCGGTGGCCCGCTGAGGTGGAGCCGGTCTCAGAGCAGGGCCTACTGCTCCGACTGATGAATGACCTTTTTGCAGAGTGCCCCCGAAGCATCTTTTTGGCCAGGCAGTCCCAGTCTCATCGGCATCCTGTGCCTAGGATGGCTGAGCTGCAAAGTCAAGGCTGCGAGGTGCACTGCAAAGTCCAGATGTTGGAGGCTTTGCCTTGGGCTTGCTTTGGGTCCCTGTTTTTATTGTTTTGTTTTTGTTTTTTTCATCGTTCGCCGCGTGCCACCTCTGCTTTGAGCCCAAGAGCTGTGCACCGAGCGGTGCGGTGATCGATCTCTTGATTTGACCCAGCACCCAAAACGGCAACTCCAGAAGCGGCTCCTGATCACACCCTGAACCCTCAGCACATTTGGAAGGTTTACAATGAGAAAATTAAAGACCTCCTGGTCCCCATGAGTGGTCCCTCGCCGAGCATCTAGAAAAATGACAGTGGTCTTGAAGCAGCACAGGTGGCACATCGTAAAACAAATCCCAAAAGCTTCCAGCCAAGGCAAAGATGGAAAGCATCGCCCTCACCCTGAGGTACACGTACATCCAAAGTTGGGAGTGTGCCTTCGCTGCACCATCAGCAGAAGCGCAAATTTCTTCGTGCGGTGGGCCATTCTCAGGCGAATCCTGTTAAACACCACCTAGGTACGTGAAGGGTGTCGCAGACGAGCCGGTGGAGTCCTTTGAGAACTGCGTGCAGCTCATCGAGCCCCTAGCCGCACATGGGACCTGTGGCTTCAGCTGACTGCAGCTAAACCCTGCTTTGTGCACGTCCCTATTGAACGTGGCGCTGTGTTAAGACAATTCCTTAGCCAGCCTGGAACGAGCGAATCATCGTAGCTCCTTCAAGGTATGGGAATACCATGAAGACGGTGGCGGCCACAGCGATGAATGCCAAGAGCTCACGCGCACACACGATCTTCAAGCTTATGGTCGAAAAGCGTGGCCAGGATGTATTTCTGTTTCGGTAGACAGTATAGAGTGGGACACTCTCTGGCTACAAGTCTTCGCACCGTGATTTCGCGAATGCCGAGGTGGGGGAGGCGACACTACCATCGTGACGTCTGAAGCCTTCTTCGTGGATCTGGCAGGCAGAGAGAACGAGAAAACCACAAAAGCAGCATGGCTTGAGACCATGTCTCGCACAATACAACGGCTCCAGTTTCGTCTTGCAGACCCGCCTTTTCTAAAGTTGGTGCATAGGTGAACCGGCGCGTTCAAAAGGATGTGATCAACATCCGCAGGAAGTGCGAGGTTACGAGCTTGCTTCTTGATCTAAGGTCTCGGGCGAAAGGTTGGTGGAGCTGACCTTCATCAATCAAAGCCTGATGTGGTTGGCAAGCTGCATACAAGCCCTGGCCAAGCCAGACACAAGGAAGTCTATGAGCGCCGCAGCATCCGGGCACGCCATGATGTCCAGATTTCGGAATTCCAAACTGACCCTGTTGCTGTCCAACGCACTGAGCGGGAATTCCAAGACTTCCATGATCGGCACGCTGAGCCCCGCTTTAGCCAACTTCGAGGAGAGCTACAGCACGCTAACCTTTGCATCCACAGTCAAGAACATCAAGATCAAGGCAAAGCCAGCGACCGCTGTGGACAAGGATGCCTTGGTGAAAACCCTGCAAGAGGAGCTGCACTCCTTGAAGGAGCAACTCGCAGAGGCCCAGGAGAAGGTCCATGCAGACACATTGACGGATAAGTTGGAGGCCACAGAGGCCTTGGTGGAGCGATACAGGAAAGGATGGAACGAAGCCTCCAGTGAGGCGAAGCGGCTCATGTCCCAGCGCGGGGCTGCTCTGGAGAAGCTTGGAGCACCCCGCTGGAGCTGGGCCATGAACCATGTGCTCATGGCGAACAAGGTGCAGCAACGCCAAGTCCCACACCTCTCCAACTACTCCGAAGCGACTTGGCCCGGCAGAGCCCTCCTAGACCTGCTTCCATGTCGTTTTAGACCGCCGGGAAGCTAGAAGCAAATCATGCGGCGAGAAGGACATGAACGAGAACTCGCATACCACGTCTAAAGGAAAGATATAGAACGCAACTAAGCAACGTGCAGTTGCAGGAAGTGATGATGTGACCATCCATGCGCTCGCAACCTGATGATGATAGCGTTTTGCAGCATCAACCAACACGTCCTGTTCAACTGTTTCATGTAGACGTTTGCTGTCTCACGAAGGTTAACACGTGACATCAGAAGCCAGCATCTGGCTTTGGGTGTTTAACTGGCTAACCGTGGATCAGTGAATGCCATTAGAACAACGAGGGGACGGGCACAGAACCACAAACTATTAATCAACGGTCCCGCGAATAAACTTCACGAGCTTCTCGTAATGTATGAATAACAGCCGTTCGTGGAGCGTTTGCGAAGGGGTAGTTTTGGATATGGCCGCCTCTCCAGCCCCCACAACCCTGCGAGCACCATTGAATGTTTTAGCGTCAGGCGTTGCCAGGTGAATCGTGCAGATTCAAATCCACAATTCTACTACTATTTGCCCAATGGCGATGATGGCGGAATACATGCGGATCTGTAGGGAGGGTCCGGGAGGGTCGGGCGACCCCACCACCGACTAACAGAAGTGTCCGCCCATGCCAGGTTGTGAACTTGAGGGTTACGCCACGTCACTCGTAAAGTGCAATCGCCAGAAAAGTGTTTGGAATCCTGTAATTCCGAAATTGATTTTTTTTGATTAAGTGGCATGTCGAGGGGATGTTAGTTCCCGTTGAGGATCCGCATATGCGGGGCCGGCTGATGTTCCATCCAGCGCAGCCGCATCGTGAGTACTCTCTTGGCTACAACCAGAACGAGTGCGACTTCTTGGTTCCGCATGGCCTAGGCCTCTCAGCTTAAGACTGTGCGCAGCCTCCCGAAAGTACGCAGAAATGAATTAGTTCCGACACGGCCGACTGGTATGTCTTCCGTCGACGCTGGGTGTCGAGCATGCTTCTGGCCGTTGGGCAGCCAAGAGTGCAGTTCCTTCGTTCTGAGGCATCCAGCAGATCACTTGCTTCATCCGGAAGGACAGCGAAGGCCGCTTATTCCTCCGACCAGCGGCACAGTCAGACAGGAGCCATGTTGTTGCAGCAGATGTGGAGGGTTCGCCGGAGTCAGACCTGTTCTTCAGTGCTCGCCTCCATTCCTGCATGTGAATGTGGAGATGTTCAATGGAAGGTTGGCACAAGCACCTTTCGCAATTCCAAGTCTTTGCCATACTTGGTGTGAAACATTGGACAGGAGCAGCAGCAGTAGTGAGGAGGAGTGGCATCCCACCAAGAAGGCGGATGGCGCAATCTCCAGCATTGAGGCTCCAGCGCGGTATGTCCAGTCGTGTGACGTCGCATTCGCGTTTGGAGTCAGCGCTGTTGCGTGTAGAGGTGAACGGTGTTCAGCTGAAGACACTTCAAGAAGTGCAGCTGCAGCATTTGGACTGCGTTGTTCTCGGCCGCTCCGTCATGCTGTACGTCTTGGCCTGAGCCTGTCAACTGAAGCGCAGTCAAGCTGTTCCAACAGCTGTGCGCTGCTTGCATTTGTGTGCTACGCATGCCTGTTTAATTTTTGAATCATGATACTTAAAGTTGAAAAATGTTCCCAGGCAAACAGAATAAAGACTAGTTGCGGCCACTTTCAGTCCGTATGTGCCGGCTGCATTGCTTCACGAGGCTTTCACCAAGCCCGGAAGCGACATCCATTCTCTTCCAGCGGACAAAGCTGTGGGGCGACCTTCGCAGCAGGAGCAAGCAAAGTTACCGGATGTTTAGCACACTGTAGGTCCGAGCGCTTGTTACTTATTTCTTTAGGGCTTAGGGCCGGCAGCAAGCATTACGTGCAGAGACCCAGGCCACAAGGTGCTAGGGACAAAGAGAGAGAGCCGGAAAGGAGTCTCTGATCCTGGAGATTCTGGGGATGGACCGAGCTGAGCAGCCGGGTCAGCTTCAGATGGCGCTGAAGTACATGTCCGAGCTGAAGAGCCACAACCTGGCTACTCAGAATACAGAACAATAGCCAGACTTGTCTTTGGAGCTCCGGAGATTTCTAGCAGTGAGAAGACATCTAAGGATAGTGACGGAGCGACGTCCGTCCAGGAGTTCCTGCTCATGGCCCAAAAGGCAGCCCCAGACTCTGCTCTGCTACTGTAGAATGCCTTTTGTGGCGTTATCTAGCCACAACCCGTCACTCCTCGGAAGTGGGATGCGCCACGACAGCATAGTGACAGCATCAAATCCCTGTTCGGAGGCAGCCACCATGGTGGAGGAGGCGAATCAGATCACCGCCGAGGTCAAGCCAGGTGGACAGACAAACCTTAAGCTCCCGAGTGAAGATGGCACTGCTTTTCTGTGCGTTTGCCTGCATTTCCCTTCACCGCCCTCGCCTGTCCTCACTCCAATGATGTGTGTGGAACTCTCAGGTTCGAACTCTGCACCATCGCACCTATCTTGGCCTTGGGGTACGGTCGTTCCCTGTGCCCAGAACTGTCGGTCCGACTCGTGCGACAGATGTCACCCAGCCAGGCGAAAGCCAAAGCCTCTGCAATAAGTGCACGGCGAGCGTCCCTGCATTCTAGCGAGATCCTCTTGGAACAGTTTTCGTCTGGAGCTGGCGGGGTGGGAACAGATGAGGTGGAGGTGCTGTACAATTGGACCTTCGAGAAGTTCTGTTCCCGTCTACAGATTATGCAGGAGGTTTGGCAAGCACATTCCGAAGACCCTGAGAACTTTGATCTGGATGAGTTTAACCACCCTTGGTCAGAGCAGGGCCCAAGCGAGTTGGCAGAGCTTAGGCAACGATACGACAGCTTGCGGGAAAGCATCGTTTCGGCTAGCCCGAAGAACATGACTGATCCACAGGCTGCCATGCAATCACCAAGGAGCACTTTTGGGCCACATGGCATGCGGAAGCAGAATGAGAGGCTTGAGGAAGAAAACCAAAGGCTAAGGCAGCAGGTGAGTGAGCTGAGCAATTCATTGATGCTGCACTCTCGGCTGGGTCAAGTTCCCCAGACTGGGAACAACGCCGTGCGTGTCAACCAGGCTTCATTTCCCGCGGACCACACGCCAGATTCAATCAAAGGTATCCTGGACTTATCCAAAACGAACTTGCTTCTGGTGCTTGACTTGTTTGATACCCTCTCCCGGCTCAGCAGCAGCATGTTGAATGCCTCAGCTGCATGCCTGAAGACCACACCTGACGGCAGCTCTGTTGGCGGCACTGCTGTGGATGAGGCACGAAGACGTTTGGCCGAAGCCTCCTCGGACTTGGCCAACTTCTTTGCGGAGACATCGCCGAACTTGGGCCCGGTAGGTGTCGATTCCATCAAGGATGTATCATACTCCACGTATTCCACTTCCTCTTCTCCAAGTGCTCAAGTCCCACAACGTGTCCTGCCTGTCGGGGCTGTCGGGTCTGTCGGGGGCCCCATTGTCGCCTCGACGCCTTGGGTGCGGGGACCCGTTGTCCCCAGCGTGAGCCCCAGGCCAGCAGTGTGGATGCCGGTTCAGGGAATGCAGGCGAGCCGTCAGCAAGCCCCGTCTTGATCCACTGCAGCGTATCGCGGCCAAGACTCCTGGGTGAAATTTGGCAAGCTGGGAACCGATGCTATATGCTTCACTCCACGTCCACTCCAAAGTTGAGGGGATCGCAAAGTGCGCGTAGCATTGCGTAGCATGTTCGCCCCTTCGGGGCCTCGTTGGATGTCCAAGCTGGGCAAGCTCAAAGTCTGCCCACTGTCGATATCTCTCAATGTTAACGCCCTTGCCGGATCCAGGCATAATTATTGCACTATGTCGACTATGTGGCACCGTTGGTGCCGAGTGCCCAGCACAGTCCTGGTGTCTTAGGCTGGGGAGTGGCAGCGGCATTGATAATGAAACGGGGCAAGTGAGCAAGCGAGCTGCATTGAGCATTTTGCAATCCAGGCCCTTCCAGCACTCTTGCGTCTGAACGAACCCTCTCCAAAGCAGAGACACGTTGAGAAGGCCATCTCGGCCGATCTGCAACTTTAGTTTTTAGCTTAGGCATGTGGTCTGGAAGCTGGCTGATCGCAGTCCTCTCCGGCATCGTGGGCAATACCGTTGTCAGTGCGATTCCAACCACGTGCCTTGGTGCAACGTGTCTGCTCCTTAAGTGCAGCGAGCGAAAGCCCTGCTTACTGCGGAGTTCCTGGATGTTTCTGACATGTGATTTTTGAGTCGAAATGCAGCATTGCCATGACCAAATGGAAGCGGGGGCCGGCCCAATGCGAGAGTCTTGCACAAGAACGAGGGGAAGAAGCCTATGTTGGCGAGTGCCTCAAGATTCTCTAGGAAGTGCATGTTTCGCATCGCGGCCAAGGCATCACGAAGTCAGGCTTGACAACTGGAAGCTGAACACAAGTGTGGCTGCTTGTTCTGGAATCTGCATCTGATGAGCTTTCCTGACCTGTGCCACAACGTTTTTACGAATCGGCGCATTTTCTGGTGCAGAATCTCCTGGGTCCACGGTAAGGCCATGGGAGGGCCGGCTGCAGCTTTTGATCTGGCAGCCATCTTCTGCTTGATTGGCGCCCTCCTCATCTCTGCTCCTTGGACTCCTTGGCACGATCTCAGAACAGCTCTCTTTCGATGTATCATTTATAAATTGCGTGTGTGCGTGTGTGCGTGTGTGCGTGTGTGCGTGTGTGCGTGTGTGCGTGTGTGCGTGTGTGCGTGTGTGGGTGTGTGTGTGTGTGTGTGTTGGTTGTGTGTGTATCCGGATAAGAGGAGTTTCAAGCCCCACTGTCCAAACGCCGATTGCAGACTTGCCCAGGTCCTTTGGCAGCCTCGGGTGCCTGGCGAAAGGTCGACGAAGCCGTCAAGTCGACTCTCGGCAGCGCGTTTCTTCTTTGGCATGGTGTACTGTCAATATAAACAAGAATAGAAGACTCCACCCTGTGCTGGGTGATCTGAACTGAACGGGAGTCCTGCGGCTCTGGCAGTTTGACCGTTCTGCATTCTAGTGCTTCTTGGTCGGAGGGCCACGCATTTCATGATCGGCGCTTGTGCAATTTCGTATGTCACTTGGAGGGCCTGGAAGACCGCAGAGGTCTCGAGCCTTCCTGCGTCCGGGCCCTAAAAAGCAGAACTTGTGAGTATTTGGGGGCTGGTCGTACAACCAGGTCTCTTGGCTCTGTTGCCATTGTTCTCGTGTCGTAGCATGCGGCGCCTCAAACATGTTGCTACGCGAACCAGTCTCGACTTAGTCGGCCCACTTCCCTCCTTGCAGAGGCCTCCAAAGAGCTGTTCGTGACGCAGCTGCTTCCTGGATAGAGGGGCTCCGGCAGGTGCATGCAGTGCCTCGCCTCCAAATTAGACAAGAGGCCAGACCAGAGAGGCAAGTGATGGCAGTCGCGTGGGTTTTGTGCTGTTTGGGGGCATTCCAATCATGGTGGCGGCACTTGCACCCGAAGCCCAGGCAATCACAGCTGACACATCAGTGATTCTGTACGGCGCTGTTACAGCCGCCTTTGAAGGGGCTTTATTTGTGGCTTGGACTAGCATCACGTTCGGCTGTCGCAGCTAGCGATAAGGGAAATGGCCTCATGGCAGATTCTGTTAGATAAGCTGCTACGTGCATGATGAGGTGTTTGTCTTCAGTTGGACCCCGGTGCTCCTTGCCGCTACACCGTCTTTAGCTACGCATCTGGGGCTCCTTGGCTCCTGTTTTAGGGGCCCCTGCCTGTGAACATTGCAGAGTAGTACGGGGCTTGCCAGCAAGGTTGGTTTTCTCGGCCTTCATGCTGGATCCTGAGCTGCCCCAAGTGCAGGAAAAAAAGAACCCCGAAAGCGCGCAGTCTGTTATGCGATCTTATGCACGTCAGGGCCTCCTGCGCTTGTGGCTCCTGGTGCTTCAACTTCTTGCCGTGGCCTCGGGGCTTGGGCAGCGGGGGTCATGAGAAGATAGGATGCTGCAAACTCATACGGCCTCCAGCTACTTTGAGTGGAATGAGGTCCGCGAGGTGGCGCCTTGGATCAATGGTCTGTTTACGAGTTGCCGCGCCCTGTTTAGGCTGGTGCTTGGGATGTTCAGTGTGAAGTCCGCCTGAGGAGCCCGGAGCGGCTCCTGCAGCCGCTCCTCACTCTTGCAGCGCTGACGCTACTTGCGGCGGCATATGCAGCCAAGATGCAGTCCGTACTGCTGGCATTGGCCGCTTGGACTTAAATTTAACGCTGGCACACCATGGCACACCCCACTTTCCAAGAGTGCTCTTTCCAAGAGTGGCTGGCAATGAGGGCATTGTGTGCTATTCTTTCCTGAGGCTTCGTTCGTGCTCTTCGAGTGGTGCGTCGGGATCTACTTCCCATGCATAAGCACGGTGAAAAGCCGCGTGGTGCCAGACAGTGTGAGTGGCCTGGCAGAGGTTGGTTTGCCACCCTTGCTTGTGCTTCCGCAAGTCGTTAGGCGGTATCAAGTACCCTCCATTATGCTGCCATACAGTGGCCCACTGAGGGACTCTTGTCTACAGCCTGTATCGGGTGCCGCAAAATGCTTTCGCACTCGGCGTCCTGCTTCGTGTGAGCCAGGGCCAACACTCGCAAAATAGGATGTGGATGGGATAACGCCCTTTCTGGGAAACTGCATAGGTACCTTCACACAGCACTGCCCTGGTGGTGTGCGCGGTGGCAGCTTCAGCTGTTGATCGGCAAGTGCCCCCAAAAAGATGACTGTTCAAAGGGACAGTGTACCTTGCATGCAATTGCATCTCATGACCTGAGGTCGCACTTCTCCTGGTCGAGGCAGCTGTGTGTTCGGATCTCAGTGACTGTAAAGTGCGTTGGCTACACCGATGTCGCGCAAGCCCAAATCATGAAGGGCTGTGTTAATAGCAGGCTCACAGCTGAGGCAGGCGATCTCCACACGGGCAGCGTGAAGTATAGCGCGTGGGACAGGCCTAATCGTTCAACCAATGCCGACCAAACTGACGAGATCGTTCTCCCGTGCGAGCAACACGTCGCTGAGCCTGCATGAAGTGGACTGACCGCTGGACGCGTGTAGTCACCGACATCCTCTGGACGTAGTATCTATGATTCATGTGTGCTGCTCTTGCATGCATGAATCTCAAACGGGCCGTGTGCTTGCGCTTTGGTGCAGTTCTGACCCAAATTCGGTCTGTGGGGAGGGCGGTCTGTGGCCAATTTGGACACTGAAGCTTGTGCCCTGTTGTAAGATCCCGTCTTACTGACCGCCAAAGAGCTGTCCGAGCTACCAAGCCTCCATGTGCCTCACAGACGGCAGGAAAAGATACTGATTGGTGCTGCCAGGCATGGAATACTATATGGACTTACTTGCAGATGTGATGCCACGTCACTACCGGCGCCACCAGGTTATAGGCACCGCACAGCTACCATTGGCACGATGCGTCGTGCAGTTATTGTGAAGGCCTCACAGCTCATACGTGAAAGCAATCACTCCCTACACTGTGTAAATTTCTCCCTATGCGTACCATCCATGCCTTGGCATACGGATTGAACTCCCTAGTCGCATGACAGCCCCTTAGCCAGAGACAGCAAGACGCAGAGAGGCTACTGTGAACCATAGAGGTGGAAGCTCAAAGCCAGAATCTGCCTAAATTGATCCAAAACGTTAAGAAAAGTTGCCATGGAGACAGCAACCTATGAGTATCCGGTGGCACTGGGGCTCGCATACATTCTGCTAGCTGGGCGCCTCCAGCTCAAGAGAAGTTCAGCCGCTGAATCAATCCAATCTTTATGCCGCAAGTTCTGCAGTAGGGCTGCCGTAGGGTCTTTTAAGGTGCGTCATCCGGGCAATCTTCGTGTGCTTCGGATTGCCGGCCTCCGTAGGCTGGTAGATTGATGAGCATGCCATCTTGCAGGAGGTTGCGCCGCCATTTCTTGTCACGCCCCCCTGAGCCCCTGAGCCAGGTGTAATGCTAAGTGGATTCATTTTTCAACACTTCTTCCAGAACGATCTCTTCTTCGCCCGGGACGAGCTGCAAGGGTGGGTGTTCTGATTTGGGGGGCTTGGGGAGGATTGAGCCACAACAGGGGGCACCTGCTGCATTGTGCGCGGTATTGGTGTGTTCGCGAGGCTCTCCTTCTTCCTTGTGCTTCTCATCGCTGGCCTGGAGATTCGGTCTAAAGACCTGCAAGGTCACATCTTTGTGCAACTTGTCCGCACACCTGAGCACGGTCAGCGAGTACAGCTACTTGGAAGGACATTGCCTGCGTGAAGACCTAACTCAGGATGGCCCTACTTCCTGCAAGTTTCGAGCTGCTCGGGATCGCGGTGTATGCCCACTACGCTCTGCGCTCAGCAGGCTCGTTGGAAAGTGGCCATGCAGGGCCCAGGGCGCTGCTACACTGATGCATGCTATTGAGGGCATGGGGGAAGCCCGACATTCTGAGGTGTTCATAGGACCGTTCAAAAGTGCTTAAACTTAAGCCCTGCAGATGTCGGGAATCCGGAAGCTACTCTGACCGTCGGAGTAGAGGCCTGTGTTGTAGCTGCACAACTCCTAGGTGCTGGAGTACACGCCAGTCGAGGGGATGGTGCTGGGCAGCGTCCTTGTTGCCATGGGTGATGGGCTGGTAATTCCCAAAATGAAGGAGAGACCTTTGGCCCGGCGCTGTTGTGATCATTGCTGGTTGTTGCCTTCACTGTGGGTTGCAGGAGTTCTCCCAAACCTTCTCGGATCATCCGCTGCCACGGTTGGTGTTTGCATGGGCCCCATTGGAGGCAGGCATGGTGTTGCATCCCGAAATCAAACGGGGGCCAGGAGACCAATGATTGAGACACGGTCCGGTCAGCTGAGTGGGCACATGATTCCTCTCTTCTCTCCTGCCCTCCCTGCCACAAAAGAAGATGCTGTTCAAACAGGACCTCCAAAAGCACGTAAAGCATCAAACGCGTGCATTTTAGAGATAGCCTCTTTGACTTTCACCCTTGGGGGATTTTTTGGGGCGCCAGAGAGGCATCCTTTGCGCTGACCGCCTTCGGAGTTCTCACAGGCCTGGCGTCGCCGGCCCACCAGGCACCGACCCCCCTTGGAACCATCCTCCTTGCAAACCTTCTGCGCTTGGCTGCGACGCTGGTGCTGGGCTTCGTACTAGGCGGGGGCCCAAAAGAGGGAAACATTGAGACACGGAAAACTGCTGCCAGCACACCCAAGCAACTCAAGCAACCCTGGAGGATGCGTGAGTTCCTGGTTCATCGCCAGCAGGCAGAAGCCCATCTTGCAAAGGCTCTTCCACGATCCAGACACTGAAGGTCTGAGACCCGGCAAGGACGAAAGGACGGCCATGTGCGCTGCTGGGGGGGGGGTCAGTGTACTCTTTGCTCCCGGTGGCAGCCTGAAAGTAAACACCCTTGGCAGAGCTGGGCGGGCACTCCGTGGCTTTGCTCCTCTCTCCCACTGCCCTTGCACCACACGTTTTCTCCTATTCCATGCCCCGATGGCCTTTCTCTGCCAACAGTACCTGAGAACAGTTGCTTTCGACAAAGTTTTTGCTGAGCTGCCTTCGTTGCCATCAACAAAGGCATGCTGCGCTGCCTGAGTTTAGGCAGGCATGCAGGGGAGAGAGTGAGAGAGCAAGATTGCAGATCGACGCGTATCTGAATATGGGACAAGGTGGCAAGACGGAAGGCTTCCTTATCCTCATCTCCGTGGCGCTCATTGCTTTGTCTCTGGGCAAGGGCGAGTCGGGGAGCGAAGTGGTTCCGATGGGGTTCTGCCCAGGCCTGCGCTGCAGGGTGTCTGAAAACTCTGACACCGAATAGCAGGTCATGCTTCGTGAGCCCAGTTGCTATGCACAGTAGACTCAGTAGACATATGCAGACCCTGCCTGAGGGGCACACCGCTCACTGTTCCCAGGCTCCATGTTTCAGTCTGAGCTGCTCGTCATCATTACGGCTTCGGTCTTTGCCAATCGGTGCTGCGACGCGTACCAGAGCCCGAAGATCGTGTCAGACATCAATACCGTTGTTGGCCAAGTCTGGGTGTTTGGACAGGTGTTTCTGTTCAGCATGTTGGGCAGCAAGATGACGCTGGACATTCTACCCGAGCTAAAGAGCTTGGGCCCTGTTATGGTATGTGGTCTGCTCGCCCGGGTGGTGGGTGTCACTGCCGGTGTTCTTCTAACGATGAGAAGCCGCGGGAGGACATGCAACCAAGTTCCTGCGGACATTGGCTTTTGCTTCCTATGCACACTGCCTCGTGCAACCATCCAGGGTGCTTTGGGCGCAGAGCCGCTGAAGCAGCATTTCTTTCACATCGGGTACGGCAACAACAGCGTCGTCACAAATTTCACCTTTACGGCCGCGAGGTTGTATGTACTTTGCTATTCCGTTATCGGGATGATACTCTTGAATAGCTTTGGGCCAATGCTGCTTCGAAGCACCGAGAAGGAAGAAACACAGCGGCGGCTGGATTCTACAGACTCGGAAGCTGCTTCTGAGAGCGCGCTTCTGGCGGAATCACCATCTGCTGAGGCCAGTGGGTGACATGAACCTACTTTAATCACCAAGGGTTTTCTGAGCGAGGTGACCAGGAGTGTGTAGACAATTGGCTAGTAAAGTATTCCGGGAAGTGTATGCGGAGGATTGAGCTGTCCTGGCCACAGCAGGACGAACTCTCGCAGCAAGGCTCTTCCACACCACAGCTGGAGAAGGTGGCGTCTCGCTCGGCCAGCTCGGTGGCATCAGGGGAGTCGCACTGGCAGGAGTGGTTTCGAGCGCAAGGCGTCTCATGCATTGTCACGCTCCTCAGGCCACCAGGTGCAGGTTGCTGTAAGTTAGCGGTAAGTGCTTGCAAAGCACCCTGACAGGACCAGGGAGGCATGTTGCACACTTTCGAGTCCAAGAATTCAACATGGCGCCCATCCTGCGAAGTCCTCAAAGGGTACAAGACAACCTGCCGCGCAACAGCTTCAAAGCAACGCCCGCCTGGGCTCCTGGCAGAAAAAGTGTTCAAGCCCGAGCACATACATTTCAAGGTGCCGGAGAGGTCGACGATGCAGCGGCTTTTGCGGCCACGTGGACGGCACGCCGAAGGAAGGCTGCACACGGTCAAGACCCCGCAAGGCGAGATTCCTCTGGTCCTGTCCTCAAACATGAAGCCAGGACAGGAAGAGACTTATCACTTTGGCCCTGATCCCGACTTCTTGATCCGGGCAGACCCTGCACCCCATGAAAGGCCAATGACCTTTCAGCTGAGAACAGCGGGAAAGCTGCAAACCATCAAGGTGATTTTTCCGCCCCGAGTTCGGGAAGTGGAGATCGTTCCAGATGCTGTGATGGTGAAGGTGCCAGATGGTGCCAAGCCGGGAGCTGCGCTGGTCCTCAAGCATCCTAATGACAACTTGTGGCTGCGGACCCAAGTTCCTCAGAAGGTCCCAGCGACTGGCTTCGTGGCCGTGGCGCTGCCATCGCTGCGATACCAGCCGAAGTCTGAAGAAGGCTTCAACTGTGGAATCGGTGACCTCTGCCGAGAGATATGCACAGAGCTTGATGAGGCACTGGAAGTCTTTGCAAGTTTCTTGCCCTTCCAAGAAGACACTGGAGCTGATGGCATGCCAAGGGCCTAAGGCGCAGCTCAAGCGGCTCAAGGGAGCTGGGAGGCTCAGAGCTGAATTGAGGCTCTCTGACTTGAGTACCCCCCGCCCCCCCCCATGTAAAAAATGGATGTGCTCTTCTCTTAGCTTATCCCGGGTGTTAAGTTGATCAGCTTAGCGGCTTAGCAACCCAGGAAAATTAGACTTTGCTTTTCCATGCTTTTCCTAATTCGGGAAGGCTCCTTGAGGGCGTGTGGCTGCTGGGCACAAAACCACAGCGTGTTTGCGTCTTCGTGAATGCAGAGATCCCGTCACATGCTGCCCTAAACCCTGCGTTAGCTTTCTGTCCCACGCCACATAGCCGCTACATCCGCGTCATCTGGGCTTCAAGCATTGGCACGGTGCCATTGTCCTGCGAGGCTGGGCTGTCGCTTTGCCCGATCACTACTTCACTTGCTTCTTTAAAAATCTGTTCGGCAGTGGCTCCTTATTGTGCATGATGTGGATGGCAGGTTCTGGATTCCTTGAATGTTCCAAGAGCAATAAGGCCTCACGGCACACTGGGCTTGTTGCTCCGGCAAAGACATTTCGCACGACCTCTGCAGCTGCTTTCCTGGAGAAGTGGGTGCTCGACCATTTTCAAAGACTGATGCGGGCCGACGCATGTTTTGCGTCGAGCTGTGCAGGTATGGCAGCAACCTTCTTGCCACCTGACGCTGCCCAGAAAGGCGGCCACAGTCAGAGTTTGGATCATGAAGCCCAACAGCATGTCCAGAAAAGACTTTGGTGTACCATACGGTGTCGGGGATGGGGTGGGCCCATGATGACAACAAGAAGCATTGACACATGGCAACCCGCCACAGTAACGTGAAGGCCCACACAGCTCCTACGCCACTCTGTGACATTCTATGACTCTTTGACTCGATGTGTTTGGCGGTTGCGATATGCGTTTCGAAGCCAAATATGTGCTATGGGGACCCAACTCGGCTTTGTTTCCGGGAGCTATTGCTTCTCGATCCCAGCCCTTCACACTTGGCTATAGCGGCTACCCACGATTCCGCTGTAAAGACCGATGGGTTTTGAACAGTTCGTCGTTGTGCGGCCCAATGCCCGCTCACGTCTCACTGCTAGTACCGGCGGGATATGCGTTTCGATTCTCGATGCCTGGTCGATTCCCCCCCCCCCCCCCCCCCCAATGATCCGTAGTACGTCTCTTCTCTTGTAATTGTAGCTCTCATCGGCGAAGCTACAGGGCTTCACGGTATTTACTGTAGTTTGTACATGTGTGCTGGCTGCGAGCCAGCGTTTCTTTTCTTCAAAGTGCAACAACGACAGTTTCAGCCATGTTTTGCATTCATTCGCCCCGTCCCCTCCCCCCCCCCGCCCCACAGTCCAGACCTTGAAGAATTGTCCTTCTATAAGGAAAGGCAAGGGACAGAAACGAAAGGGAAGCGAAGGAAATGAAAGGACAGGACAGGACAGGAAAGCAAAGAAGGAAGCGGAAAGAATGAAGGAGAAGTACGGAGAGAAGGAAGGAGCAAATGATGCAGGGAAGGACGGAAGGCAGGAAGGAAGTATGCCCAATCCCGAGGGTATTCCCAACTGGAGATGACATGCTATATTTCGCAGCATGAGCATGCGAAGCCTTCCTGGAAATGCTGAAGCTTACTCCTGCATCCGCTTGGGCGCTGCTCTGCATTCCCTCAGCACCAGCATGTTCAAGTTTGTTGTCCGATCCGCAGGCACTAACAACGGGTACGGAATGCAGTACGGACTGGGGATGGGCAGTGCTTCCTGCGCTCGACATTCTCGGTTTCTCGTGGAGTTTCTTCAATGCTTTTTAGCATGTCCTGCAGGAATGTACAACAACACCGATGAGGTGTATGGTCAAGCCCCGTACTTGAGTCGAGGCTGCAGTGGTGTAGCTTTCACTTCGAGCTCCATGCGTTCGGCTTCTGATGGAGGGTGTCGTCTTGTGCTTGCCATCTGAGGAACAACAACGGCTTTCATGCTGCAAACAACTTTGCTGAGAACAACTACGCCTTCCAGGATGCCGTGAAAGCATACAACAACGGCGGCAACATGCCTGGATTTCCCCAAAACGGATTTGGCGGAGGTTTCCAGAACGAAGCGCAGATGCCAGACTACAATGGGTTTGGCTGGCGCCAGGAATACTCGCAGGGAACAGGGCCCGAATACGAGGCACAGGAACTTTGGTCAGCAGAGGCAGACGAAGAGTTTGCCCAGGTCCACGTCTTTGGACCTCAGGGGGAGCAAGTGCCTGGAGCAGTCACCACCTTCCAGCAAGCCCAGGGGATGTTTCCACAAATCCTGGTTCACAAGCTGATAGAAGCAGGCTTCACGGCACCTACACCTATCCAGGCACACACTTGGGCCATCGGCGTGGCCGGTCGTGACCTCATCGGCATCGCCAAGACTGGCAGCGGCAAGACCCTCGCGTTCCTGATGCCCGGCTTTCTGAAGATCACACAAACTCGGTCCAGGCTGGCATCTCTCGATGTAAGCGTTGCCATTGCATGTGCGGCTAGGAGTGTGTCGTGAAGCTTTCAGGCTGCCTCAGCTCTGCGTGCTTGCGCCCACGCGTGAGCTGGCCTGCCAGATCGAGTCTGAGGCCGACCGCTTCGGTCGCGCAGCAGGAATTCGCACAGCATGCTGCGCCTGGGGCAGCATCAAAAGCTTCGCATACTGTAACATCCAAGGTTCCCTGTTACGTGAGGGCACAGGTGTGGCATCCGGGCATCCCGGGGTTGGAGAAAGGATGGTGAGCATGAGAGCGGGGCAGAGCAGAGCCAAGGCTATGGTGGGGCTCCGCGCGGCCAGCAGCTTGGTGCCCTGCGCCGTGGCGCTCAGGTTCGGCTCAACTTGGTCTGAGCGAGTGATAGCGAGTGTCGGTTCGGGTTCAATTCCGTGGTTGTTCGCGTGTCCGCGGCCCCTGTGCAGGTCATCGTTGCATGCCCAGGGAGACTGAACGATTTCCTCTCCAGTGGAGCCGTCAGCTTGTCAAACGTTTCCTACCTCGTTTTGGATGAAGCAGATCGGATGCTTGATATGGGTTACGTGGCAGAAACTAGCTGAGTGCTTGTTGATTCGAGAATGGCTGTGACTGTCAAGACACCTGAAGCGAGCGAAGGCTTCGAGCCACAGATCAGACAAGCCAGTACCTCAGTGCGTGCGCCAGGAGATGTAGGGCCCTGTAGGGCATCACGCATTTTGCAAGCCTGGTCAATTCGAAGACTGCCGTGCGAAGAGGTCATTCAGCAAATACCAGAAGACCGGCAGACGCTCCTATTTACTGCCGCTTCAACTTGCAATCACAGCCCATCGCAGTTTGGGGTGGACTCTGATGACCCATTTATTTTTTGCCCTGAGGCAACGTGGCCCCGAGAGGTTCGTTCCTTGGCAAGCGAGTTTCTCAAGCGACCCTTCCATGTGCAAACTGGCGCAGTCCACGAGATGACAGCTGCTCGAATTGATTCAGCGGCACCTGTGGCTGCCTGTTGCACTCTTGCGCTTCAAATTCTGTTCGATGGTGTACGGTCGCAGTAGCACCGGCAAAGGTGAACAAAGACATCGAGCAACGCGTCGTCTTCTGCTCTGACGAGGCGGACAAGGCCGCTCATCAGTTAGTCTCGTCAGTTCGTCTGTGCTTCCCCTAATCCCTTGTTGCACCTTGTCGTCCCTGCAAAGTGCATTTCACCGCTGCGGTATGTTGGAAGGTTCATGCAGGTTCATGCAGGAAGTCCTAATAGGTGATGTCATGGCGCCAAGGCTCAGCAGCTCCTTCAGATCCTGCACTCGCTGGGTCGTGGGGACCGCTGCTTGATCTTCTGCGAGATGAAGCGCCGCTTGGTACCAAGGGAACGCAAATCACCATAACCCTTTTGCTTTTGTCACATTTCGGCACCCGTGAACTAGACGTGCATCCGGGCTTTGACAGACCAGGCGACTTTCTAAGTCCTAATCCACAACAAGTTTTACTTCTAGGTTAGATGCTGTGACTCCTGAAGCGTGGAATGTGAATCAGTTTCTTACTCTGAGACACCATCGCATGAGTGATGAGCGGTCGTGAGTTAGTTGATGCTGGTGCATAAGCGCGACCATTGTTCGCAATGCCTCAAATGGTCGTCGGAAGCTCATGGGGCAGGAGGCCGCAAGCATACTGTGTAGAGTTTAGGGGTGGTTCGACGACAATGTGCGTTGGAACCGTTAGGCAGGGTCGACATCCCCGGAAATTGCATTCCTTCATCGCAGAAGATTGCACTATACTCAACTTGCTATGATCAGACATCTGCCCCCATCCGAACGACTCATCATTTCTCATCGGAGCAGCTGAGGAAAAAAGTCCCTACTTACTATCTGACTGTCTCCGACTCTCTCTCTCTCTCCCGCTCCTTTCGTTTCTGTTTGCCTTCTAAACTTCCTCACAGTTTTGCACACTGTGCGTCATGCTCGTCGGGTTGCTAGGTTCCTGTGAGATCCTTGCCAACGACCTGATGCAGTACCACGGAGTGCCAGCCGTCCGCATTCACGGAGACATGGCCCAGTACGAGCGGACCGGGGCCCTGGAGGCCCAGGGTTGTTGGTGGAAAGGGGAAGCATCTGAAGAGTCCAGGAGAGACGAGGTGACTGGGCAAGTGAAGCACCTTGGTCATTTCTTGCGTGCAAGGCTTTCAAAAGTGGCCAGAGCCCTATTCTTTGCGCCACAGATGTCGCTGCACGTGGGCTGGACATCAAGGTGCCTTTTTAAGCAGCAGAGAGTTGCTGGCCATCGTCTGTTGGCAGTTTTCCTGACACACTGCATGCCTACTTCTGTGTCTCTAGGCGCGCTAGCATGTGTGCCGGCCATTGCGGGTTCTGGGGTCAGCCCCGCTGCACAGGCCCCAAAACACACAGTCCCCAACAATTTCAACTGAAGAAGAGCTTGGGGCGAAAACGAGGGGGTGGGGGATGTGATATCGTCCAAGATTTCCAACCCTTGAACTCAAACTCTTGAGCACGTGCATGAGTGGGTTGTCGCTGCATGTCAGCTGCAAACGTTTCAAGGCTGGGCCGAATTCGCATCATATTGCTCTAGCTATGGTAGGGCGTCACCTGCGTCATCAACTACGACTCCGCAAGCTCCGCAAAGGACTACGTCCACCGCAACATGGCTGCATGTTTTTGACATGACCTTGTCCTGGTTCTTTGAAGATTTTGAGGCGGCATGCTAGAAGCAGATGGACAACACTTGCTTCTTCAGCGATCAAATTTGCTGGGCAAATGTCCTGAGCACTTAGGAATTGGAAGAACCGGGCGCGCCGGCCGCGCACTTGGGAATCTCGATGAAGTCACGCACAGGGTCTTGCAAGTGCAGAAGGCGCCATTTTGCATATTGAAGCATGAATGCAAATCGGTCAGGCCAGAAAGGGTTGGCCTACTCCCTGCTCTTACTCCAAAAGGAGGAGATGTGCCTGTCACGGCCAATGTGCCTCGCGTGTTTGAAACACTGTCCGAGTCATCACGTCGCAGGATAAGAAAGCCTTTGAAATTGCTTCCGTTCTTGTTCGCAGCGGCGCAGTCATTCCCCCAGAGCTCGAGAAGTACGCCCTGGCCTAAGTCCATATTATGCCTGTTGTTGTGGCGCCGACAGCACAATCAGCCTGAAGCCGAGGCCACCCAACAGACTTCCGGCAAAGGAAGGGGCAAAGGCAAAGGCCGACCTTGCTACGGGACCAAGAGAGTGCTTTCACGTTCCCCTTAGGGCTGACAGCCTCTTGCAATGAAGACCTGTCGCCAGGGAAAGGAAAGGGCAAAGGCAAAGGCAAGGATGGCAAAAGCGGAGGCTCTAAGGGCAGAGGCAAGGGAAAAGCTGGAGCCAAAGGCCAGGAATTACGGAATCTCGGGCGGAGCAGCTTTGAAGGGAGTCATGAGTCATGAAATCCCCCAATGCCAGGGAAAAGCCAGCGAGTGCCTCAGTTCCCCTAGCGCTCCGGTCCATCGGGCATATCGGGCCTCGTCTGCGCTCTATTATCCGCACTCTGGGCTGAGGTTTTGATGGACTGGGGGCCTGTGTTGAGACATGCCGCCAGCGCTGTGCGTTTGCATGTGTAGCCTAAGGGTAGGCTTGCAATCTCAGTTAGGCGATGTCTTGTGGGTGCTCAATCGTTCTATTTGGTTCAGAGCGCGGCAATCTCATTTTGGCACGAGTGCAATGCTTTGCCACAGCACTTGGTGTCAGCACGACAAAGAGCTCGCCCCCAAGCACGGAGCATCCTTTCAAGTCTCTTTGCAGCAATTTTCGGTATGCATGGGGCCAGACTCTGGTACTTTCGGTCATTTTGCCAGATGCTCCGACTGCTTGTGCGAGCTGGGTCACTTAGCTCAGAGTTCTCTGATGTACACAAAAACAGGGTTGCAATCTCCGATTTTCCTCGTGCAGACCTCGAAGAAAGGCAGACACAGTGCCCACACGCTGACTACCAGTCTCAATTTATTAAGTTATCAAAGCATAAATCACCTCCGACGGTTGGCTTGGATTTTGGAATAGATGCTAGCCTGATCTGGCTGGTTCAATGTTATGCGCGGGTGCCGTGTTGACAGCTAAATACTTTGCCACGAGCTTGGGTCAGCGGGACAGGTATGTGCTTCTACTTGTTCCTCTCAACCTTGCTAGCTCCTCTGTGGGACTCTTTTCGACCTGCTCCTCCAAGCCTTTGGCGTTGGCCAGGTTGCCGTAATGTCCAAGACAATTCGCGCCGACAAACGGCCCCTGGCAACATCCCACGTTCAGACGTGCAGCTAAGCACCTCCAAAGGGAGGCAAGTGCGGCGAGGGCTTGCTGCTGGCGCAATGCGCTGCATGCGACCCCACCGTTTATGACTTCTGCAAATGCGAAGAGTGTAGAGTGCAGGCCAGCATCGGCGATATGACAGGCAGTTACGAGCTAGGTCGGTTGCCGAAATCTCAGAAGGTTTTCTAGCATAACAGACTCTGTCTCTTAGCAAGCGATTGCAGAGACAGCCGTGGCGCAGAAGACTTTACCGCGCCAGCCGGCGTATGTCAGCGTTCATGGCAGGGCTTGGGAGAAAGGAAGCTGCTTGGACGCGCCACCGCGGTGACCGCATTGCAAGAGCTTCTGAACAGTCCTGACGGAGGACAGCCAAGCAGACTCCCTTTTGACAAAGCCATGCCCATGAAGCTGGAGAAGGTGCAGCTGCATCCCAGCTCCCTGACTTCGGTCTGCCAATCGAGCAAAAAACGCAAGAAAGCACCAACAGAGGACGACACCTTCGCTCATAGATCTAGATTCTGCTGTAAGATTAAGGATTTCTGTCCACTAGCCCGTATGTTGCCATCATACTGAGGAAGTTGTACATGCAAAAGACCTTGCACTCCGTTTCTTTGACTGCCTTTGATTCGTCTGTTTATCTTTTCTAGGTTATCTTTTCATTCGTGGGCGCTATTTTATTCTTTGTCTTGTGCCTGTAGGTGGCTTTTGGGCTGCTTCCTTGTTAAGATATTGATAATGCGCCCTTAACGAAGTGGCCTCTGTTCAGAAGATGTGGTTCACTGCCCCTTTTCTGAGAGCCCCAGCAGTGACAAAGTTTCTACAAGTCACATGTTTCGAATGCCTGCGAATTTTGGCCCCAGAGGGATTTGTGGAGTTGCTCTCCACTTGTCCCCTTCTGGCTTGCTTGGAAGGCTCGAACGGCTAGTTGTAATCTCTGATGAGAGCCACTCCAGATCCAAGTGTGGCGCCCTGATCTCCGCTGCAAGGCACTCTTGAGTGCCTCCACCGGTGATATCTTGGTGCCTGACTTGGGCATGTTGGTGTAAGCACAAGTTGAAGCTTCGTCGCACTGGCAGCTCACGCTCAGGTTTTCTTTCCATTGCATTGGCGCACCAATGCAGTACCTTAGTTTCAATGAGGCAGGGCAGAAGCCACCTTAGCCTCGTTGTTGCCTCTCTTGACGTCGGCTCCTTCCACATGTCGCACCTCCGTCGCCATGTCTTTCTTGGTTGATGTGAAAAAAGGGAGAGAAGGCTTAAGAGGCTTAAGAGGCTCAGGTACCGCCTGCGGCCCAGTTGAGTAGGGAGCCATGTGCCTTTGCAGGCTGTAGGTGGCAAGGGCCAAATCAAAGGCCTCCCCGAAGTCTGGCCGACTCGCTTCTACTGGTGTATGGTTGTCGGGGTTACGGGGGCAACTGGGCTTCTGGGCTTCCTCACGAGAAGCTGACGAAGAGCACGCCGGCAGAAGCATGCATAAGATCTACTGCAATGTGAGGAATGACCTGGCAGATCTCCGCATCAAAGACCCTAGGAGACTTGGAAAACTCCTAGATTTTCCTTCGTTGGAACCGTCGACGCATGGCCAGGAAGACAGCGACACACAGAGAGCGCTTCTGGAGCTCTCCCCTCGTTTTTTTTCTGTGGCATTGACAGTATGACATATTAGGAAGCAATAGGGTTCAATAGGACTGAAAGTGCTGAGAGTTGCCTGCGGGAGTTGGCATGCTGCTTGGCATGGGTACAGCATGCGCAGGACCCTATGCCTTTGAGAGACACCTGGGTGCTTTGGGAGCAGGCTGATGCGGCAGTTTGCAGTAATTCGCGAGTTTACACTACTTATCCAGGCTCGTTTGCCGAGGTTTTCTTGCAAAATCACTTCAATGCCACTTCAGGCTGTGCCTCCGAATGATGGCAAGGGCCAGGCGCTTAAAGAACCATCAGGTGGCCCATGCAGCGGTCCAGACTTGATCTTTGGGTTTTTTTAAGGCTCAGCCTATTCCGACTCCATGAAGGAAATTGTGCCGTTCAAGACTGCACAGGACCTTTGCATACCTCTGGCCAGTTAAAATCTATTGTTAAGTTGTTCGCATGTCTGCTGCTCTGCAAGCTGGCATTGGGCAAAAGTCTTTGGCAGGAGTTCTGGAGCATCTGGAACGGCGTTGCAACCTGAGCTTGCACAGCGCATCAGTCGGTTGGTCCCTGTTGTTTCAGGGTGCAGAAAGATCAACGTTCTGAAGCAGACAAGCGAACAGCAAAGCAGTCGCCAACCGTTCAAGGATTCTGCAACTGTTGTGTGCTGTTTAGGTGTCCACGTGCCTACCTCTCTGCCTGTTGGTGATCACAAGTGCTTCTGCATTTTAAGGTGCCCCAACCGAGTGAGCTTCTGGACAACAAGCGCATCACGAGAGACAATGACGACCCAGCATGTGTTGCCTTCCCGATCAGTGCAGAAGCCTGCCATGAAGACATGTGTATGGACGCTTGAGCCATCAAGAAGTGCACCGAGCAACCATGGACCATGCACCAGGCGGGCACCCAGATGGCAATTGATGCCATCATGATCTTTAAGCAGGGGGCGTGGCTCCCAGAATGCAATCGGGGCGTCGGGGGTCCTAATTCCTGTTTAGTTCTCGTAAGGCTTTGAAGAGGTGACTAATTCGGTGCTGGCACTGTCCATTCAAAGCACACTCTGCGGCGACTGAGCACCTCCCGCCAGTGACGGGCCTAGAATCCCTAGAAGCCTGCAGTGGAGCGCGCGAAGCGCAAAGGTCAAGCCAGAATGGGAAGATCCTCTGAATGCGAGTGGAGGGCACTTCCAGGCCAGGGATTGTTGCAAACGTTCTTCCGAGCAATCCCAAGCCGAATTACCACCTAAACAGCACAAGTTCAAGAGTCTGCTCTGCCAGGTGCAGCTCAAGGGTAGCATTGGCGGAGCACAGATAGACGAGTACTGGAACAACATTGTTCTGGGAATGGCTGCTGCCTCTGAGGGGTGGGGTTGAGATTCGTTGACAGAAAAGATGCCGAACAAGAGAGGCGGTCCCACGACCTGGGGCCTTTACTAGTTGTAGGTGCAGTAGAGCCGGTGATGACAGGGGATGGGATTTGGCTGGCTGCCCCTCAATGAGCACCTGAGCAGTTCGCGGAACATACTCTTCTTGATGATCTAGTCCAGGTCGGGGGCACTCTCGAGCCCTATGACATGATCACAGGAGTCCTGCGCTCAGCTTGTGACTGGAAGGGCAGCATCCCAGAACCTGGCACCTGGCATTGTGCAATAGGGCACGCTTTGTGCCAGAGCTGGAGTAGCTGGAGTAGCTGGAGTAGAGTGAGCAGCACATTGGTGCACAGACACCCACAGCAGGGGTGGTGGGGGGCTCTCGGAATGAAGCCCTCCTCACAATGTTTCACCCAACATGACCACCAGAAGCCCTCCTGACCATGTTTCACCCAACATGACCACCAGATGCCAGATTCGTGATTCATCATGATCCACGGTTCCGTGAAGCTCTGGTGCGCAGCCTGACCAGTGCAAGGTCCGGCTAGTGGACAAGCTTTCAGGAGCAAAGGCCGATTGCCAACTTTGAAGGTTTCTGATTGCTCTCAAGCAGATCTAGTAGCTTGATGCGACCCATTGAAAGAATAATACCCTCAGAATCCATATTCCTTGAAATGTTGTGGCATTTCTTTATTTGGAAGGCTGCTGGCATCCTCAGGATCGAGCTTTGGTTCTCCAAGTGCGCACGAACCAGTCCACGGAATGCCGTGCCTCAACATTCGGACTGGCTCCTGCCTCCCAGGTACGACCAACAAGACGCGGTCAACACATTAAAAAAGAGCATGGTCTGGACCTTTCCAGCGTGCCATGTTCGCTCCCAGTGTTTGTGGCTCCCTCCCTCCGCCCATCACCTGAGAGCACTGAGGAAAAGTGCATGTGTGAAAAGCTGGATGGCTCCGCGGGGACTGCAGTGAAGATAGAGCTCAAACGTGCGGCCCCCAACTGCTTGGAGAACATATTTCAGCGCTGGTGTGCGCATGGTTGACGCTGCGGCCGATTCAGGGGGTTTGGGGTCCTTGGCACTGCTTGATTGTGTCATTGTGTCTAATGCTCGTTAGAGCCTGCAAGTTACACAAGCTGAAAGTCCATCGCAAGCTTGGCTTCGAATCTCCAAAGAAACCTTAGGCCCTAAACCCTAGACCCTAAACCCTTCGTCAGCAATTTCAACCTGAACTTGGGCTAGTGTAACGTCTGACCTTTTCCCCGTAAACGCTTGCGACACGGGTGGGAACTAAACCTAAACCCTAAACCCTAAACCCTAAACCCTAAACCTTAAACCCTAAACCCTAAACCCTAAACCCTAACCCGCCCCCTTCACATCCGCCGCGGCCAGCTCACGCCTCCGTGGGGAAGCACTGAGGGGGGAAATGCTTTGTTGGCCAACTCGGCCCTGGCTCTTACCCTTGCCCCATCTCCAAGACAGGTTCTAGGCAACTTCCTCATGAGCCCGACGAGATGTCAGCGCAGTTGCTTCAACATGCTGCTTAGGTAAGAGTCGGCAACAGTTTATGCAGTTCTGTCCGAGTTCAGCCTTCTGCCTGGCGGTTTTGTGTAGGCATATCAGGAATATGACATCGCTACAGGAATGGTTGGGAAGTTAGTCTTGATCATGATTGTTGCCTTGATATGCTTCACTTGGTAATGGCAAGCAAAGCTGAACTCCATTTAACACTCAGCAGCCACGGATCTTTGCCTTGTCACAAGAAAGGAGATGCAAGGCTTGTAGTTGACAAAGAAGGCAAACAGATGAGATCTTCGAGGAGTGATTTTGCGGACCTCTGGTCAAGAGGCCAAGCAGAATCCCAGCTACTGAGTCTATGCCCTTGCGCCACGCAGCATGTGAACCACGGTCAGAACTCACAAGTTCGGCTGCTTCTCGAAAGAATGGCCCTTCATTTCATAGTGGTTGCCAGCAGTTGAGCAAGGACGTTCAGACATGTTGGCATTGGATATTTCTGAATCTGACTGTGGCCCACAACCTCATGTAGATCGATACCTTGCCGAGGCCGGATGCTCACTTTGCCAAGCGTAGCTCTGGCAAAATTTTGCGTAGCTTCTCAGCCGGCGTTAAAAAAAGCATTATGCCCAGGGACAGGCTTGAAGTCTACCCGGCGGACAGATTCTCTAGAAGCTGCGGCCAGCAGAGAAAAGTAGGCACGAAGAACCTCAAAAGATCAGTTTTGATTTCACCTCGCACGTTGTCACAAGACATGGCCGCACGCAGCCAGTCAGCCTGGCTCTCACAGCGAATGTTTCCTTGCACCGCTCCGAATTTGCCAGCCAAGTCAAAGACACAAGCAAGCGCTTGATTTACATGCTGGCTTTCTTTCATGTCGCTGTCGCCCTGGCCAAGTGGCCAAAATGGCCTCTTTGAGCAGGCGTAACTTAAAGCAACCAAGCTCAAGGAGATTAGCAAAAACACAACAACCAACCATCATTTCAGAGAGCACTCCTTCGAAGGTGCGCCAGGTCTTGCAGCGGCGCTTCGCACAGTGCTTTCGCACTTAGACGACTTTTTGACCTTTCGGTGTGTTCCTCGGAGGCACCGCCGACAGTGCAGGCCTGAGGCCCCAGCCAGAGCCACCAGCAATTGGACCGAATGTCAGTGCAGAAGGAGCAGAAGTGTAGAACAGTAGAACAGTCGCAGTAGATTCAGTAGATGGTTGCTTGTCATTCCAGAAAAAAGCAAGAGCCTCGCATCCAGAGTGGCCCCACTGTACCAGCATTGAAGTTATCTGGCTCAGCACCGAATGAGTCAACATGGAGTGCAGCTGTGCCCGAAAGGGGTGCCGAGAAGTTTTGCGAAAGACACTTGATAGATACAAGGCAGACAAGCCCAATGCTACAAGTGCTGATACTATGTGCAGTTGTGCTTGGACAAGAATACAGATACCCTAACCCAAATCAAAGAACACTCTCCCCAGTTGGGGATGACATGACATGTGCATGGGATAGCCCATTCAAGGATAGGACGGCGTAGCTTTTGCGTTATGGACGAAAACAGCCGCTTGCCGTCATGTGCCATTCATGAGCCACTACAGCAGAATGACAAGGGATGTTGTAGGGTGGCTAGTGGCAACAGTAATAGCTAAGAAGAGGTATTGCAGCAACGGCTTCGCATTGTGCTGCAGGGTGTGGCTCGAAGAACATGGGTATCGCGAGGGCTGTGGGAGCATTCATGGATGGGTTGCGTTGCTAGCCGCCAGGAGGTGTACGATGAAATCCCAGAGTCTGCCGAGTTCTTTAGAAGGCAGCAACGTTCTGAAACACTGCTGGCTTCCGGGGGCAAGGGTGCTGAGAACGTGCTGAGAATGGCTAGAATGAATTAAGCGAGCTCACGACGAAATGCAATTGACGTTTTCGGAGTATCTGTTTGCGAACTCCAGGTATGCGCTTGGCAAGAAGCTGGGTGAAGGAGCCTTTGGCCAGGTGAGGTTGGCCACCGAGATCACAACGAAGAAGGACACAAGAATCAGAACCAGTGCTCAGCTTTTGTCAGCCCAGGGCCTCCTTTGGAAAAAAATTGGGGGGGGGGGGGGGTTCTAGACTGGGGCATGGTGCTGTAGACCCTGGTGAGGAGTTTGCGGTGAAGGTTGCGGATGTTCGAACACAGGAGAGCCGCAACGTTGTGGGTGTGTCTTGGCTGGGCAACTGCATCCTCAAACACACTTTCAGTTCTTTCTCGGCTGTATAATTTACCTGTCAGAGTGGGCAACTCAAGAGCGCGGGGGGCGCTGCGGCTCCCAGTGCAGGTGAGCAAGCGAAGAAAAAGGAACATCGAGCGAGAGATCTACATGTGGCGACTTGCCAGTGAAGCCAAAATCACGCAAGTCACAAGCTTAGAAGCCGCCTTCTACTGCGGCGGGTTTTATTACATGGTCTGCGAGATCTGCAAGAGACACCCAGCTTTCCCAGCAGCGGTTCCCCGAAGAACCCTCAAGTGGCTTACCTGCAAAATAAGTTTTTGCGGTGGCCGCAGCGGACACTCTCAGGAAATCTCATGCAGCACCTACTGCATGTCAAGACTCTTGCCGAAGACGAGTTTGCTACACTGGCCTCGGAGATGCTGAAAGGAATCCATCATCTCCACACCATAGGGCTCGTGCACAGAGAGGCTGAGCAAAGACTTCATCCTTACTTTGCAGAATCAGAACCACAAGCTGCGAGAGCGGCGTGAGCATGTGCGAACCGCGAACCCCTCGACTCATCCCATGTAGCCAAGGACATCAAGCCAGAGAATTTCTTGTGTGCGGACAAGACTGGCTTCCAGCTCAAACTCTGCGATTTTGGCCTTGCATTGAAGCAGCCGAGAAAGGGGAAGCTATCCGGCATTGGTGGCACCGCCCCTTACATGGCCCCGGAGACCTTGGTGCTGCGAAGGGGGCTGCAGTCCAAACCCACCTTCCACAAGGAAGCATCTGTGGAGAATTTGGATGTGGGCAACTAGGGCCTTAGTAGGCTTTAACGTGGTTTAACATCAATGGTTTGCACCAAGTTTGCCTTCAGCTCAGACCCTTCGGGCATGTAGGGCCAGGTTTTCGGCATGCCTGACAGGAAGTGGATGTATGGGCCTTCGGAGTAATCCTTTACCTCATCCTCTTTGGCAAGTTTCCGTACATGCCACCTGGAGAGGCCACGGCTGAAACAATGAAGTGCCTTGCAGTGATGTGGGGGTTGTCCAAGATTGGGGGGGGGGGGGGGGTACCCTTTCTGGGGGCCCCTGTATAAGGATTCTCGTATTTGGGTTTCTATTCGGGGCCCCTTACTTTCGCAAACCCCCCCATGCTCTTCTCGAGATTTTTGGTGTCAGCTTCGGGGAGAGCGTGGCCTTGAGAAGACGAGGGCTCTCATGGTTAGGGCAGATCCAAAATTGGGGGTTTCCGAAAAAAGGGGGTACCCTTTTGTAATCAGGATCATAGCATTTTGGGGTACGCTAAGGGGTTTTCCCCCCTTTTTTTGGACAAAAAAACCCAATCCAAGGCATGCCATCAAGCACGACAACCCTCCTCTTCACTTCCCGGAGTCGCAGTCCTCGCTTGCCTTGATGCTGACCACGCGGGTGCCACTTGCAGGGGTCCATCCCGAGTAGCAAAGAATAGTTTACAATACTAGTCCTAGTAGTAGTACTAGCAGTAGTACTAGTAGTAGTAGTAGTAGTAGTAGTAGTAGTAGTAGTAGTAGTAGTAGTAGTAGTAGTAGTAGTAGTAGTAGTAGTAGTAGTCGTGGTGGTGGTGGTAGTAGTAGTAGTAGTAGTAGTAGTAGTAGTAGTAGTAGCAGTAGTAGTAGTAGTAGTGGTGGTGGTGGTGGTGGTGGTAGTAGTAGTAGTAGTCGTCGTCGTCGTAGTACTACTACTACTACTACTACTACTACTACTACTACTACTACTACTACTACTACTACTACTACTACTACTACTACTACTACTAATGACAATAAGAATAAGAATAGTAATAATGACAGGAATATAATACTGGATTTCTAAGTTAAGTGAATAAGTGAACTACATGAACACAGTAAACTCACTATATTATATCTCCAGTAAATAAGAAGTAAAAAATCATGCATTCCAGCGCTCACACTTTTATTCACTTAATAATGTATCGCCTGGATGTAATAATAATATAATAAGAAGAGAAAAACCACAATCATACTGTTCTACATCACATATAATATAATGATAGTAAGGGCATCCAGACTTACCACTCGGGAAGATGCACGAGCACGATCATTCTGAGATACTCACAATGGCAGCTTGAGCACTTTGTTTAGAATTGCCTGTCATGGATATACGATTCAGAAGTGGAATAGCTATAAAAACAGAACTGGTGACTTTGGCATGAAGTTGAAGATCGATGCGTTCACTGACTCGGCATACTCGGCCGTGGTACGGGGGCATACTCACATGCAACCATAGCTGCCGCAAGACCAGCATGAATAAAGGCGTTCAACAGTCACCCTCGCACTGACGAATATGCAAGAGCTGTTCCAAGTCGCGCCCCCATGTTCCCGAGCTACTTTGACATAGCTGAATACAGGGGTCAGGGGTCAGCTTCCCGTACCAGGTACTGGTTCGAGATCCCCGTCGGCGCATTACAGCCAAGGATGCCCTGCAAGACCCATTTGTTCTTCAGGCAGCAGGGTCATGAGAGGCATGTGATTACTGGCGCTTCGCCCGCCCGCCAAAGGCTTCTGGAATGGTGGGCAGGTGGGGCAACGAACCAGGAGGATCAAGGCTTGCGATCCACAGCAAAGGCATGGCAAAGGCTAAGAAGAACCAGTGTCTTCATGGAGCTCCGACTTACTGCATTTTGCAGCCCATTTAAAGAGGCCTCGGTGTTTTTTTAGCACATGTTGTCGATCATTTTAGTGCGTTTAAAAATGTTCACAAAAAGACGCCACAGAGGTTATTTGTGCCGAAAGCCCACATACGCCCTCGGGGCATCTGCTGGCTTGTTGCCAGCAGCTCCCTTCAGGGCGATGTGGGGAACCATGTTCTGGAAGTGGTGCACTAGCAGTCACTAGCAGACTAGCACGTTCTCTCCCTCTGTCTGAGCCTCAATAAAAAACCCTGCCTAAGCCAGACTGAGACTTTCTCTTGGGTGGTGGTTTGCTCTGAGTTTGGTCCTGCCTTGTAGTTTTTTGAGCAGGTGCAGTGGCAGAATTGTAGGTCCTGCTTCAAGGATTGCACCTTCTGATCGTCAGCTCGCGGGTTGCTCCTGCTGAGTGGTTGGCCCCAGCCAATTATGCGGATGGGCACAACTTTGGATTGTCCGAGCGCAAGCGATCAAGACTCAGAGCAGCATAAACATAAATTCAACGACTGCTGAATGCCTCGACTGAAGTCAGGATCGAGGGGCACTGTCTAAACGACACCGCCCTGCATGAGCCCAACAGCAATGAGTCAACACGGCATCAGTTGATAGACTGACTGGATCAAGGCCCAAAGAACGGCTGCACAGAGCTGCCACCACAGATAGGCTTGGATAGGTCTGGGATCCGCCTCATGCACAACTTGGACAAGGGACATGGTCAGGACAGCCAGCAAGATCGCAGCACGTGCGAAGCGAAGCTTTTGCGTGAGTCCGTTGAGATGAAGCCATCCTTGAAACCAATGAGCCCGTCTCAAAGCCAGAATAGCATGTCGAGGAACACTTTCTCCCAGACTCTTCCTTTTTTCTTCGACTGCCAAGTTTAGGAACAAACACGACGGGCTGCACCCACCCCTGCGACGTCATCATAACATGACCCACCAACTTGGAACCCGCACAAGCCAGCGAAGGGCTGAATCATCGAGTCGTGGCGCAGGCCAATGCGCATGCCAGTCGACAAGACTCGCGGGGAAGTGACCTGCGGGTGTCTGTGCGAGATGCAAAGGACCCGGGGTATGGGGTTCTTGCTGTTTCGTGCCCACAGGGTTCTTGGTTTCTTAAACGGTTCAAGACAAGGTCGCCCACTGAGGCACCTTGATGTTTTAGGGACTTGCGTATCTATGTTGCGGAGCTTGCGGAGCCCTTTCCAATTCGCTTGCAGCATCCTGGAGCTCTGCCCTCAGGACATGGCGGAGAAGTTGAGGGAGTTCCAAATCAGCGAAAACACGCAGCAAGACTTAGAAAGCCGGCTGAGCCTTGCTTGCAGTCCACGCCTCTGGCCAAATCTGTGCCACGCATCTTGTCAGTCACGGCTGCACTTTGAAGCCATGTGAAAGGAAGACTGTGACGGCGAAAAGTGGTGGTATCTGGTTCTCCGAAGGAGATGAAACGCTCGTCTCGCCAACCCAGTCCCTGAACTCAGTTTCTGCGCGGGTGCGCGGCTCAGATGGGGATCTGTCGGCGCAAGCACCTCTCAGTTATCTCGGCCACCTGACTCAGCCTCGGGTACGTTGACAATACCATTAGCAGACTCGAGCGCGCCAAGGCGGACTCGAGAATCAAGAAGGACAAGAAGCCAGTCTCACGCGACAAATTCGGATCCTCGACTCTAAAGGCCTTTCAGGTGCAGGCGTGTTTGCTTGTCCAGTTCGCCGTGTCTGGACATGCATACCTCAGCAGCACCACCTTAATAGACCCCGAGAGCCAGGAGGGTTCTTGGGCTCTGCATTTCAGAGACGGGCGAGAGTTTATAGGCTACACACATCCTGCACCTTCCCGGCAGTCACAGAGCCAATCGTCACCGAGGAACACATTCCGGTGTCGTCTCCGAGGCCGGCAGAGCTTGGCTTTAGTTGCTTCTTTGCGGCTTGACAATGTCTTGACCTAGATGCACGGACAAGAGGCTGAGAGGTCTTGAGAGGGCAGTTCTGGAGTGGACCTCTAGCCTAGCCTAGCCTCAAAATGATTGGTTTGAACATGTGAGGAGCAGGCGAGCAAGCCAGTTGAAAAGGTGGCTTCGATTCCTGAGGAAGTAGGTGAGCCCAGAGCAGCTTGAGTGGTACTTGGAGGGTCACAGAGTTCCGACAACAGTGGGCATTGTGAACGTTGCGAATCCTTGCATGATGCACCCAACTCAAGCCAGCAAATGCTGCCGTGTGTCACTAAAGTTAGATGCACGCATGGCTATTTAAAGTAGACCCATGGCAATCAGCCACAGGGGTACATCACGGTCTGTCGGATCGTCTTCCGTGTGCGACGCCACCGGAATGCTCAGGTTCCCGCCTTTGGGACCCCTGCACAGGATCTGAACCTAGAACATCCTAGAACCATTCCCTACTACGAGGTCGTACATCTGTCAAGCCCTGCCCTGCCCTGTGCATGAGCTTGACGATGCCGAGAACTGCTCAAGGTCTACGCGCTTCACCAATAGGTCGTGCAGGGTTGTTCAGAGTCATGCACAGAGTGTAGCAAATCCTCTAAGCATGAGAACGTTGCCTGCTTTGCATGCCCTGCCGGATGAAGCGGAGATTTCAAGCCTGAGCGCGCTCCAAAAAAAGGCAGCGCGACGAAAATCTACGTGTTTGGATGCTTGACTTCCATCATGCATGCTTCGCATCACTTTCCTCTCCCGCCCTTGGTGTGGGGCTGTTGGATTTTGAAGTCAGCCGTGCTCTTCGCCTCCGTGCTTCCTCGCCCGGTGGCCCGGTCTCCTGCCTCCTGGAGTGCCCCACCCCCCAGAGAAGCCCACAAACAATCGCGATAATTTTGCCGAGTTTCCCGGAGTGCCTCTTCAGAGGAGCCAGAGTCCAACCGAGCATCCCTGGAGTGATCGAGTGCTCTGAGAAGCCCGCAGACAGTCCCGCCGGATCCCTGAGAAGCGCAGCTGCCGAGCGGCCAAGCCCGCGGAGAGATCTCTGGAGCGTTTTGAGCAGTATGGCTCCCGCATCAGGTAGCTGTGGGGTGGGGATGCTTGAAGTACATATGTTAGGTGCAATCAGCCGGGCATTCTTTATGACCTTTCATCAAACGCTGAGGGACGTCTTGGCAAATCCCAAGGGGCGCTGGAACTCGAAGAGTAGGTTTCAATCATCGTCAGTGAGTGAGCGAGGAGCGGCCTAAAGGCCTTGCCTAAGGCGCTGTCCCAGCTTCATAGGGGGCTCCGTAACCGTCATCGCCCCCTCCACTTGGAGTTCACGCTGGCCCGGCGTCCCAGGCTCCGCAACCGTCATTGCCCGGCAAAAAAAACAGGTCATCGTCAGAATAAAACATTGAGATCCCGAGCATGCCCTGCAGGATTCTTCCCGAAAACCGGTTGTGTCGCCCACTCGAAAGCCTGAACTTCCATGCGGCAGGCTTCAGGCATTGGTCGAGCTGAAAGCCCTAGCAGCACCCCTCCCCCCAAGAAGAAAAATATGCAAAACAGGACTCACTTCCACTTATGGTTCGAGCCCACATTATCAGCAGAATCCTAGCTAAGACGTTTGTCATCTCACCCTATACAGTTATATGTACATATACATATTTGCGTACTCGTCTTTTCATACAGCTTTCGAAGTTTTGTTCTTCATATTTTTGCGACTGAAATGTCTCGATCATCTAGCAAGGTAGATTGGTAAATCTCTAAGAACACCGTGCGCATGACACCATGCCCCATGTTGCGGATGCCGTTTAAGCACGGCTCCGTACTCCTCGTGAAGAATCTTTCGTTCTTTTTATCAGCTTGTTGTTCCATTGGAACCATATTCGGGTAGCTGCATAGATCACTGACTCAACCAAGGCAGGTCTGTCAGTCGTTGGCCTGGC
>CAJNDS010002592.1:307979-350269 GCA_905221605.1 Symbiodinium natans | reverse complement strand
TGCATTTGTTGCTTGATGGGAGCCTGTCAATTAGAAAATCAGCGAATATTGCAGCCGTTCTCTACAAGTCATTGGTCATTCTTTTCACAACTGCATTCCTAGGTCAACGGGCTGCTCTACTTGAACCTGCCGCTGGCGCAACTTTTGTGGATTGAGCGTGCGCCTTAACGGGCATGGTGTCAAAGGGGGAATGAGTGCAAACACAGTGTATACAAAGTGCACATTGCAGCGTGCATTGCAGAGTGCATTGCAGAGCAGCTTTGGACCTACAAGTTCCATGCTGCTAAGTAGGACCACTCGAAAGCAGGGTCGCCTTCCCCCGACGCAGAGGTGACACAGAGATTTGTCCAGTAGGATCCTAGACGGAGGCCACTTTTTCAGACAGCTTCAGAATGAAGAGTCAAGGAGATCCACGCACGAGCCTTGGAGATTTTACCCGACTTTGAGGGGCTTGGAGGAGGCGAGAGGGAGAAAAAAGGAGAGATAGAGAGAGAGAGAGAGAGAAAGAACGGGTGTCCACTGCGGCGTCTCTCCACGCCCACTTGGTTTGCCCCGAGGGCTGCTGCGAGCAGACGCACTGTGCTCCGGCGGCACCGACCAGGCCCGAAGCCTGCGCTCATTGATGTAGCATCATGGAAATGCGCAAGCCCGGGACCCTAGACCCTAACCCAAGGCGAGCTTCTTATGAGTTGCATTGCTTGTCCAACATATACGACGTTGCATGGCGCGTCTCCGTAGCACCTTCGGCCGTGAACCCCGATCCGTTATACTCAACCCTGCCCGACCTGACGGGACTTCACGCACTAGCATATCACGCATTGAGGTAAGCTTCCCTTACTACTTCTCAAGTTTGGCATGCGAATATGTCGTCGATAGAATCGACGGGTCCCCTCTAGTGATTTAAGATTTACGATCTATGATCTTATATCCCAATTCGAAGTATGATTATATGAATTTGATTATATAATCAAATTCCAAATAAGATATCTTCAAGAATCATAAAATTCGTAAAATATCATATCCAGTCAGCCCGCAGCCCCACAACCGCAACCCTTCAACACCCAAAATCACCCAGCCCCCACCACATCCGACACAACCCCCCAAACAATTACAGCAAAAGCAAGAAACAAAACCCCAAAATACGACAAAACCCCGTACACAAACCCTATACAATTTCTATTAACCCCCAAAACCCTAAACTACAAAACCCTAAACCCAACATATGCCGAAAATTGCGGGAGTTGTTTATTGGGAGCAAACGTCTCTCTCAATGAAGATTTCATAATGAATTGGTGCTTTTGGGAGCACAAGTCTCTTGCACCGAAATTTTCAGATCCGGATGTTTCCCAAAATTCCTAAGAGTTTTAGACAATCCCCCTGCAAGACCCTCCCAAACAACCAAAATTGACCGGAAAAGGAGGCGGGGCAACCGACAAAACGACCGCAGAACGAAAATAGAATCCGGGCGAGATCAAATTTATTACATTCTTCCTGACCGACACACAACCACAAAATCACGATCCTCAATTTCAACCCACTCTCGCGACCCGAGACTTCTCCATCAAAAGCTCCAACCACGCTCGGCGAACACTCTATTTTGAAGGACAACTCTCATCATCCTCCAGATCTCCCACCAATTCAAACCAACGATCCCATACGTCCCTGTGATTTATAACGGTACATAATAGACCAAATGATCTTTAAAGAAAATGGGAACGATGAATATTTCTTGAACGATGAGAAATCAATAAGAACGAACTCCCATGGATCAGACGATTCCGTCCCGTATTCATCAATACACCTACGATTTCGGGATCAATACCTAAGATTAATTCCCCCCCCCCAAATCTCCCCATGGATTTAATTCTTAGACCCTAATCCCCGAATCCGAAACCCTAAATACTAACCCCCCAAGCACGCTAAAAGGCAATTTGAGAACCATCATTTCGGAAGAACTTAAAATCAGACATAAATATCGAAAAAGAGAATTATAGATAAGTATTGATGTAGATACAAACAGATAGAGATTAAGATTGACACATATATAGATTGAGATCAACTGGTAGAAACAGATGAAGAAAGCAAAAACAGTCATGATACAGACAACGACACAAATAAAATGGAGACAAACGTGATCCTATAAGAACAACAGATTTCCTGCACTTATTACGAATCCCCCATACAACCCCCAAGTAGAGGAGAATTGGCAATCATCCGGCTGCCGCAAAGGCAAAACAACACGATCTAGCCCACACGTTTGTTGGACGTCTGGGTTCGCCAAACGCGAAACGGTCGTCTTCTTGGGCAACGATGTCGCCATTGTCGTCGTTTGTTGACGTCTTCGTTCGCGAAAGGCGCTGTTGGACGTCGGGGTATGTCGGCGTTCACGACGTGCGAAACTGTCGTTGCTTTCGGTGTTTTTGGAGGACATCCGGAGCATTCCGGAGCTTTGGTGGCTCGAAAGTCGACTTCGGTAGTACAAGCGTAGTACGCCGAGGACATCCGGACGTCCAGTCGACTTTTGTAGTACAGAGCAAGTACATGGAAGACATCTAGAGCTCCAGTGGCTCGAGAGGCGAGTTTTGGAGTACAAAGGTAGTGAATGTTGTCTGGAGCGCTTGGCGTATGGTTGGAGGACCCACATGGTCTCTCACTGTTTGGGGTCTACGGCTGGCAAAATATACATATACATATACATATACGTATACGTATACATATACATATATACATATGTATGCTCATATATTCCACACACATTTTTGGACAGGGTGGGAATTCGGAACACACGTTGTTCTGCTCACGACTGACTGCTTTTTGAACATGTAAGTGCCAATCCTGCGTTGCTTGGACACGGTGCCAACTCTTTGGCCCCTTCGCGAGAGGCAGCTGAGGACGTTTGACAAGCAAGCCCAAGGGTTGTTGGAGGTGGTCTACACCAAAGGCTGCCCCTCAAAGTCCTTGCAATCGAATTTGGTCAAGCCATGCCACTGCAGTGCATCTACCGTTGCTTGCATGAGTTGCTTACATTCTCGGCTCGCTCGCTCTACCATTGCGGCATTGAGCAAAGACTACAGCGAGACTTTCGCGCGATGAAGAATCAAGCTTGGGCTCCATATGCGCATGGCTAGAATCACCTACGCCTAAGCCTGGCATTGCCAGAGCTGCTACGTATCAAACAGGTCGCATCTCCTTGCAAATCCACGCTGGCATCTTCATGCGCTAGACAAGTGTTAGATGATGACTTTCTGCTAGATAAGTGTGTTGTTGCCATTGGAACGATCCAACCTGCTTCGCTCCTATGCGCTTGATTTCGCATCAGAGCCCGCATCTTCGATGACGGTTGGATCGTTGGATACAGCCCCATCTTTGGGCATGGGTCGCCTGGCCAGAGGCAAGTGACGTCGCCGAACAGGCCGAGAACTTGCATCGATATTCATTATCTGGTTCCAGACAAACATGTACGTGTACCTGTGTATGTATGCATGTGTGTGTATACACACAGGCGCGTCGACCATGAAGAAAAGATGGAGAGCAGATCGATGGCTTCTTGTGATAGCTTGACACATTGCATGCAGGAATGTCCACCTATGCTTTGGTGAGCACATGAAGCACAAAGAACTTGCTCGAATCCCAAGATGGCATCGAACGACTTCCTTCCTTGCACGGTACGTGATAGGAACAACCGGGGGCCGTGCCGCTTTGGACCCTCCTTGAGCCGCTTCATAGCTTTCCTTCGGCCTCATGGAGTTCGTTGGTTGTGGTCCCATGTCCGAGAAACTTACTGTCACACTCGAAAAGCAACAAATCAGAGGCCTCACTTTTGTTGCACATGCGAGCCACTGTGCAGCCGCAACGGTCTTTGGCATCCTTCTAAGTTGACTCTAACCTTGACAGCTACCAGAGCACTCTGGGCATGGCTGTCCAGGACCCACTGCACCCGGCATGCCATCTTTGGCCATGCTCTTGATGCAGAACTTTTCAACGCACCGTCAACTGAGGGAGCTTATCGGGGGTGTGGGTTGCTCTCCGCCAACAGTTCTGGCGGCGTGCAAAAACCCGTACATGGACGTCCTCTGCACATGGCATCTGGCCGGCAGAACATAAGACAACTTGCTGCGAAGCATCTTCTTGATTCTGCCACATGCAGGGGATGTCTAGCCAGATTGCATTTGCAGGGAAAACGCGCCAGTCCCTTTCAAAGGGCTTGGTTCCGAGAAGCAAAATTGTGTTCACGGTTGCGGCTCCGTTCCCCGGCTTGAACAAGCAACATTCCAAACAGGATTAAGGGTTTGGGCACCCGACGCAACGTCACCGTAATCTCGATCAGACAGATTTGTTTTCTTGCGCTCTCTGGGCACAAAGGCATATCTGCACCGCCTGAACGGCCATTTTGTCGCTCACAGCTCTGATCTTTCATCTGGCAGGGCAAGCAGTGAAGTTGCATTACCAGCTATGTTGTGCGAGCTTCTTTGATTCATTGAATTATGAGCACATCTGCCTCGGAATACCTATGCCCACATGAGAAAGCACGAGCTTCTGCGAGGTTGGTCCACTTTACTGCTTGACTTGTGCACCCGTTGCGATGCACCCAATGCCCAGTGGCCTGCAAATACTTTCGCAATAGCTTCCTTATTGTTGCAAAGCGGAGACCCGTGACATCCATGAAGCATGATCATCTGAAAGATAGCCAGCACTCTTTCAACTGAGCGTCTCGTTGCTGTGGCGTTAGGGTCTTCGGGAACTCCACAGCTACCTGAGGCCAGCCGTTCACACGGAAATCAACAAACCCACATGTCGTGCACATGTCGTAGTGTGCTGGTTCTTGGTCAGATTAACTCTCTTCGGTCTTTCTTGGAAGTTCCTGCGCCTTCACGTGCAAATCGCCAAAGCTTGCAGGATCGTCGCGGTGCGGCATTCCCTCACTTCGTTTCTTTAGCACCTGAGAAGCTCACACAAAGTGGACCACCCTGCAGCAGTCTGCACGTGGCCAATGCAGCCTGCAGGTGCTTCGTCACGTCGGTCTGCTTGATTTCTACTTCATGTCCTCGTCAAAGATACACAAATCTAGCAAGAGGAGACACGTTGTTTGATGTGCAGCTGCTTGACGTAGGACCCTACAAAGGCCATGAAGGCAAATTTGCCCGTGCGCATTATGCAGCACCTGTTTTCACAAACCATGTGCCCGAAGAGTGGTGATCTCCTGAATGCCATGCTTAAAATCAAGCTTTCTAACCTCCCCCCACGGCCACAGGAGATCGGTCCATCCAAGTGCTGGATGGTTCTCGACCAGCCCAAAAGGGACTCTCGAAGGCTGATCTTCAAGTCCTGGTGCTGGAAAGGGCTTTAAGCTTTGAGATGGATGTTCACCCCTAGTGCCATTGTAACCGATGCTGACAAAGCATTTTTGAGGCCCCCGCAGTGTGCAAATCACTGCCCCGACGATCGAAGCGTGGGTGCTTCTTGGCCTGGAGTCGGTACCGATGACTTTCCCAAGGAGACCGCACTATAATTGCAGGGCTGGCGGAACTCTACTTAGCTGGACAATGCCGCTTTGCCTTCAGCTTGAGGATGACGCTTCCTGGAAGCATGCCAGGCCGCTCCTCACAGCTCAGAACTGCCCAAACAAAAGTGCAACACCGAGGCATTCCACGCCGGAGTGTACATGTACTGTACAAAGAGTGGATACTGTTCCCGTCGGTAACCGCTAGGCCCCGGCAGGTGCGCTTTCGGACGCACCCTCACAGATCAGTGCATTTGGTTCTACAGGTAAAGTGTCTTTACGCCTGAGCAGGATGACTTTTGGCTTGTTCACCACCTAATGGTGCACAGAAATCTCGTATGCTGGAATTCTGGCTGGTGATTGAAAGGCTCCTCTGCCTACGCTCGTCAGGAGTTGGCTCCACTGCTATTTTAGTCTTGAAGACGAAGAGTTCCGTTGTCGGCATTGTTGTTGAGCATGAGACTATGGTGAAATGGCTGCAAAAGCACTCAAAGGTTTGCGTCTCATGTTGTGGTTTCTACCTCTGCCTTTTGCTGCATTCATGTTTTGCAAAAGCTTGTGCGAGAACCTTTCAAGAGTTGGCGCCCACCTTTTGAAGCCACCGCTGCTAAGAACGGATGATGTACGGTGGCTCCGCAGGTAGTAGGGAGTACAGATGAGGTAGTAAAGGTGGTGGCGGCAGGAGCAGCAATGGCAGTATCAACAGTAACAGATGCGTGGTCGTTCTCATGGTGCTCGTGGTGTTGGATGTGGCGCAAGCTTCAATTTCATGGTTTTGTTAGTTTTGTTCGGGCCGGTGCCATGGTGTCGTGGATTCGCCGCTCGCCATGACTCGATCGTGCTCCTGTGTGACTGAAGACCTGCGCATTCCGCGTTCTCGCTTCATTCTCAGATTGTTGCCCCTAGCTCTTGTAGCTTTCATGGGAAGCGGGCTTACCCTTTTCAGGGATCATGTGGCCAAATCGACCCCAGGCCAGGAAATGTCAAGACATCACGGGCCGTCTCTAGTTCTGGCTGGTGCCTCTGCCATGCGTGGAAAAGTGACGGTGTCGCCACTGGCCATGCCCTTCCTTGGCAGCAGCAAACAACCCGTAGCGGAGAACCAGCGCACCTCCCAATGTGACATTTTTCAGGGCTTCGCCTGTGCAACCCCCACATCATGCATCGAGGCGCGTGGCAGAAATCACTGTTGACGCTAAGTCTCGATTACAATTCTGTTGAGATGTACGGCCGCTTCAGGCTCTGTATATGCATCTGATGCAAACCATCGGTGCTACCAAGTGGCTCAATGTGCACATCCAAGGGTGCATCTATTTCCTTGCATTTCTCCTGGCGATCAACACACGCTCCTGAAGCAATCTGGAGCTCGATGACTCTGAGGACTCCCGCAAAGATAGATGGTTCAGTGATGGTTCACTCCGCCATACTCCGTCTCCCCTTCCCGCGCCCCTGCTCTTTTTGTGCAAATGCGGCCAGCTTCGCCTTGCTAGGCACTTCCTGTTGCTGCTGGGTGAGGAAGGGGCCCATCTGGACCTGCACCACCTGGCTTTGGGCGGCAGTTTCTCCGGAACGCGACTCGGCAATGCAAAGGGGCTAGGACTTTGAGGGGATGCAGCATCTTAGCCTCTGCTAGCATGGCCTTTCTTGCGACTAGTGTTGGACAAGCCTTATGATGCGTAAGATGCGTAGTCCTGCAGGCGGAGAGAACTGATGAACCAGGCACCTTGATCTGGTTCTTGCACTTCCGGCAGCCCTGCAATGGGCCGGTGGTGGGTAGTGGTAATTACACTTGGTCCATACAGCGCGGGACTAGCACAGAGCATCCCTTTGCGGAAATAGAGAGAGAGAGAGAGAGAGAGAGCAGCCCAGGACACCTATTATCACCTATTGTGTCCATTGCGATTAGCGATCTGCTGACAAGCCTTAAACTAAATATGGCGGAAAACTTGCAGCACCCAGCAGGCAGGACAAAGGAAAACACTTAAAAAAGAGGCCAAAAGAAGAGCGTGGAGAGCCTGCAAAAGGCACCAAGCAAAAGGCACCAAGGCTCGCCTTGCAGTTTGGCGAGTTGGGATTCTTCCTGCAGCCTCTGCAAACCTTGGGCTGCCGCTTCTTTTTGTCGAATCTACTATCTTTGGTGAACTGGTGCTGCGGAAGAGTCTATGGGGAAATTCGCAAAGCCGTCAAAACGCGCAGCGACATGCAAACAAAGCTGTGCATTCGCATTCGCATTGCCATCCCTTTCCTCCGGGGTCGCGGCAATCCCTCGCTTGACCTCACGTTGCGGGCTTTGTGTGGCTTCCCACGACTGTGCTTTCCATTTGTCCGTAGGTGATGTGGTCAGCTTCGACCATCTTCCGTAGATGAAGAATGCTTTTCGGACAAGTGGCCGTGGCACGGAACTCTGTGCCCAAGTAGAGGCTCTCAAGATCCACATCGATTTCCTGAACGAAGATGCTGTCTATGTCTCGTTGGATGGACATGAATCCAGCCCCGAGCCAAATCTCAGTTTATTCAGCGAGCGGCGGAGTGGACATCATTGGTTGACTCTACCTTGCCCTTCTCAGAATCCTTGACGGCAGCCATGCCACCTCCGAAGACTGCAATGTTCTGCACGCGGCTGTGGCATTTCGTCACGAACCTGGCCTGTGTCGTACAGAATCTTCTTGTCAGGGTCATTGAGGACCTCGTACGCATCTCCTTACTGTTCTGGCTTGCGGTCCGCTCAGAAACAACCATGTTTTGTCGTATAGGTTTGGCACGATGAGCCTCGTGTCTGGTATGTCGAGTCAATGATCCTGTATCAACCGAGGGTCGGATCTCGGCGAACTTGGCTTTGGAGGCCTCGTCCGGGTTCTTGTCCGGATGATACCTTGATGGCAACCACTCGTACAACAGTGCGACAAAGGTCGAAATCGAAGTCAACCATGTAAATGCCCACGTTTCCTTCACTAGTTGTTCAGGTGACTTAGATGGCAAGTCGGCAACTCTCTACTGTCCGACAAGGTGCTGAATCGAGAGCTTACGATACACCTAGCGGCGGCTGAAGGCACACTGTGCTTCGAGTCAGATTGGACACTGACTTTCCGAGAGTGGGAAGAGCATCTCCATCCATCTGCTGAGCCTTCTTGATGCTCGCTTCATCAGCGTCTTCGGCGAGGCCGAGGATTTCGTACAGATCCTGCAGAGTGATAGCAGAAGGATCCTCTCCTTTCTCACATGGTCAATTGTCGTGTGCGCGTGCGTGTGCGCGCGCGGGTGCGCGCGCGTGTGTGTGTGTGTGTGTGTGTGTGTGTGTGTGTGTGTGTGTGTGTGTGTGTGTGTGTGTGTGTGTGTGTGTGTGTGTGTGTGTGTGTGCGTGTGTGCGTGTGTGTGTGCGTGCGTGTGCGTGTGTGCGCGAATATATATATATATATGTATATATATATATATATGTGTGTGTGTGTGTTTGTCTGTGTGTGTGCGCTCACCTTTCCTGGTGCACTTTTACGGATGGTTGTTCTGAGCGCAAATCACGAGGCCCAGGACGAGACACGTGAGTGAACCATTCTGTATCCTTACCTTCCCATTTGCTCCTTGTCCAAGTCCACAGCCTCGTGGTCAAAGATTCGGTTGAAGGTCAACGTCAGGCGCCTGAGAAGAGGAAACCACATGAAACCCGGTGGCAATCAAACAAGCTCAGGTCAGGGAGGAGACTCTGAGTGAGGGAGAGAGAGAGAGAGAGAGCTACTAAGAGTATCGACGTCTGGCGAAAGCCACCTGCTCGCAGAACCCAGCTTGCAGGAGCGTGTGTGAAATGGTGGCAACGGAGCTTCAACTACAATTACAGTTGATCTGCACAAGTGCAAGAAATACAAAGAAATAACATACCAAAGCTTCTTCCTGAGCTATTCCAAACATTGCCAAGCTGCTCTCGTGGATTTCGCTTCGAGTTGCCTCCGCACCGAGGTGGACATGAATTGCTGCTGAGAGGCAGCCCTTGAGTTCTGCACAATCCGGAACATTTACGACGATCAGACGAAGGAATCCGAAATCAGAACACCACCAGATGTGACACGACTTGCTCGTCAGCTGCTGAGACTCCAACAAGCACCGCTCTTTTGCGCGTGTCTAAGCTGCGGGCCCTTCAGACGCTGGCCCTCAAGCCGTGAAGGTTTCGGATCCTTGTCTCCGAAGCTTCAGGACATTTCAGGATTCTCGATGTCAACACGAAGGGTCAGGATGGCCGGGCCACGTCATGGCAACAGAGGCAATAGACACTGGTAGGTGCAGACAAGTGGCAGGTGCAACTAGCCTAAGAAGACTTGCTGGTGCAAGAACAGGTCAAACATTCTGTTGCGAGGGAAGCGTGCGGCGGTAGCAGCGGCAATGCACTTTACGTTGCAAGTTCCTGGCTCGGGGCTTTCTGCGGGCTTGCCAAATTGCAGCCGCTGGACTCAAAGATTCCAGCATTCCCAATGGAAAGGTACAACTTGCCCTTCTCGGCCGTCCATTTGCATCCACGTTGGCACCTCAGTCCAAGCTGCTTTCTCAGACTGGAAGACATGCTGGCTACGGGATCATTCTGCCTGCGTGAATCTGAAGTGAGATGTTGCGGCCAAAGGCGCTGCTGGATCGGGGCCTCGATGTCGCCGTCGCGAGTTAGCTTGATGGTGAAGCCATCATTATTCCAGGACCATTCCTCTAGAATACTCTAGAAGTGACCAGACACTCTCTCCCTCCATGCCACAAGTACATGTATATGAGGTGTTCAGACGATTCGGAACGAGCTGAAGCAAGCAAGTTGCTGTACCCTTCAGCCAGGACATCGTCTTCGAGACCTGGCAAGGCCACCGCAGCATGGGAGCTCTGCATGTCCAAGTCAGAACAAACTGCACAGAAGTGCGTGCTGTGTGCTGGAATGCTGTGTGCAAGGGGAATCAAATGGCAATCCGCCTCGTCTGAAACACCCTGTGGCCACTGCACAGGCTGGGGTCGGCGACCTCCGAGAACAACTGCAACATCCAAAATTTGGGGATTCCCCTGGCCCATGGTCAGGATGTGATAAGATCTTGCACCACTAAGCTGGTTGCATGCTGCAATCAAATGCCCAAAGCACCTTTAATAAGCACCTTTGAGCCTGGCCTCCGCCGCCCATCTCGAAATGGATGTTCTGTGCACCTGCACCATCGAGTGCTACGAGCATCAGACGCGCACCCGGGCGTCATAGCATGGCTTCAACATGCTTCAACATCCTCGACCACAATGATCACAGTGCTGGGCTTACATTCTACTCGCTGTTGTAGGAAACACGCTCTTGTGGCCAATGCGTGCCCTTGCTTAAACGCTCTTGCTCTTGAATGGTTGACACCTCCGAAAAGCTCTTCGAAGAAGCCGTGCGCCAGGGGCAAGCTCAACCTTTGCCGGAGTCTTGCTGCAAAACGGGAGACAAGTGCGTGAGGTTTTATCGCAGTCGCTGCTAGTTCTTAGCAGGGAATTAAAGGAATTGGGTCCCCACATAACCCCTTAAAGCGCAATATAGGGGAAATAAATGCTTCAAGCTTCAGGCAAGTCTGCGGGGTTGCTCACACGTCATACATACTGCTACATACACATGACTGAGCTTGGCCTGCTCGGATGCCTTTCTCAACTGTTTCTGTCAATTCGTTTCTCAAGCCAGCGCCGCGATCACACTTTCCTGCATTTTTGGCAAGACCTTGGAAGGTGGCCCGTTGCCACATGTTTCTGTCAAACTCGACCGCGTTTCGCAGCCATGGGATGGCTTCGTAGCGAAGGCATTGGAATACTGAACGTTCATCACGCTTCTGGAGGTGGGACGTGCTCCATCATGAAGATGACACCCTGGCAGAACAAAATCATGCTGAAGACTGACGAAATCGGGGGCTCAGGCGCTTCTTACTTCTTAGAAAGCCTTTGTTGCGTTAGGCGCCTTGTGGCCTCCGGATCACTTGGTCTCAGCAGTTGGAGTAATGCTTCCGGAACACCTCAACGAAACAGGAGTTGCAAAGGAAAGGTCGTTCCATGTCGTTCAGCAGTGGTTGTTAGCTGACTACTGTGGCATGTCCCTGGACTTTTTTCTGAAAACAGATACTGAAAATTGCAGAGGTGCAGGGTCAAGTCAAGTCCAAAAGGCCCACACCAGCAATAGTGGATTTATCAAGGTATACATATATACATATATACACATATATATATATATATGTGTAATTTCGGCCCAGACTGTTCTCTGCATGCTTTTTGGTGGATGTGTAGTGGCTTCGTCCTCTTCTCCTCGCTTCCGCTGAGTCTATCTAATCTTTGCACCTGTATTCGCCGACTCCAGTCACAAAATTGAATCAAAAGAGGCCGCTGTGACTCTTGATACTGTCGACTGTCCGAAAACGACGACAGTCAAAACGACTGGCAGATAGGAGGAAAGATTGCAGATAAGCTGCCTGTTTGCTTGGAGATCTGGTAGGCCGTCAGGCCCCAAGCGTTTGGGATGCACGTGTCTGCCCTCGCTTCGAGCAGAGCTTGGAGAGCTTCACAATTTCCGCGAGCGGCAGCAAAAACCAACGGTGTACCGCCGTGCATGTAATTGTAGTCGCGGCGCACGTCCTCGTCCCAAAACCGAAGTAGAAAATGGGCAACACCGGCTTTAGAGCTGATACTGAAGTGTGCCCGGGCATTCAGGTCCAACCCTTCCGCCAGCAACCGCTCTAGCGATTGGCCGGATGCTGCTGAGGCAAGTTGATGGAGCGTCCCGATTCCGGCCCACTCATACCACGGATCTGCTCTTGCCTCAAGGAGGGGCCCAATAAGGCTTGGGAAGTCGTAGCAAACCGCCACGCTCAACGGCCGAGTGCTCAACGTGCTGTGCCCATTTGGGTTTGCTTGCAGCCGGAGGAGCGTGCGAACCACGAGTTCGCTCCCGACCTCACAGGCAACCATCAAGGGAGTCCATCCACGTTGGGCAGGGAAGTTGATGTCAGCCCTGTAGTTCACAAGAAGCTCGGCGATATGCACAGAAGTGGAAAAGCAGGTCCAAATGTGCAGTGGTGTTAGTCCACCCCGCAAGAAGAAATCAATCTCTGCGTCGACGGTTTGAGCATGCACGTGCGCACGGACTTCGAGCATTGACAGCACCAGTTCTTCATTGCTTCGTGCCACTGCATAGTGAAGATCAGTCCACCCATTGTGTGAGTCCTGCCTTATCTGACGCAAAGAATCACGGGGTTCACGTAACGTTGTACCCCCAAGGGTCCCTTCTAACATGGCCCCTTTGCTCCCCTTTGCTCCCCGAAGGGCTCTTTAAACAGGATCCTTGAAAGAAGAGTGAATTATTAGGCCTGATTTCATTGCAGCCCATCCGCTTTGGCATGAGCAGCTGTGACCCTAGAATTCTAGAAGCTTTCTTGCCTGAGGCTCCGGCAGACCGAGAAACGAATGCGTTCGGGCAACTTTTCGAAAGCACGCTGCCTTTTGCGAGTCTTTCTCTGGAGGACTGCCAGTTGGGAACCGCAGAAGCTTGCTTCGCAAACATTCCAGCATTTGGGCCTCATGTCCGTGACCAGCACTCCTGTGCTCCTCGACTTGGCATTCCACGACCTTCTGCATGGCTGCAGCGATGTGATGTCGATCTTCTTCTTGAGTAAATTCAGCGCAGCAGGGGGCAAGGTGGTAGAACATGCGGAAACAGAGGTGCTTGACCATTGTCTCGCTTGTGATCAGCAGCACAGGCTTTGTGCCAAGCAGAATATTTACGGCCAGCTCAAACTGGCACCAACCTCGCAAGCGTAGGACTTCGGACAACTTGGGAGATTCTCTCGGACATTGACTAAGGATTTCCGGATTCCTCTACTGATCAAGCGGCGGAGGTTTCTGTTGAAAGTTTGGCTCATCAGCTTTAGATGCTGAGCTTTCCAGGGTTGAAGTTGCCCAACACCAAGACGCGCTGTAACTTACAGCATGTGGCCTTGTCCACCACATCTTAATGCGGTGTGCTGAGCTGCCAAACACAAGAAACGACGACATCTAACGATCAAAAATCGATGCGACGAAGCGGGGCGCATGCAAGCGATTCGCGCAGCGCGAAATGCACGTGCCCTTAGAAAGGACGTATGAAACGTGCATCCAAGAGAAAATTTTACTACTCATGTCTGCTAAGCAAAGCAATAGGGGTGTCGCCCTCATGCTTAGAACAACAAGGTGGCTAGCGGCTAGCCTTGAAAAGTGAGGGGCGGACTTACAATTGGCTTGGCTTTGGGGGGAAGAGGCACAGACATCTGCTCGTGGATTGGGGTTGCCACCCAGCCACTCGCCAACAAATAAACCAATTCTTCATTTTCTGACATGCATGTTTCATGCTGAACTTTAACAAAGACATCTTTTTTGGTTCAAACGGGACAGTGAAAAAGAAGAAGCTACCAGTTTGGTTTCAATGAACGGATAAACGTCCTGATGATCCGAAGCTGCATGTACGGTAACACGCAGCAAAGGAGCTATAGGACGGATCGAGCAAGATGTCGGGGCCGGAGTGGGGAACCCCCCCCCCCCACATACCATTAGCAAATACAATGGTGGTCGCCCTCATCACCTTGTGTTTTTGGATTGCGAGTGGCACACCCACCCATTTGATCCAGGCATGCACGACTTAAACGAAATCGTGGGGTGCAGGTCCAGGGGACTCGAGGAGCGCGGGAACAGAGGCCACACATTTCAAACCAGGTGGCGGCAAAGACGTCACTCCTGCACCATGAAGCCCAAACCTGAATCTCCCCGAAGCCCTGCAAAACAAACCTCGGGAATCCTCATGATTCAGTATCCTTGTGCCCTGAATCCCTTAACCCAAACCTCCTCATGTGCCAGTCGGTGCACTGGTGGCCACAGTAGATCTTAAACTCCCGTGGTCTCCGGCCTCGTGATTTCCAGCTGCCATGGCTCATCAAGTGACCTCTCTCATGGTGCTGACCTGGGCCGCAGCAGGATTCCGGTGGCATACCAGAACGACTTGACATGACTTTACGTCTTTTCGTGGCCTGAAAGGCCACGAAAAGACGGGCTTGTAACCAATGGATGGGCTTGTGGCTCCTTGTGGCTGCTTCCAGGCCACTTGGCGCCAGGATGACAAAGAAGGAGCTGTCAGCCACGTATGTGTGCAAACTCATCACCGCGTTCCTAAGTCAAATCCGCTCAAAGCTGGAGTGAGTGGACGTGTCCGGAACGTGGCCCGTGTGCTTTCCGCCGAGATGCTGTAGCCGTGACTCGCCAACCCAGGAACAATCCTATGACCCGACCAAATTTGGCTGAGCGGCGTGAAGGCGCTGTGAAGAGAGGTCCGGTCCCCGCTGTGCAGGCCCTCTTGAGGTATGCAGCTGTAGTCAATCCACAGCCACCCATTGGCGACAGCTTTCCTGGCCGATTCTCTCATCCAAAAACTACTAAAGGCCCGCGTGAACAGAGAATGATCACACATTTCACACCCATGTCGCAACCAAGCGTCAGATCCTCAGGGCACACTTTTTGTTTCAGGGCGCCCCTGACGAAACCTACGCCTTCCTGGGACAGCAGGATCTTCCCAGATCGCATGTTCCGCAGCGCTTGCTGCAAGGACAGAAGCTGAATCCTGGGCGACAATATGTTGGTAGCAACATCTTCATTATATTAGTAGGGGAGGTGTGGGTTTTTCCAACCGAACTACCCGCACGACCCCAACAAGTTCTAACGGTGTGCCGCAGCCTGCAGTATCTGAGCAAGCGAATGATTCGCCCGGCCGGCCGAGAGGCGTCTAGACAAAAACAAACCAGGATCAGGTAGGTCCCTTCCCAACCCTGCTCCACACTCCCCCCCCCCCCGCGTGCGATCATGACCCCACTTTGGAACACCCCTGCCCCGCTGGGAACATCCCTAGGAGCCCGGCGGCCGAGGCGCGCGGAAGCATTTACATTACCTTGTCCACATTGCGTGTGTCTGCCAAGACAAGGATCCGCTTTGGATCCGGATGGCTGGCACTTGACCATTGGTGCGAAATGAAGGTGACAAAGCCAATCCTGCAAATCGGATGAGATGATGGTGCAAGCCCTTCAAGAGACCTAATGACGCCAGCACGGCCTGGCTTACCTGTTTGGAGTCTCCCGTCCCGCGTTCATACTCACGAAGTTTTCCAGCTGCCAGCAGCTCCTGGTGAGGACACAGTTCCTTAGGACAATCAATACAGCAAAAGCCGGGCTTTAGCATGGGCGTTGGTGGGCATCAATGAGCATGGCACAGAATGGTCCACATCTCACCTACAGCACGAGGACTATTGCCACCATCTTCATGCTCTTAAGTGCGTCAGGCCGCGTCCAAATCTAAGAAGTTGTCGACGCTGATGACCCACATCGGGAAGAGTCGCGAGTTGAGTGAAAGGCTTTTGCTGACTCCTGATTGCAACAACTCTCCAACCCAAGGCTGAACAACAGACTCAAGTATGATCTGTCTCCAGGTGCAGCCAGCAACAAGTGAGCCGACTAAACATTACATTCTTGCCAGAACATGCCCGAGACGGGCTACAACAACCTTGCAAAACCCCTTCGCAGAACCCCGCAGCTCCCGGCAGCGGCTCCGCGATGTGTGTGACCCGACGGCGGCCACAAACGCTCAAGTGCCCCAATCGCCCAGTCGCCATGGCCCAAGCTCACACACCCTCCCAATAAGCTCCCCAAGCTTCGAAATGCTGGTTGGGCAAGGTTTCAACAGGCAGGTTGAACAATTTTGAACAAACATGTGCTGAAACATGCTGCTCTAATGTCTTCTCTCACTTCAGTGCTGCAAGCAACACCAGATGCCAGTTCCATGACCCCTTCTCTACTCTATCAAAGTACGATGGGCTGTGGTCTCAGACGAAGGGTGTTGTTCACATACATCGTTTGCTCGGTGCAGCAGCTCCTTGGCAGTCTGCGATGCTTCTGATAACATGTTTCTTGCAAGCCCTGGCTATTTCCCAAGCAGAAATCCCACGTCTGTCGGAACGTGCTCAGCACGAACCCCGATGTTGGCAACGTTTAGAGCGCGAGGTGGCTACTTCGTTTGAGAGCCTGCAACCTCCTAGACAGCCTTGTGACGAGCGCCTAGCTAGAGCTTTATTTGAGCTTCCCTTGAAAGGTGCATACGGCATGGAGGTTGGAATGCAGGAATGTTGAGCTGAAGTTCAAAACATCGATCGCTCACTCTGGGCACTGGCCTCGAGGAATACATAGCGCCTATAGCTTGTTCGACTTGTGAGACGACAATTTGATGCACACCTCCTCAGGCATGAGCGAATTAAATTTGGATTCTTCATACCTTGGTGATGTCGGCACTGGTGCTGAATGTACTTTGAGGCTGCCAGGCCATGCTGGGAAACATCTATGGCTCTGAGCAGGCAGCAGTGGAGACTTTCACCTGCAAACGGTCGCCGAGGTGCACTTCTTGCACCAACTTGCCCTGTCTGTTTGGAATCGTGGTGTCCGCACCCGCTTCCAGCAACCTAATGGTCTTCCGTGAGGGGACAGGGTTCTTCTGGAATGACCAACGGCAGGTGACGAGTTCGTAGAATTCCAGCCGCTTGCTTAACTGTTCCTTCATGTTGCTGCCAAATGACACAGTCAGGGCTGCTGTGTTCCCTCGCGCTGCGGCGAAGACCAGCGGTGTGCCGCCACGTACCTTCGGCATGTCCCGACGCACATCTCGGTCCCAAAGAGCGCCTCAGGTACCATGAGCTCTGCAGTAAAAGGCTGTCGCTTGGGGTTTTGTGGAGAAACCGTCTTGAAGAATGCTGCCAGGCAACTAAAGGCCATCAGGAAGCCTGACCGAGTTCCTTGGACGCTTTTCTCACTTAAAATTGCAGGAGCTATGCCTTTTCGGAAGAGGCACATTGATGTCAGGTTAGGCAGCATGTTCAAACGGTGCGGGCAATTGACAGAAGCTCGACACAATTCATCGAATCCTAGCCATTGCCTAGATGCGAAAGTTGACATTGCAGGTCTCGTTGAGGTCAAGCCCAGCTTCCAGAAATCTCCTTACTGAAAGCTGACATTGAGCTTGACATGTGCGGGAGCCAACGTTTCTTCGGGCTGAGGTTCCGAGGCCATCCCCCCGTCCTCAGGTCGATCCTTCTATCTAGTGCCGTTCAAGGGCAGATTGCTCTGCTTTCATGTAGGATGTGTTTCCTTAGGGTCGGTTATTGAGTTGTGAGGGGACCTACCTGCCGCCCAGCTGGGCCCACGGCGGCAAAGTCAACATAGTGCTCATAGCAGCCATCACATGCAGTGCACCTGAGCATGAAGTGTTCTCTGCATCTGTTTCGCAGCTCACAAGCTCGCAACACCAGCAACTAAAACCACAAGCAGCTGGAAGCCAACTCCGCCAGTTTTGTTTTTCCAAAGCCCTCACAAGTTGAAGCAAGCAGCTCATGCCGGCCCATCGAACGTTCACATCTGCCTGGGCGTCCAGTAGAAGTTCGACCACCGGCAGCTGATCTTCCGAAGCTGCGAGAAAGAGCGGAGGAATCCTGAGAGCACATCGGAGTCTTTGGGTGGGCATGTAGGTGAGTAGGTGAGCTCATAGTTATACAGGCGTACTTCAGTGATTTTACTTCGTCTTTTTTGCCTGTATCAAAACTGAAAGACGACATCTGCAAAGCAATGCCCGGAGACACTGAGCTGTGCCGTGAGTTTGGACTTGCCCTTAGGCTCAGCAGTGTCCGACAAGCCAGTTCACCTCCTCCGAAGCCGACAGTTGTAACATTCAAGAACTGCACAGCTACCTGAGGCTGCGCAGGTGTGTGAGGGCTCCCAAAGCTCCTTGATGACAGCTCAACATCAGGGGAGTCCAGCCAAAATCGGCGGCGCTGTCAACGTTTGCGCGATTTTCCACCAATATTTCTGCAATGGCAGGGTTGATGGCAAAGCAGGACCTCGTGCACAAAGAGGGAATGAAACAAGGCGGAGCGACCGAACAATGGTGGGCCAGTGATGGGCTGTGCTTCTTTCGCCTCTGGCTCTAATTCGATCCGAGTGGCCAAACGTGAAGGGGCGAAAGTGCCGGGCGCAGAAAGAAATCTTTGTCAGCCCCACGTGTCTTGGCATTCACGTTCGCCTTTGACTTTAGCAAGTTGTTGATCATGAACAAGTCATTGCGGGCCACAGCGTAATGCAGATTTGTCCAGCCATTGCGATTCAAGTTTGCCGGCATATTGTGGAAAAAAGTGGTCCTTGAGCTCAGAGCCGCGTTCACTTTCGAAAATGGACCTCCTTGGGGACATTGTAGCAGCTTGGTCCGCATACAGTCCAGAAGCTGTAGCTTGTGCAGATTCCGAGACGAGCGGAGATCACTGGCTAGACACTCAATGACCTCGGCCAACAAGGAAAAACGCTGAAAGTTGTGGCATGTCTTGGACTGTTGGCTTGGCAGTGCGAGCAAGTCACATGGTTCAAAGCCTCGCCGACAAACCTGGGAAACGCGGACCCTTCGCCAAGACAAGCGCGCACTCTCTCTCTCTCTCCCCACACACACACAGACTCACACTTTTAGGGAGTGGTAGGGAGTGGTGTTGCTGGGCTATGCGTCCGAAGTGGCTGCCGGTCTTCTTCTCGTGTGAAGTCCCCGCAGCATGGGGAGAGATGACTGAGAACCTTAGGAGCTGAATTCTCACAACAATTGCCGTGGCATCTCTACTCTACGACTCTACGAGAACCGGACATCTGCGGCAGTCATTCGACTTGATGCGGCCAGTTGCCTTCACGTGCATGTGCCGAACAATATCATCGCTGGCGATGTGTAGCACAGGGTTTGTTCCTGGGCTTGACAAGCAATCCCTCTCTTGTCACAGGGTGCAGGGGATTCTTTGCTGCGGAGATCCGGGAATGTGCAAGTCGGCCAAGCTTGCCAGGCAGTAAAGCCATGTGAGCGCGAACTGCAAGTGTGAAATGAAAAGAAAGACAGTTCCAGCAACTGCACCCAAGATTCCGAGCAGAACGTTGACACTGAGCTCAAATTGACACCAGCCCCTCCGTTTCCAAGAAACATAGTTCATCAGCCTGTCGCATGAAACTGTGCAAGAGCTACTTGGATCAGGCAGCGGTTGTAGTGCATGACTGCTGGTTGTGTTCCTTCTGGGTGAACATGTGATGCAGCAACTTACGTTCGCCCCACCACTCCCTGAGCAACTCTCCATGCCAAGAAATTCGGGAGAAATGCACCTCCCATTCTCGTGATTCTGTGCAGGGGCCAGAACAGCAAAAAAGGAGCTCTGGGCGACGTAGGTGTGGAGGCTCATGACAGCGTCCTGGCGCAGGCGCAGGCGCCGAACATGCAAAGTACTCGGGCCACAGGCCCGAGATTCTAGATGACATCTACACATCCTTAGACCCTCTTAGACATCTTTAGACTTCCTGAGACATCCCTCGATCCCGAAGAATAAAGCCGCCTTCAGCTGTCCCTGCTGTACTGCCAGGTCTGCTTCAGAGGTGCAGCAGCATGCTTGTGGAACGCAGGCGAAGTCGATCCAGAGCCAGCCTGGAGATTTCGAGGGGTTGAAGGGCCGCTTCGACATTTCTTTTCGAGTGCTGGGAAGTGGCTGTGATATTGGGTGTTGAACCTTTCTTTGCCTTGTGAGATCTTCTTCAGATCCGTTGTGGACAGGCTGCGGGTCAGCCCCAAGCGAACCAAGGAGATGGTGTCGCCAGCCTAACACGAGAGAAGAGGACCAAGAGGACCACACCCAGGCATCCGAGGCTTTCACACGATGTGCCCTGGGTTTCGGGATGGTTTAGGGCTTCTCTCGACTCAGTCGCTGGCCAAAGTCATCTTGTTGTTTCGTATGGCGCTCAGCATCCGCTGCAAGGAGCGAAGCTGATGATTCTCCGGATCTGGGTGGCCTACTCCGGACCATTCGTGAGAAACGAAAGTAACGAACCCGTCGCTGGGCTCGTACTCCCTCAGCTTTCCAGCTGCAAGTAAGAGTTGGTGAGGCTGCAGCTCAGCCAGCTCCAACACATCATCCACGTGGATCACCCACATGGGAAAGCGCCGATCGCGTTCCGCACAATTGGCGGCGCCCGCAGAGGGTCGCAGCGAGTAACCATCCCTATGACCATGGCAACAGAGGCCGCGCATGGGGACATGGACCGTACATCGAGTGCAGCACCTGCCTGGTGCCAGAATGGCATCGGCATATTCTGGACTGCCCTGGACCCTTGGTATTACGTATCGTACCAAGCCCTGAAGAATGGCTGCTACTCTTGCCCCGGGCTTTCACACTCCGTCTCGAAAGCAACATGCGCACTTCAGGACTCCGGCGAGCAAAGGGACAGCAGCAAGCCATGCTTGGTGCCACATCGTACCTTTGCACACGGAGTGCCCATGATGTGTGACCTTCACGACATCACACGACCATCCATATCTATATCTGTCTGACTAGATGCATACGTAGATATATGTATGTGTATAGACAGATAGATATACATATATATATATGTATATATGTATACATATACACATAAACACATATATACTTATACATGTATGTACGCAGCCCTCAGTCTTCATGTATGTATGTTAGATACCACTAAGATATGTCCATGCGCACTTCGTTCCGCTTCCAACCCTGCACTCCAAGCTTTGCCTTCCAAGGTGCAGGGATAGCCATGTGTGACATGGCGGCGTGTGGCCGGACTTCGTTGACGTGTAACTGTAAATCACTTTTCTTGACTCTTCCCATCGTTTTGGTTGGCCGGGTCTTCATTTGCCAGGCTTGGGATTGGCTCGGGAGGGCGTTGTGAGTTGATGCCCGCAAGAACCTCAAGAGCTGATGGCTGGGGTCGGAGCTTCAGGGTTCTGCAAGCAAGCAGATTTAATCTGCGTCACATGTCCGAGTCTGTGTCTGCATGTTGTTCCAAAACTGGCTGCAGTCGGTCGCATCTTAGGCATCAGCCGTTGACTGTTGGCAATGCAGGCCAGAACCAGAGTTTCAGGCATGTGGGCCACAGCCCGGGAGCAGATGCCAGCCCAAACCATGTAAACCTTCAACCCCTCAAACATGCAAGACACACAGAGGTACAGCAGGACCCGGGACAACATCCTTGACCCTCCCATCCACAGGGTTCCGATGACCAGACTCCGCGCACAAGTGGCCGGACCCCACTGAATCAAGTCGAGTCGTTCCCCCTTCTCCCCTGGCTCTGATGCCAACCGAGTGCTCCACGCCCTCTTCGCACAGCACCTGACGCACTGCATCTGCGAGCTGCTTAGCGGTGGAATGCTGTGGAGTGCTGAGTGCACGGGACAGGAAATGGTAATTTCAGAGAATACTCGAAGGACTCTGGGTGTGAGGCTTTAGGCTCAACACTCCGCATTTCTGTTGAGGAAGGCTTCGCATCCCTGATGTCTATGCAAGGATGCTGCTGTTCCAGAAACTCTGAAACCACAAGGCCGGCTCTGCTAAACATCTACTGAAAATTTTAAATATGCCTAAGATACTACTACATGCTATATGTTGTATACTGCGCAGTACAGAAGAGATTCTCCATTATATAGATGATGTTTGTTGCATAGTATATTACATAAATATACTAGCACATGATACTGCATGAGACCTTGCGCTACATGCAACGAACAGCAACTCTGAGGCCACGGCTTTGCTTCCTGGCCGCTTCGGCGGCCTGTGCCCAGAGACATTTAGGATTTGATTTAGGATTTGGGTGTTTGGGAAGTTTGGGATCCGGCCAAAAACGTGCACTTCAGTGCGCAGAAAGGACATGAACTCCTGAAGTCGGCTCTTCTGTGCCTCCTTTTCTTCTTCTTGCTCCTCTGCGAGCCTCTGCTCCTCAAGCTTCTCCATCTTTTGGCGCTGCCTAGCACTCGCAACGGACACGCAAGAAGCAGAGCATCTTTATCAGATCGCACAGGACTGGAAATGACAGCATAAAAGTGAAGGCTAACAAATCCTCTGAGTGCTCCGGCCATTCCTGGAGTCGCTCACGTTGCTTTTCGCGGTACCTTGCCTCCTTCTGCCGCCTCCAAAACAGATGCTCTGTTTCTTGATCTTCTCGTGTGCCTCGATCTGCACTTCGTGTTGGCCTTGCCTCTTTTCTTCCTCTTCTTTTTGAGCTCTCTCTGCTGCCTGGCAAAGTGGCATCGACGACACCGATGTCCGCATAAGGCATTGTCGGGTGTGAGGCCGCTGCACATGCATGGCCTCCTGATGACAAGAACTGCTCGTTGCGATGCCGGAGAAACGGCGGTATTGAATGACAGGTAGAACAGCACGTGTTGTTGCAGGGAGATCTGCCTGTGTCTTCTCTTGTTCTTGTTGGTTCTTCTCGGCTGCCCAGCCCTGAGCATATCCGAGCATCTGTCTCTTCATTTCCAGCAGTCCAAGCTCACTGAAAGCCTATCCCTGCCCGGGCCCTGTGGACAAGGGCTTCTCACAGTTCATGCTCTGCTGGCATCTGTTTTTTTGCACGGCTTGACGCAGTCCCTTGCCTGCAATGGCTCCGACAAAGGATATAAAATCATGGAAGCAATGCGCGTCATGTCCGCTACAACAGGTAAAGCTGCCTGCACCCAGTGGCACCAGCGCAAAGCTTGACGACCCAAAGTGTCTCGACCCTTGCTAACTGGTTTCCCACACCCTGACACTCTGACCGAGGCGCAACTCAAATACAAAAGTTTCCTAGAACCATGGATGACTTTTGGATCTTGCTGCGACGGCTGCCGTCCTCACCATAAGCTTACCTCGGCATGACAAAGTCTGGCATGTCTGGCTTTGTGTGCTAAAAACCACGGGACAAACATACCGTGAACTGTGGGACCTTCTGGGAAATGACCTGGCACATGTCACCCTAAACCCTAAACCCTAAACCCTAAACCCTAAACCCTAAACAATCATGTCAAGCCAAGCATCAGTTGCGTCACGCTTCGCGGAGCCGCTGCTAGCATTGACTTGATCACCCAAACTGAAATCCTCAGCTCAGCGACTCAGCGATCTTTCTAGCAAGAACAGCGGCAAGCCTTCCCTTTCCCGGAGTTGAGATTGAAAGGCAGCCACAGGTACAGTCAGGTATACACATACTATAAGATGTACATAGATATATGCATATGAAATGGCATGCACATAAACTTTCTATATACTAGAGTCAGGCTTGCATCTTGACTCTTCGACGAGCTGCAATTGTCAGATCCTCAGGGTCGAGGCTGCATCCCGGAGAGCAAGGTATTGGTGTGCTCCTCGCCATGCAACAACTCGGCTGTCACGCTGTGGCAAACTCTCAAAGGTGATATCGGAGCTGCGCTCGTGACTGAAACGGTCAATTGACTTATGGAAAGGCGCATTTGGAGGATATACTAGTCAAAGCAAATGAAGGTACTGACAACACTGACTCGTAAAATTCAAGAGAACACCTTCAAAATACCCGTAGCTTCAAACAGCCCATTCAGTTGCAGCTCAGTGGTCCACAGTTCTTTTGCCGTATGTTCATAGCAAGATAAAGGAATACAAAATGCAGCCACCAGAGTGAATTTGTTTCGCTTCCGCCTAGCTGGACGGAGGCCAAACTTACTCAGAGGAGTGGATTCCGGACCCTGGCACGCAGGCTACCTTCGCAAAAGCAAGAAGAGATAACAAGCCCAAGACATGCCGAAGACAAGCTTATGCCGACAAGTAGTTTGGGTACAGACTGGGTTTCAAGAGACCCTTCAAACCAAAAGGAAAACGAAACCCTTCATTCACCACAAGACTATGTACAAAGCCTTCTCGACAGCCGCTGCCGAAACTGCTGAAACTTTATCCCTACACACAAGGGGAGGTATTCAGTGGCACTCTATTTCAGCCAGGAATGATTTGGCAATTAATTTTCAAAGGACATCCAGGTCGAGAGCCCAGGTGCTGAGGAGCCTACAAGAAGGCAGAACTGAAGCAAACTATTTCAGTGGTGCATGTACGCCACGCCTTCAAAAGAATCAGGCCCAGAAGCGAGGCGGCTGAGCTTTCAGACAGGTCTTGCAAACAGGGGCCTGAGGCTTGGGTGGCAGCAACAACCTGCAATGAAGAGCAGCAGCGGCTGAATTTTAGGATGAGGTCATTACTTGCAGCCCTTTTTTGTTAACTTTGCCATGCTTGTTCGTCATTTGCAGGGTTGTTAGGGTGCATTTCATTGCATGTCTGGGCAGGAGCTTGAAGGTAGGTCCGTGCACTCGAAAATGGTCCTGCAGGTGGGGATGGGCTCAATAAAACAGATCTTTCAACGGCGGAAGGTTTGTTTTGCTCAGACCCTTCGTTGAAACACCTGCCTAAACAGCAGCAATGTCTCCTGGCTGAAAAGGACGATGGCCAAAACTCTGCAGAGTCTTTCTGACCTTTGATGAGCAATCGCATGGAGCGAGGGGAAGGATCGCCCCAGTGTACTCCGTGTGCCACTGCAACCAGCGTGGGAGAGGTTGGGAACCTTGGGAACCTTCGGGGCTTTTCAGGTGAAGAAGGAAGAGAGAGAGAGAGAGAGAGAGAGAGAGAGAGAGAGAGAGAGAGAAAAAAAGACAGAGAGAGAGAGAGAGAGAGAGACAAGAGAGGGATAGAATGAGAGGGTGATCGACTGAGTCTGTGATTGAGTATGATGGGAACTAGCCCAGGACGCCGATTGAAGGAGTCCCACATTCATATGTGTGCGTGTGACCATGTTTGAATTTGGAAGGGTGACTCTTGAACGGCTGCCTGCAAAGGTCCGTGCAAACAACAAAATACTCACCCGAGACAACGTCAAACCTGGCAGCGAGTGCCCATTCCCCTGCCCCCCCAAACTGGCAATAAGCAGAAACCACGGTACCTCGAGGTATGACGCCGAGAACTTTCAGCGCTTCGGCAACTAATTGTGAGCAGAAGAAATCCTGCCACAAAAAGGAAACAAGCGTGCCCAGGAGGAAACAAAGTCTCAAGAAATATGCTCCGCATGTCTGCACGCAGAAGTGTAAACTACCTGCTGTAAGTCCTGCTGTCCACCTCCTGTTGACCCCCGGTGCCGGAGCTTGCTTACCTCAGCACATCGGCTGCATTGCACGAGTAAAACGGCGGCATCTCGCATCTCGAAGAAAGCAACGCGAAGCATCGTCGCCTGTCTGCGCAGCCTACGGCGAGCCCCTTCGGAGCACAGCTTTGCATCAAAGTGGCGGAGAGGTTGTATGGCTTGCCAATGACGGTTCCAACCCATTCCTGAATTTATATATAATTTAGCGGCATTCAGATGCTGGCTTGCTCCCCAGCGGTGAATTCCGTGCTTTTCAGCCCCCTCTGCAGGTTCAGCATTGAAAAGGTACTGACACAAAGACTTGTTGCTCAAAGTGAGCATGGATAGTGGGCAACTGGCTTGCCATGCCTCACGGCAAACACCTGCTGAATCTAGAGGCTTCGTGTGAATTCCCAGTGCCACCCAAGGGCCTGGAGAGCAGACAGTGTCTCTGGGTTTCGCGGGCATCGCACGCCTCAGTGGCCAAGCCAAAACCACTGGGATTCGTATTTGCAGGAGCCAGAACTGGCGAGTGAGGCGAGTGGCGACGCAAAGCCAGCTCCGGATACAAGTTCCTGAGTTTCGCATTGCACTTTCAAAGATGCAGAACTTCAGAGACAATTGATAGCACATGTTTGCCCGAGAGACTGCCAGCCGTTGGCTAGAAAGGTTCTCCAGGTGCAGAGCCCAACGCCTTCATTTCCTACAGGGAGGTGTCTGGCCATGTCAGAGCAACACCACAGTCTCAGCACATTCAGTGCTGGGGCCCACCAACAAGTCAGCTCGGTGACTCTCACCACATAGGATTTACATTCGTATGTATAACTTTCAGTATACATGTCAAAACTCCGTTCACGACAGCCTGTCGCTTCCAGCACGCCGATGGTGTCGCCCTCCAATCTGAGTATGAGACCTTCCGACAGCCAGGCCTAGAATGCTCTTTGTGCGCCTTGGCAAGCTGTACAAGGGATGACCTGCGGATGTGGACGCGTGACACAACGTACCCTGCGGTGGCCTGACCCTGCAAAATCGGTGCACGTGGCGTGTGGGGAATCTTGGGGTTACGCTGTGTCGCGGACTGCTACATGGGTGCCTCAAACATGTGGGAATGCCATGGAAGTTCAAGTACTACGACTTCAAGAATCATCAAGAATCTATGAGCTGAACAGAGAAGAAAGTTGCTAATTCCCTGCCGTGCGGCCCACGTGATCGAAGCGACCATGCCGTGATGTACCAGCTGAGGCTGCACGGATCAACCTCTCAAAAACCGCAAGAATTCTGCAGTTAAGGAAGCGAGATGGCTGTTTGGGTTCTGGTCGTTCCTGTGGTCACCACCTACTAAACTGCAATGCATGGTCATCATTGCTAAAATTTCGACGTCTTGATAAACCCGCTCTGGGAGCCTCGGGAAGGTACCTTCGGACTTGAAGAGAAGGATGTCTCCCGTTTCCTTGGCGTGACACAAGAATGTCCACAGCGTCCAAACAGAAAGCAAACAAAAAGCAACAAAGCAGCATGGCTGTGCACAACCGGATAGTGCGGCTCCAGCCACTGCCACTTGCTTGAACGTCTCCGGCGATATCCGGCTAACTTTCCTGAGGGCAGTCAACACAGCTAAACCCCAACGCACCTCGAATCGCTTGCTAAAGCTGCTCAGGCTTGTGCAAGACTTGTAGTATCGTTTTTCGAGGGCAGGCTTTCTCAACAGTGGCCTTCTCCCTGAACGAGGCGGTTGCAGGCTGAACGGTTGTCAAGCCCACTGGAGAAGACTTGCGGGTGCCCGTGTTTGGTGACGAAAGAACCAGCATGCACTGTATGCACTGATCCTGTTTTCGATTGCAGCTTTTTATTTTTTGTTCCTGCCTAGCGGACTTCACTTCACAACCTTTCGTGGAACGTTGCAGCGGCCTCTGCATATTTAGTTGCCGACTAGACTCCACCAAGCATTCTTTATGCGGCTTCGCTGGAAGTCGTTCAACGTGGGTTAAAATTCGGGTTGTCGCGGGGGGTCCCCCCCGCCCTCTGCTACAAGCCTTGTCGCGGGCAGGTTGTTTCATACCTTTGTCGCGCCGCTACTTTGAACCCAATTTTCTTAGTTGGGTTTTGTAAGGGTTTAGGGTAAAGGGTTTAGGTTCAGGGTTGGGGTTTCGGATGAAAGGTTTAGGGACCGCAGGGATTTTACTGGAGAGCCTTAAACCCTGAACCCTGTAAATATAAACCCTGGGCTTCTCGTTCAAGGATGTCCTACGGATGGGCACCTGCTGGCTCGAGCAGTCGCGCGGGTTGTCGCGGGTATGTCGCGCCCTGTCGCAGGCCTTGTCGCGGACTGAGAGTGAAAGTTGCTGCAGACACGCATCAAGGTCGCATCGAGATTGGCAATGAGAAAATTCAATGGTATTGCTGTCTTGTCGGGGGGGGGGGGGTTGTAGCCTTGTCGCGGGGGGGGTTGTCGCGGACACGGCACGTCTGTTACAAACCTTTGTCGCGGAGGGACCCCCCGGTGCCTGTTACAAGCCCGGAAAAAAAACTCACTGAAAACCATATCCGGCTAACTTTCCTGAGGGCAGTCAACACAGCTAAACCCCAACGCACCTCGAATCGCTTGCTAAAGCTGCTCAGGCTTGTGCAAGACTTGTAGTATCGTTTTTCGAGGGCAGGCTTTCTCAACAGTGGCCTTCTCCCTGAACGAGGCGGTTGCAGGCTGAACGGTTGTCAAGCCCACTGGAGAAGACTTGCGGGTGCCCGTGTTTGGTGACGAAAGAACCAGCATGCACTGTATGCACTGATCCTGTTTTCGATTGCAGCTTTTTATTTTTTGTTCCTGCCTAGCGGACTTCACTTCACAACCTTTCGTGGAACGTTGCAGCGGCCTCTGCATATTTAGTTGCCGACTAGACTCCACCAAGCATTCTTTATGCGGCTTCGCTGGAAGTCGTTCAACCTGAGTCCCAGGTTCCGAGTTGGATGGCTTCAGAGTTGCGCATAGAAAAGCATGGAAGCACGTGCGTGCTATATTGTGCTACAGAGTTTCGCAGACTCCCACCTGGCCTTTCAGCGCTGAGTCGTGATCGGCCCTGGCAGCGGTGGTCTGCCTCCTTCCCCAACTTTTTTCATTGAGCTGCGTAGAGTCAAACCAGCTGACAGCTTGCCATGCGATTCGGAGGTTGAGCCTACAGGTGCACGCTCGTTCCAGTCCTCCAGGTGAGCCATTACATCGTCCATCCAGTAGCCAGCCTCTTTCCGGGTGGCAACGCCTTGCTTGCAACGCCCAGCTAGCTAGGACGCATCAGAGCCAATGGGTTATGCATGGCTATGCACTTACATGAAGGAAGGGACAAATGCGTTCCACTCTTCCTCAAAGCACCGCGCTCTTCGAGTGATCGGAATGGTCTACGTACACCCTTCTTTCCTCCTGCGAGGCGTTGCCGGCTAGTCTCCATCTCCGAAGCTCCCCCAAGACCGCACTGCAAGAAACCTACAACTTGCTGCAGCCCAAAGGACCAAACTCGAAGGCCCTGTTGCTTCCAGCAGCGAGAAGTCGGAAGGATGCTTCATCCGAACCGAAGAGGCCAGAGATACACACTGCCCTGAAGCAAGAGTTTGTTACAAGGGAGGGAGGGCCAAGGTTTGGTTGAAGGGCTACATTGCACTTCCTCCAGGCCCACCCTCAGGTATGCTGTCGGTGTGAGACTGCAATTGAAAACGCCCTGGTGTACTTGAACGCCACAACGCAGGATACTCTCTCTATCTCTTTCACTGTTCTCACCATCTCTCACTCACATAGGACGCAGCGTGCAAAGCTTCACTGAAAGCCATCCGGCCATCCTCAACATAACCCCACCAACATCCTGAACAGCCAAAGGGCCGGCAGCCGCGATCTTTGCCTCTCCTGACCACCTGGCTACCTGCGTCAAGCATCTTACCATTGCAAGCCCCAGGGCGAGCCTAACTTCCAACACTCTCCCGGAAGGGGGATCCGTCCCTCCACTCCTCCGTCAGTCTTCCAGCACTCTTTCCCCATTCATCCGACGCGGACTCTGCTTCTGATTGTGGTCTGCTGAGGGGCGTGAAGCTTCGCTGGTGGACGGGTCGTCCCAGAGCCGCTCCAGTTCCACTTCCACAAGCTCGAAGTCGATCACACCTGGCACTTCGGGTTGAAGGCACTGCTCTACACATAATAGCAGGCATATATATATATATATCTACATATATATATATATATGTTTGTCTTTATGTAGATACATATAAGCTGCCCCTTTTCTCCAGCAGGACCTACCTTTTAAGAATTGTTGATTGACATTTGCAAGTGGGAGACAATGTCCCCGGGCCCTCTGGTACGAGTACTTAGAGGAATCGGCCCCAAGGAGCGACTTGAGAGTGACTTTACATGCGACGCCCCCGCGTCCAAGATGACTTTCTAAGGCATATTGGATCTTGGGTCTGGGGGCGCCATCGGCTTTCAAGTCAATTTACATTACAGTCACACACACACAGACACACAGACACACAGACACACAGACACACGGACACACACACACACACAGACACAGAGACACAGAGACACACAGAGACACAGAGACACAGAGACACAGAGACACAGAGACACAGAGACACAGAGACACAGAGACACAGAGACACAGACACACAGACACACAGACACACAGACACACAGACACACAGACACACAGACACACAGACACACAGACACACAGACACACAGACACACACACACACACACACACTCTGCGGAGGGAAAGGTCAGACGAGTCAAGCCTAACTAACAAAACCCCTCAGAGAACAGCCAGAAGCCGTGATGCGCGCTACAGCGCGGGCCGTACCCGCTGACCTAGCAGCTGAACGCTACACATGGAGAGCCATACAGCGCCAGCACAAGGCACGCCTGCCGCTTCGCAAACGTGACAGTCTATACAAACAGTCGACCGCCCAAATGCTCCTAAGTCTCTTGGATTTTGGATCCAAGGGCGGCGACTTAAACTCTCTTTAAAGTCGCAGAGGGTCGAAATGCTCTTAAGTATTATCCGTCGACATTTTCCCCTCCCCACCGAACCTTACCAAGAAAGCTTTAAAAAATCAGGGACAATTTCTGTCTAGATTTCCCCCTCCCCACCGGACCTCAGCAAGAAAGCTTGGCAGGTAAGTCCCGTGGGGCACCATATATCTATTCATACATGTATATTTCTGAGTCCATTTCCGTTCTCTATTCTCTACATTTCCATTCTCACATCAAGACACACCTGGCTTCAAGACCAGTGTGTGGCCCAGCATCAGCTTACCCTTCCTCTTCCTTCAGATGTTCTGGGAGCTGAAGGCAGCATCCAGCACGAGACCACGCGAGTTTCCCCGAGCACGAGAAGGGCAGCCCGGGCCACCATGAAGGCGTCTCTTGTCAGGGCCTTCGCCAGCAGGCGATGTAGGCTACACAGGACCAAGTCCGGCATGACATGGCATGACATATACTAAGCAGAACCTTCCGATCATTGTCAATGTAAACAATAGACTCACATGCAGCTGTGGCACCCTCAAACCATGCCACGCGGCAGTCCTTGCACTGCCGTCAGCACTTCAGACTATCCATTGCAAGCACGAATGCAGTTGTGCGGGTTAGAAATGCATGGGCCAAAGGGCTTTGAGTACCAGCCATCGCCACTGCCAGCTTGGGAAAAAGGCCAGATTCTCCCCCATGCGCTTGACCCAGCCAGACCTGCTGCGAAGGCATGCATCTTACCACGTTGTTCTCGATGATGATGTTGCCTACATTGGCTTACATGCACCGTGCAACCCAGGCCAGTGCAGCCTCTCTGGCAGGTCCGATGCTTCCTTCACCGGCAAGATCACCTCAAGAACAAATTGGCAAACCAATGGCTCATTGTCCAATCTGTGCTCGACAGTTCATCTCAACCCAGTGTAGGATCATATAAACGCTTCAACATGCATAGAACTACTCTACGTGTTGCTTTGTGTAGTCAATTGTGCTCCCCACCGCCCACCTTTGGAGCCCCTTGGGCAAAAGCGTCTGCCGCAGCTTTGGCGACAGTGTCCTGACCAAGCATGATCCGGATAGTACAACATCTCAGACGTCTCATTGTATCTCTGTGCACCCCGCCGAGATAATATCAAAAGGTGGGACAGTCCTCGGCATTGGTGCCGCCGGCCTTGCGTCGTGCTGCAAACTGGTTCATGGCTTCTAACCTCAGCAACCATGGTTCTTGGACAATCACGCCAAACCGATCTGCATGAAACCATGCCTGGAAGCTCAAGGAGCACAGCCGTTAGATGTCTGCCTGCTGTCTGCCTGCTGCCGAGAAGCCGCTCAACCTCGGACATGTGCTGCAAGTCTGTTGGGTCTCCATCCGCATCGGACTGAGCACTGTCCTTCGAGAAATCAAGGTGGACTACTTGTCATTACTAGCCAAGCTGGCTACCTACATCACATCGTCTGGAATCGACCAGGACCAACCCAAATTCAATTCAGCATTACACGCCCGACAACTCTTTCGATATCCAGCTCTCAGGTCCAAGAAGTCCTCCTCCGATGCATCATCCTCTTCCAGGCGCACTGCCTGCTCACAGTGGTTGGCATCGAAGACTGGTCTGCATTGTGAAACATGCAAATATCGCAACAATCAGGGCCCCAAAAAGCATCCGCTTGGCATCTAGTTTCAAGCAAGCCCGGCCAGATGGACTATCATGGGACAACTCCCTCCAAACATATGGGTATTTTCGCACGACAAGGGTACCCCTTCATGTACCCCCTCGAAAATTCGGATATCTGAATCCCCAATTCTCCCCAGGAGTCAAGGCCTGACCGCTGGGCCGCGTGGATGCGCGCCGTGCGCCTCAGCAGAAGCTTGGCAAGTCTCCGTGGGGTTGAGCCGAGGCTCAGATGGTTTATGCTGTAGGTCTGTGGTCACATAGCATCCACAAGGGGTTGTGGGTGGTTTTTTGATTCAAAAACAGAAGAAGATCAAGTCTGCCTACATATGCCTACACAGGGTCTGTCCTGCAGTCGCCCAACAAAGTCCAAGAATGCACGGCTGTGACATGCTGTGACCTTCACATCCCTCACCGCACGTCCAGTGCGCCTTCCGCACTGTCCGTCTGCGCCATTCAAGGTTGGCCGTGCCAAATCTCCATGCATCTTTGAGACCCAGCCACTCTTCTAAGTTGTTCGTCTTGGTCCGAGATCTGAGATCTGTGGGTTAAGAGAAGCAAGTGCTACCTGTGCAATACAGGAATAGGTGCCGATCTGCCGATTCTGCCTGAATAAGTAAAGCAGACTGCCGACAACCCTTCCCTGAAACATGCCGGCAGTCTTGATCCAGATCAGGGACATGGCCACGCAAGCTTGTTTACACTTTCAGCGCATTCACGAACTCAAACACATGCCTCGTGCGCAAGTCGCAGTGGGATTCTACAGGTCAAGGGCTCGCACGGCTAGGCATTGTCGGAGCTCTTCGCCACGCCTGGCCAAAGGAAAACATCTCGTGGCCTGATATGGACGGCATACCTGAGCCTGGTGCCTGCAATGCCACATCGAAAGCCCTATTGCCCATGCTTAAACCACTGTATAAAATCACGAAGCCCCTAGCTCGGATTTTGGGCGATTTGCGTTGACCTTTTTGCGAAGAAACTAGGTTGCCTTCTGCCCCAGGGGAGCCTGCAAGAATGGACCCTTGCTCCCGAGAAACAAAAGTGCCGGCCGCCAGAAAAGAAGGCTTTAGTCAAAGAGATGACCAATCCTGTGTACCTCCCCCCTCCCCGTTAACTCCCGATGAAATCAGGCTTGATAGCCGGCTACAGGCCCGAAATCAGGGCTCTTGTCATCTCTTGACCAACCCTGTGGGTACCCCCACCCCCCCCTCCCCCGCTTGCATGTATTCCGGATGACAAAAGGTGTGGTCGTAGAGAGCACATGGGGGCAGTGGGTGTGTGTATGTGTACCTCCCCTCCCGTCGGAAGCAACTGGGTCCATTTCGGCGTCCGCAGCTTAAGACCTCCAAATATGGATTTTCAGGTGCCTGTGTGGACTAGTGGTATAGCGTACCTATGCGTACCCTCTTAAGAAAGAGATAAGAGACCTCCCCCGGGTACACAGGGAAACAAACTCAAAGCTCAAGGTAAACCAAGCGTTTTTTCAAACGACATTTACTGTAGCCCTCGGCCCAAAGCGCCCGCGACTCTACGCGCTCTACAAAAAGATCGATGTGAATGTCAGAAAGCCGGGGCGGGTCCTCCGTGATTTTGGCATTGACGTTGTGTCAATTTCTGTGAGAGATCCAAGTCCCCCAAGGCCCCAGCTTCCGCCATCGCTCTCTGTCCTTCTGCTCGCGCTCCTCGTGCTCACGCTCGAGCCTGGGCAAATGCAAGAGTCGGGATAAGTCGTAGCTGACCGAAGTATTCGAAAGCATAAGCCAGCTGTCAGAGCCCCCAGCTCTTCGAGTCGCTTTCGCTCCTCCTGCTCCTCCTGCTGCACCATGGCCAGCGCCAAGCATGCACAAGGTTGCACAAGTAATCCCAAACCTGCACTAATTATGTGCCGACTAATTAACCTAATTAACAACTACGCCGTCACTACGACCATGCCGTGCGCATCGACCCCAAATCAGGCGAACGCTAAATTTTAAATCGAGGGGTCGCGGCGAGGCAATGAGGCTCCTTGTCTTTCCGGTCCCTCCACTCGGCAAGTTGGTCTAGGAGCCTTGCCTCTTCATGGCTGAGAGGGGACCAAAAGCTGCATCTCGGGTCCAAACTGCAGCTACAGATTTTAAAATCTCACCCGATTTTTGCACATACAAAGCAGCCTAGGTTGCTGCGATGAACGCTACGAGGCCCAAAATCCGTGCACTGTGCGGGTGTGAAGCTGATGCCAGCGGGCGCCTGTCGCCTGGCGATTCGAACCTAGCGAGAAGTGGCAGGCCCAGCTCTGCAGTTTTTAATCTTTTTGAAACAATCTTTGGATCCAAGACGTCCGTTTCCGACTGCGTCTTGTGCTCCTAGCAATATCTTCTATTCACTTGACAGAGGTGGCTACGAGTGGGGAGCAAATCGTGCGCAACACAAACCTGCGAGTGCCTGCGTCTCACAGCTTTGCTGCTGTTGTCCTGCAAGTGATGCAGCCGCCACATGCACTCACCAAGAGGTGGCATGTGACAACTTGAAGGCATGCTACCACTGTATCCAAGCATTCAATTCTACAGGATCCGCATCTCCAAGTCGCGCGCAAGAGCCAGTCAGCACTTGGTACCGGGCGTAGCCAAGTCTCTGCTTCGAAACGAGCCACCCGCAGGAAGCTGCGTTGGGCCTTCCAGGCAGAAAAAAAGGCAACCTGGGCTAGTATAGCCGGGGACTCGCTTTTGCGAGGGCCGTTTTTGGTGTCACGTGGTATTAAAGTTGATTGGTCATGATGGGACAACAAATTTCAGACGACTGAAACCACGCGCCCGTGCTGTTATTTCTACAAACTTGGAGGCCTCGGCAGATAGGGTGTCCAGCGTAAGCTCAATGCGGCCCGCAAATGGCTTGGGATAGTTTGTCCTGGGATCAGCGCGGGCTGGAGAATCAACCGGTTTGGCTTCACAGAGGCACTACGCGTAATACAGACGACGGGTGGATGCAGCTGAGAGGCACTGATGGAATATTCCTCAAGGCTGGGATTTGCTGGCGAAATCTACAAGAGGAGTGCCCAGATTTCTCACGCGACCTTTAACCCGACAATGCAACACCATTCCGACCCATCTCTCTATGCCGAACGTCAAGAAGACAGAGGCTGTTAAATGCATGTGGGGATCATTGCTGTCAGCTGCATGGACTGCTTCAGCCTGAGGCTGAGTGGTCATGGACACATCCAGCACACAGTTCAATTTTGAAAAACTCAAAAAGACCACACTTTCAAATGGGCTGGAGCCCCATTCCATAGGCGCTCCGACTTCTGCTCCGCTCTCTTCCGCAAAGCCGCTTCAGAGAAGGCTTCCTGCAGGCTTGAAGCTGCGCGCTGCTGTACTATGGAGCTGCCGCTTTCAAGAGAATGGCTGTCCGTGAATGACTAGCTCCGGTCATGTCTGGTCTAAATGCAGGCACGTCTAAATGAGCAACTCTCTCTGCTTTCGTACGCTTAGCAATCCACGTGCGAGGATGCAGTCTCCCTTCTGGTGTCCTCTTCCGTCGGTGGCTTGGGCAAAGGCAAGCGTCGCGGGACTTAGTGACAACATCAAGTCTTGGAATCAACGCTCTTCGGGGTTATGGATTCCGGTCATAGTTACGAGGATCATATCAAGCCGGGCAAACTGAAGCAAGACTGTGCAACTAGATTGGCGCTTGCAAGGGTTTCAAGATGACGAGGAGGTTGGCAGTCAGGCTATACGTGTATACTTAGGTATTCTGAGTGGCTAAGGATCTTACTGCTGCACACGGTGCGGAACACTGTGGCTCGGGTACCACAAAATGAAGTAGGTATGTTTTTGGCGTCATTCTGGACTGCAATGTTTACGGCTCTCGCAAGAAACCTTCTATACTCCTGAGGGCTTGAGAGGAGGGATTCTGCCGTGCTTCCAAGGGAACGAGCCTGTGTTTTCCTAGCTCCCTCTATGAACCTCATCTGTTGATGCGTTTTTCAACCCCTCAGCTCAGCCTTCAAGCTATGCTCACAGGGTTTGCGCCTTCAGCTATGACAGCTATTATCTCTACTCAATGAATGTTGCGCTTCAACAAGCAGGGGCACCCCTCTTCAGGCTCAATAAGATTCATCGATACAACTCACACAGACCCGCTATTTGACTGCCACTCCCACAAATGGCGGGCTGGGATGCTCTCCAAAGTAAATGTTTGTTCTGGGTACTTGGCCGTATCGTTTCGTGGAGCGATGAGAGAGTGGGGACTCATCCTCCCCGGAAAGTCCGCAGGTGCATGGGTGGACCCGCTGGGAACAAGATCAGCTCAGAAGATCACATCGCTTCAAAAAACCTGCGGTTCACAAACTGGCCCTGTTCAGGAAATTGCATGTCCGGAACCTGATCGAATTAAAGAAATGCCGATTCGTTGCTCGGTTCGGGAGGCCTGGCAACTTCTGATTCAACAGACTCCTCGGTCACAGCTGATTTTTGCCTCCCGCCTAGCTGAACGAAAGTCCACTTAGCCGCGTGCATGTCATTAAGGGGCACAGTTAGAATGTAAGGCTTTGCGCCAACAAAATGAAACATGTAAGGTAAGCCTCAGGAACACAAGTGTGAGCAATAAAGCTGGAACTGAAACACCAAAGCTGTGGGTGCGGAATCCAGCCGCTCCTACTTGCCGGTCAGTTTCCCGCCCAGATTCCATTTTCCCAAATCTGCGGTTACCAGTTTCCCAGTTTCCAGAATCCCTGGTTCCAGAGTCACGAATTCGTGCGGTTTCAGTTTCCATGTCGGCTGTATTCGGCTGTTGACGGGACATGCTGTGAAGAGGTGCAGTCATCAATTTAGCTTCCACTCCGCTGTCAAGCTGGCACTAAGTGGCTCCTCGTCAGTGGGTGGAACGGGACCCGCCTTGATGGCGGCCACAAAACTTTTCCCCTACACCGCATGATCACTTGCCAATTGGATCCAATTTACACGCCGCGTTCTACGCTGATTGTCGAAGTTCTGCGCTGATTTGCCAGCCTTGCCCTGCTCGGAGACGCCAGTGGGCACCACCTGCGGCAGACACTCTGCACGTTGTCTGCGTGGACCAGTACAGCCCACCTCTTCTGCATCCTCATCCACCTCATCTTCGTCCTGATAGATGCTGTATAACATATACATATATATATATATATATTATATGATATTATACTATATTCAATTATATTATATTATATTATTACTTAGGGGGTGCTCGTCAGGCTTGGGCTTATGCTTGGGCTTTGTGTCCTCGATGTCGTCTGCGTACTCCTCATCACTTCCCTCTGGCACATCCAGATCCTGCAAGCTAGAGGTATGAGATGTCGCATCTTGCCGCAGCCAGTGCTCAGTAGCCAGGGGGACTAAACTAAACCATGCCCACTGCCGCGCATTTCCGCATCACAGATCACCAGCAGGCGTGCCGGCTTGCAAACGTCGGAGTATGCTTGGTAAGACTAGGCATGAACCCTGCTCTAGAAGTAAAGTGGTGGTGGCCCGGCAACTGTTGCCAGACCTGATAGGATAGCTGGCATTGTCCTTACCAGCCTCATCCCTTGAAGGAAAAGGAGTGGCAATGTTGCTGTCGCTCAAAGAATCCAGAAACGATGCAGCTCAAGCATTTTCCTGACTGCAGAGACCTTCTTGCCCATGTTTGCGCGCAGTCCTGCGGAGGAGTCTCAACCGCAGCTTGCTCGACCTGGAACCGCTCTGTCGTACAGCGGAAGGATGCGGAAGGGACTAACAGCTAGCTACTGCATGCTCCATACCCAAGTGGCTAAGTAGTAAGTACACGAAGTACCGGGCGCTTCGGACAGTCAAACCCTTGCATTTTGTGGGCATCGCGTTGCACTGCCTCGTCGGGTTGCTCCGCAGGTCTTGCCGCCTCCATGGGGACAGAAGTGGACAGAAGCGTGCAGCCAAGTAAGTCTAGGCGGCGAACAAGGCCGGCAACTTGGCTGGATCCTTTTTCTGAAGGAAACGGATATGCTCCCTGGCAGCAGTAAACCCCAACCCGCGCACAACGCCCTGCTGTGATCTAGGTGGTGCCGTGTGGGTGGACATCCATTTGTTGCAGCTGGCCTCTGGCACGTTGTTTGACACGTGCACGTCCGAAGCTGCAGATTCCTGCGCACTGAGCTGGCACCGGGGCTTGCGAAGAGCCGCAGCCAGCCCCACATACTCTAGACTGCAGCATTTCAGAATGTTCTGCAAATCTGTGAGATGCAGCTTGTCTGACTGGCTCCAAATGCCGTAGATTACCGTGCTTCTGACAGCTTGTGCACTCCAAATTCTGTAAACAAAAGCTTTGTTGACAACTCAGAGGCTCCAAATGCGGTGAATGACAGAACTCCTTCTTGTTCATCGGCTCCAGATGCTGTGAAGTACATCGGTTGTGATCGTTCATTCACTCCACATGCCTGTATCTTATTTAACTACAGCATCTCTCATTGCAACGTGTGCATAATCGCATTTCTGACTGTTCATGGCCACGAAAGCTGATAATTTGCAATGTTTCTGATTACTCCCCGGCTGCAAAAAAAAACAGTTGACAGTGCTTGGACGCGTGGAGGCTGGGAGGGGGTGGCTGGGTGGTGCAGCCATTCAACAAACGCAATACTCGCATGATGGGTTTGGAAAGGGCCTACGAGGTTCGAAAATATTTCGTATCAAGTCGTTCTTGCTTCCGACGAAACCATAGCAAATATTGAAGTTCTACTAAAACGGTCTCTGCTTTGGACTCGGCGGTATGTGAAAATATTTTGCCACACCCAATGTGTAGTCTGGCAATCGAGAGGATATTGGAAAGTACTCAAGTGGTAGGTAGTGAGTCTGAAACAAACATACAAACATGGCGGAACATGGGCAAATAATTAGCACGTGAGGGCGACACAATCCATAGTCAATTGGTATGGGCTGACTATCTAGCTCATTCTTTGCATTTTTAAGTGGGTGCATTTGTTTCTTTCCGCATTCTGTAGTGTTCTCTGTATTTCGCTTTTTTCCTGATTTCTTTCGATAGTCCTGGATTTATTTCTTCGCCTCTGTCCTTAACTTGTGCCTTGCTGTTTTCCATTCTTCCGTGTTTCTCTTTTGTCTTTACTAAACATGTTTTCCAGGTTTTCTTCTTTTATTCTCTCTCTCTCTCTCCGTATTGCTCTCTTTTTTCAGTATCTACTGCTTTGTTTCAGTATTTCTTCACTTCTCTCGCTCATTCCTGCTTGCTTTCTTTCCTTCGCGCCTTCTTTTCTTGTTGTTTGTTTGTTTTTTCTTTTTTTTCTGTAGTTCTTTGGTTCTTTAATGCCGTCATTCACAGCATCTGGGTGGAGTTTGGAGCCGGTCAGAAACACGGAAATTTGGAGCCTGTGAACAGTTAGACATGCTGCAGCTAGGAGAATTTGGAGACTGCGATCAACTTTTCTTGATGCTTGTTCAAGTAGTCTCGATGTTCTTCATTGTTAAATGCTTGAAACATTTTGGGTACCTCTCTCCCACAAAACAAGCAACACCACCCTGACCGCACCATGCTACAGCCACGTGCAGCCACTGTGTTTTGTGGCTTGCACTCTCGCGACCCTGCTTTGTTCACGTGGTCCTCTGGCGCAGTCTCAATCCTAGCCTCCTCGACCTGCGATCGCTTCGGCATGCAGCGGACGGGACCAATGCTGTCATGCTGCAATGTCAAAACTTTACTGCATTTCGTGGAGATCTCTCTGCAATGCCTGCTCGGGTTGCACGGCAGGTCTTGTCACCTTCACAGGGACAAACAGCCGTCCAATGCATATGCAACATGCACGAAACACCTCCTCGTCTTGGACTGGACGTGGAGGCTGCTGTGGCTGACTTGGCTGAACTGGAGGAGCACCTGGTGCCTCTGGCTTTCCAATTGCCGTTAGCCTCACTTTGTACGTGTCTGATGGGTTCTCCAGCACAAGCAACATATCCTCCTCTTTGTCAAACTCTGGTGCTTCGGGAACACTCCATGCTCGGAGCTCTTCTGCAGCTGGAATGATGACACACTCAAACTGGAACCACCAGCCCGTTCCCTGCACTGCATCGCCGCACGCAGCAACGATGTCAGTCTTCCATGAGTCGACGTGTGAGGAGTCATAGGTATAGTGCTGAAGCACATCCTGAATCTTTTCGTTGAACACCATGTAGAACTGAGAAGGGTCGGCCTCAGAACTGCTCTGGGCTCAGAACTTCAGACGCGGAGTGTCTGTGGAGTGTCAATAAGCTCAGGACATCCCTGTGCGAAGAGCTTTCTGGCCGTGTCGGCGAGGAGTCCGCCACCTATGGCTCATGCCGTAATCATCCGCAATCCATGGTGAAATAGCCAGGATTCTTGACCATGGCACAAGCATCCCGGATCATCCCAGCCTCTCTATGTGTAGGAATTGCTTCAGGACTTGCAGGAGGCGCTGCCTGCAAGTCTTGAACTCTGCTTGCAAGTCTTGAACTCTGCTTGCATGTGGGCAAGCACTTCTAACTGCATGCGCAACCTGCCGGCAAATACTATATCCGCCGACCCGAGCTTTGAGCGGGGGAGGCGCTAGTGAAGACCCATAGTCTTGCCCCCCCCCGCCCCCCCCGCCCCCCCCCGCCCCCCCCTTAAGGGCTCCAGTGCATGCCCCACTCCTGCCCACCCCTCCCGCTGCCTTGCTGTTAGAATGGAGTGTTTTAAGGGCTCCAGTGCATGCTCGAGCCCTCCCTTCGCTGCCCCCCCGCCCCCCCCCGCCCCCGCCCCCCCCCCCGCCGACCCCCTCCGCTGCCTTGCTGTCAGACTGGCGTGTTTTAAGGGGTTTAGTGCATGCCCCACTCCTGCCCACCCCTCCCGCTGCCTTGCTGTTAGAATGGAGTGTTTTTAAGGGCTCCAGTGCATGCCCGAGCCCTCCCTTCGCTGCCCCCGCCCCCCCCGCTCCCCCCGCTCCCCTCGCCCTTCCCACCCCTGCTGTTAGAATGGAGTGTTTTCAAGGGCTCCAGTGCATGCCCGAACCCTCCCTTCGCTGCCCCCGCCCCCCCCGCCCCCCCCGCTGCCCCCGCTCCCCCCGCCCTTCCCACCCCCGCCGACCCCCTCCACTGCCTTGCTGTCAAACTGGCGTGTGTAAAGGGCTCCAGTGCATGCCCCACTCCTGCCCACCCCTCCCGCTGCCTTGCGTTTTAAGGGCTCCAGTGCATGCCCGAGCCCTCCCTTCGCTGCCCCCGCCCCCCCCGCCCCCCCCGCTCCCCCCGCCCCCCCGCCCCCGCCGACCCCCTCCGCTGCCTTGCTGTCAGATTGGCGTGTTTTAAGGGGTTTAGTGCATGCCCCACTCCTGCCCACCCCTCCCGCTGCCTTGCTGTTAGAATGGAGTGTTTTTAAGGGCTCCAGTGCATGCCCGAGCCCTCCCTTCGCTGCCCCCGCCCCCCCCGCCCCCCCCGCTCCCCCCGCCCCCCCGCCCTTCCCACCCCCCCTCCCGCTGCCTTGCTCCCCTCGCCCTTCCCACCCCACTCCTGCCCACCCCCCCCGCTGCCTTGCTGTTAGAATGGAGTGTTTTCAAGGGCTCCAGTGCATGCCCGAGCCCTCCCTTCGCTGCCCCCGCCCCCCCCACCCCCCCGCTCCCCCTCCCCCCCGCCCTTCCCACCCCCCCTCCCGCTGCCCCCCCCCCGCTCCCCGTCGCCCTTCCCACCCCACTCCTCCTGCCCACCCCTCCCGCTGCCTTGCTGTTAGAATGGAGTGTTTTCAAGGGCAACTGGCGTGTTTTAAGGCTCCAGTGCATGCCCCACTCCTGCCCACCCCTCCCGCTGCCTTGCTGTTAGAATGGAGTGTTTTAAGGGCTCCAGTGCATGCTCGAGCCCTCCCTTCGCTGCTCCCGCCCCCCCCCGCCCCTTCTGCTCCCCCCGCCCCCCCCCTCCCGCCGACCCCCTCCGCTGCCTTGCTGTCAGACTGGCGTGTTTTAAGGGGTTTAGTGCATGCCCCACTCCTGCCCACCCCTCCCGCTGCCTTGCTGTTAGAATGGAGTGTTTTTAAGGGCTCCAGTGCATGCCCGAGCCCTCCCTTCGCTGCCCCCGCCCCCCCCGCTCCCCCCGCCCTTCCCACCCCCGCTGTTAGAATGGAGTGTTTTCAAGGGCTCCAGTGCATGCCCGAACCCTCCCTTCGCTGCCCCC